>CM024688.1:15876427-16120911 GCA_014182735.1 Corymbia maculata | reverse complement strand
AAATTCCCCACAACCCCACCCAAAAAACCAAAAGAAAAGGAAAATAAGAACTTTAATCCTGCATGTCCAATTATGATAGAAAACCGAAAAGTATTTCTATAACCCAAATCCTATGTCAAATAATGTACCAGACTTAAAGTTGTACCTGAATAGAGAGCCCTAGTTGGGGAAAGAATCAGAGCAAGAGGATACGCAGTTCTTCCACGCGGTCTCTGCACATACTGCCCTCGCATAATTCCACTAATTATAGGAAAGCAGAAAGCAGCAGTCTTCCCAGACCCTGTCTGAGCACAAGCCATCAGATCGCGTCCTGCAAGAACAATCGGAATCGCATGGCGCTGAATTGGCGTCGGCTTCACGTACTTGCATCTCTGAATATTCAAACCTTCCAACGCTTCCTTAAGTCTATCTCTGCAAGGTACTCGCAGGGGAGAGGCACCTTATCCCCAGTGGCCTCCACAGGAATATCCTCGTACGCGTCGAAATTGATCACCGCGTTATCTTGCTCGACAACAGCCTGCTCGAATCCATCCATATCAGCAAAAGGGATTCACCTCGGGTGTCTCTTCCACGGTCCCGTCCTCCGGTTCTTCCACTCCAACCGCCTGCAGAAAGCATAACCACCACCGCCCAGCATCGGGTCTAAACCCACCGGTCGGCGCGACCCAGCAGTAGGCCCGCCGTAACCCCGCCGCGCTCTTTCCCAGCAGACGCCACGGCGGCACCAGCACTCGGCGGAGCAGGAGGGGAGAGAGGACTGCGGCCCTACTGCGGAGGTGGGGAGAACGTACGTCGGCCTCGCCGGGCGAGGCTGGCTAGCTGATCAGAGGAAAACCTAGCCGCGCCCGCCTCCTTCTCCGATGCAGCAACGGAATCAGCCCACGACGTCGTCATGATCATGCACCGAAACCGTCAAACCTGACACCAAGAACTAAAAAAAGCAAATAATCAAACTCGAAAGCGCAACAAGCGAACGCAGCATCACTCAACCTAACCCAAAAAATCGCGACGAGAGCCACCAAAAAAAAAAACGGACGCCGAAAAACAGAAAAGCACTCGACCGCGGCAGCAAACGAAACCACAATCGCGGATCAAACACCGCTCCCCGTATCGACACCGGAGCACGAGCTCCGGCGGACGGAACGATCGCGCCGGATTCCGCTAGAGAAGCTTCGAATTCTCCTGCTGCTGCGAAGCGCGGCATCGAGATGTGGAAGGAGGTGCGGAAGAAATTGGTTGCTAAAAATTGCAATCGGATGAAGCGGGGAGGAGGAGGAAGAAGGTTAGCAGAGACAAGAGAAGGATAGAGAGAGAGAGGAGAGGGGAGGGAGGGAGGATGCGTACGTTTACTGCGATGGGAAAAATGAGGAGGAATGGGGGATTTCTTTTTTCTTTTTTTTTCTCCGTGTTTTCACTTTCAACCCTCTCTCTCACGCATCCGTATTCCTCTTTCAAAACCGGTTCCGCCCCCACACCCACCCCCTCCTTCTCGCCTGGTATCGACACGACACGTGGGCATGTAACTAGGCCTCCGTGCCTTTTCCCTTCCTTTCTTTTTCTTTCATTTTTTTTTTTTTCTATCGATCGTACTCCATTCCAACATCATCTCTCTCGAATTTCGACATGTCTTCTTGTAAAAGCTAAAAATCGAAACTCATATTTAAAATTAAATTACTCTCGCATCTCAATGATTTGAGCTTGAATGTTAGGTCCCGTGCCTTTGAAGTGTTTGTAAAGTATGAACTCTTAATTTTCAAAAATAATTTTTGAAAATTTATTAAAGCCCATCGTAACATACTTCATTTTTAGAAAATAAAGTGATTGAACATTTTCGCTCCCATTCCTAAATGATGAGATTTATCTATGATCATGTGTGTATTATCTCGGTAGAACTACAAACGCGCACGAATGATGTATGTATGACGAAATGCAACGTTTGATGGGTTGAGTAAATTTATCCATGTCGATAAAATTCGAATCGGAGAAATTACAAATCGTGGCGAAAGAACAGCCGTTACCAAGATTAGAAAAAAGAAAAGAAAAAGAAAAGCATCCATATCTCAGGTGAAAATCATTCCAAGATTTGAAATTCTTGTGGGGCAATATAAAGTGGAAAGGTTAAAATTCTCAAAAAAAAAAAAGCACGTGAAAGATAAGATAAACATAAAAATTACAAAAGGTTCTCTTTTACTTTATATGTACTATTGTTTTGGCACGTGCTATGAAATATCAACTAGTGAAAAGAACTCAAACTTATGCTTTTCAGATTTTTCTTCTTGTGTGTAACCTTTCTTGATGAGGAATGCAGGAAACCATTTCTTTTATCTCCTATTTTCTTTTTTTTCTCAACTCAAATTATCCTAAATTACTTAGCTAAGTTAGACTTAGTTTTAGATGCTGGAATTGTGATAGTTATTTTATATATATTACGGGTAGTATTGACGTTATGTATGTCAATCTTACGAATAAAATTTTTTTGTCGGAATAATTGTTAAGTATCTATATTTCATTTGGTATGCTGTTGTGATACTAATATCAATTTGCAAGTGATGAAATTTCGAAATAATTTAGCAATCATATACTTATGTGATTATATGATTTGTAAGGATGAGTTTTTCATCAATACATTTGGAAAGTATTTATACAAATGCATTGAAAATTTTAATTTAGAAAAATAAGTATTTGTTCTAATTTAAATTCAAATCATCACAAAATACTTGGAACGTATATTTACATAATATTGATTTTGAATTTACACTAATCTATATGAAATAAGTTGGGGCGAACCATCTAATGCTAGTCGCATGCTGTCTATCAATCAGAGATGCTATGCTAACAAATCGATTGAATAATGGGCTTAATTGGAAAAAAAAATCAATTTTAGGTCGAGTGCTAAATTTGACCCGACTTTTTTTTTTTGTCTAGTAAAAAAGCATCAACTCTAAGTCGAGTGCCATATATAACCCAAACTTTTTTTACATTGTAAAAAAGCACAAACTTTAACTCGAGTGCCAATATAATCCGAACTTTTTTTTTGTTTAGTAAAAAGTACGGACGTTAGGTTAAGTGACGTTCGAACCCCAATTTTTTTTTTTTTTGTCTTGTAAAAATCACGGACTTTTATCATTATCCTAAATCGACCCTACGCTAACTCTCGATTTGAAGTTAACCTTGTTTCGGGGAAAAAATATTCTAATCATGAGCTTGGCGAATCTCGCCTACAATGTCTATTGATAGGCGGTGGTTTATAACTTCATATTATGACAAAACAGTGAAGTCCGATTAGAGAAATTCAATTTAGAGATTTTTTTTTTTTAATTTGCTTGTGAAGCATAGGGAACAATGAATAGCTTCATCATTATTCTCCATGTTGTGGCTTAAGCAAGAAGACAATGAATAGTGCTTTAAATCTAGCCAACAAGTGCACATGGATTTATTGCCGAGGACAATCAATGAATCTAAGTTAAGGGTGCCAAATTTGGAATTTAAGTGAAAGTTTGTGCTTTTTGAAAAAAAGTTTGGGCCATATTTGACATTCAACTCGAATATTGGTGCTTTTGTATAAGCAAAAAAAGTTTAGGCCAAATTTAGCACTTAACCTAAAGTTGATGCTTTTTTACAAGACAAAAAAAGTTTAGGCCATATCAAGTACTCGACCTATAATTTTTATTTTTTTGGAATTAACTCAAGATACCATGCGAAGTATAGATCAGCCTAGGGCTTTCACCTCCCATTGCCACTTTCACCGATGCATACGATTAGCCTACTTGTTCTTCAAACAACTCTCGAAGTAGTCATAGTGGAATCTACCCCTCCTCACTTGAGAAGGCCTTTTAATTCCTAGGTAAATATTTCTCTTCCCTGCCTATGAGGGAATATCCCCATATTTTATATCCTAAAGTTTAGATAAAATAGTTTTGGACTTACTCGGGTCCATATTTTCTAATTGTAGTGAGAGTAAAAGTTGTTCAGATTTTTACCAACTCGTAAGATAATTTTTGTGAAATTAAAAATTAATCTAACAATTACTAATCGATTTGAGGTGACAATAACTTTTTTTTTTTTTTTTTTTTTGTATTCATTTGTTATTCTTGGGTCTTAAGATAAGGACAATCAATGCTCTAAATTGATATATTAACATGCTTAGTAAGGAAATAATTTACAAAATACTTTTTTAATATCATAAGATAAGGAAAATAAATGCATTAAAAATTGATTATTAATTCAATTCATCAACAAATCCGAATGCACCTTTTGTAAAATCATTAATACAACCGTGATTTTTACATCAATTTGATCAACAAAATAAAGTAATCAATAAATTCTCTATACATTACAGGAAAAACAAAATAATAACTAGATCAAAATATTTAACAATAAATAAAAATGAAAATTCACTTTTTAATCAAGAAGTATCGTGTTACCATCAATTGGTTTTCCCAATTATTTTGGATTCAATATGTTCAGTAACTTAGAAATTAGTATTTTAATCTTAAATCTCCTTTTTCTAATCTTTATGCTAATTTAGCAATATTTAATTTTTTCATTTTTTAAAATGACGTCTTTCATGAAATAAAAGACCATGAAATCTACTAGAAATAGCACCACAAAAAAAGAGATTTCAAAGAATACTTCTATTCTTTTTCTTTTTCTATCACAAAAGAGAATACTTCTATTCGAACGATCACCATTTTGTCTTAAAGTGCGGAATCGATCTAGCATTCGTGCAAAATCTAAAGCGAAAATTTGTAAGATAATGATACAAATGTTCCTCGATATTGTTTGATATACAATGCCATCCTACAACTTTTAATTTGTTTGAAGTAGTCAATAAACTTTAGTCTAATATGCAATGTTATCTCTAAATTTTTGATTTATGTAAAGAGAGAGACATTATATATTGGGTGAAAATTCATGAATCATTTATGTCATTTTCTCAATTTATAAAAGAAAATTCTCTTGAGTCGAATGATTTTGATAATTGAGAATATACGAGAGATCGCCGAATATAGGATCTTGTTTTTAGTAAGTGTAAAGTGACGTGAGTTATAACAAATATTTAAATTGTTTCTCTTCAATCATAAGGTAATTAGATTATAGTAGATGTCGGTCTAATCATTCAGTGATTCACATCTGAATATTTCAAAATTTAAAAGTATTGGAACGGAAGGCGAGAAGAATTAACTTAGATCACACATTCATTATAAGCATTATTGTATTTATCAATGAAGTATAAACAATCGTGTTTATAAATCCTTACGAGTTTATTTTTCTTCTATTCAAGATTTTTGTAATGATGGGTTGACTTTTGTCATCGATTCACGAAGATTTATTTTCAATATTTTTCTAGTAGAGATGGTCGCAGGAATCGTCCTCGGGTTCTTCACATTGTGTCGATTTGCATCCCCACTTACAAGAATATGCAATTCGCATCTTCGGACAAAGGTCTCAACCTGTAAAGCCACTTTTGTAGGAAAAAAAGACATCGTTATTAAATAATAGTACGAATGAGAAAGGAGGCGAGAGTGTGTTTGTGGCACAAACAAATCCCTCTATATTTGCGGTGAATTTTGAGGTATTTAAAATGCATACAAAGGCTCCATTTATTTTACGGAAAATAACTTTCAAAAAATATTTTCTAGATTTTGCGACGTTCGTTTCATGGAAAATAAATTCATTAGAGGAAACATTATTCTAAAGTGAGGAAAAATGTTTTCCACTTTTTAAGTTGGGGAAAACATTTTCCACACTCATTCTCTCTTATCTCACACCCCCTATTAGTCCTCACTTCTTTCTTTTATTATTTTAAATCAAATTTTTTATTTTTTTCATAAATTCGATTTTTTATTTTTTTTTATTTTTCTTTCTTTCTTTCTTTTTTGGCTGGTCGCTGGCCACGGCAACAGTCGGCGACTAGCGACAAGCAAGCCTCACCTCCATCTGGCAATGCTTAGGTGTCGCCGATCTGGCGAGGTTCGAGCCTCGCTGCCTTGAGCTCATCTCGCTAGTGAGTTGATCGGGCAAGCTTGAGACGTGGCCGGCCTCCGACCGACGACCGGCCAAGGAATGAGAGAACACAAAAAAATGAAAAAAATAAATTAATAATCAATTTTAAAAAATAATAAATAACAATTTAAAAAATAAAATAATAAAAATCTATTGAAAAGAGTTTATAAAGTAAAATATTTTTCCAAGTGAACAATGAAATATATTTTTCACTTCAAAATCAAGTTTCACTTGAACATCGGAAAATGATTACGTTTTTTGGAAAATAGCTTCTGAAAAATATTTTTAGAAAAATAACATTTTTCGTGAAATGAACAGAATCCAAATCGACATTTCCAATCCCTCCGAGTCTCTCGTAATCCCTCCTAATCCATTTTGCCGTCTCTTTACCTTTACTAAAAGAAAAAAAAAGAGAGTTATCTTCGGTTTTGTTCGTTTCACGAAAAATAATTTTCGAAAAAATATTTTCTGAATTTTTTGACGTTTGTTTCAAAGAAAATGAATTGATTGAGAAAAAAATTTTCCTTTAAAAGAAAAATCCTTCTGAAATAAGGAAAATGTTTTCCACTTTTAAGAAAGAGGAAAACATCTTATATACCTTCTTTCACCTCACTTTCTTTTATCAAACACTTTCTTTTTTTCCTTTTCTCTTTTTCTTCTTCATTTGGTCGGTTGTAGTGAGTTGGAGCCTCGCTAGATTTTGGTGAGGCTCGAGCTCACCGCCGTTGGGCTTGGGCCTCACCGAAATTTGGCAAGCCCCGCCCGAGGTCACTAAGGTCATCGGTGAACCTTCGACAACCTCGGGTGAGGCTCAAGTCTCACCGGGTTTGTCGGATCTAGTGAGCCCAAGATCGCCGGACTAGCCTTGAGCAAGCTCGAGGGCTTCACCGAATCAGACGACTTAGGCGAGTTTGGGCTTGTACCCGAGCCAACATCCTTGAGTGAGGCTTGGGCCCAACCCAGGTCACAAGTTCACTAGTGTCGACAAGCTTGGCCTTACCACAAACTAGTGAGACTTGACCTTAGTGGGATCTAGCGAGGCTCTACCTTGTATGCGACCAGCCATTGACCCACCGCCATGATTGGCAACCACCAAATGAAAAGAAGCTCAAAAAAATTTAAAAATGATTTTTAAAGAATACAAATAATTTAAAATCAATTTTTAAAAAATAATAATAAAAATTTATTTTAAAAAAGTATACGAACGAAAAGATTTTCCTTACCGAGCAACGAACACTTCATTTTTAAATTTTAGCCAAACACAGGAAAATAATTACATTTTCCTAAAAAATAGCTTCCTAAAAAACATTTTCCCAAAATACTATATTTTTCATGAAATGAACGGAACCTTAAAATCTCCTCTTCCCCCTAATCTCTAATCCAAACATTACATTCTTCCCCTTTCCTCTCTTTAGCCTCGGTCGCTCTCCTCTCGCTACATCACATTCAAGAATTTGAGACATACGAATTTACATTGAGAGGTCGATTTTATTGGCCTCTAGAGAATTTAGTGGCAGAAAAATCAAAGTACCCTGAATAAACCTACTACTCAACTCTTACCCTTTGCCGACCAAAAAAAAATGTCGACCAAACCAAAAAAAAAAAAAAAAAACTCTTACCTTCATCAATCGATTCGAGGTCCAAGGCTGTACTTCTCAAAAGTATCTATGCGTTAAAACCCAAAAGCAGTCGACTTCGGGGCAAACGGGCCGGGCCGGTCCACGGTGGTCGTACTCGGCACGGCCCATTTAACAACGGGCCGCGAGTGCTTTTTAAAACTTTGTTTCGGCCCATCTTTTGCATTTTTCTTGAGCGGCTCTTTGGACCCACGATCGGTAGCCACTGAATTATTTTTTGGGCTCGGCACGACCAGCTGGGAAAACGCCACCCAGGCCAGAGAGAGAATTAGAAAAAGATATATCCGTGAAATGAAAAATGAAAATGACATAAATGGCCCATTAATTTTGGCCTAATGTGTAATATAGTCCATAAATTTTTAATTTGTTTAATATAATCCTTAAACTTTATCTCAATATGCAATGTGATCACTTAAAATTTTAATTTGTTGATATAGTTCGCTGAAACTTTTAATACACGTTGATTTAACTCTTGAATTATATGAAAATAATTAATATCATCTAAAAATTAAATTAATTAAATGATTACATTGAATATATTTATATAATTAAAGTATTATATTGAGCACGCATAAAAAATTTATGGAATGGCATTCAATATTAGGCTAAAGTTGAGAACCATATCAAATAAATTATAAATTCATGAATTATATTATATATTGAGCTAAACTTGAGGGATCGTGTCATTATCTTTGTTGAAAATAAAAAGAGAAATTCTTAAAAAGAAGAGAAAATCGAAAAAGAGGAAACGAAAGATCCATTGATCACTCCGTTACTTCCACCACAGAAAAGAATAAGATCGTTACGCGCCAACCCCCGTCACACCACACGCGCCCCATCGCTGGTCCCTTTCCCCTTCCCCTTCCCTTCCCTCACCGTTCGCATAGGTTCGCTCGCTCGCTGCGAATCTGGGGGAGCGAAAGGGGCGAAGAATCAGCCGAGGGGGCTAGGGCGCACTCCCCCGAATCCGATCCCGCCGTCCCCCGCTCCGCCGGCGCGTGGATCCGGAGCCGTCGGAGCCAAAGATGGGGGCCAACTCTCCGTCCTCCGATGCGGGCCTCGATCTCGATGGGCAGATCGCGCAGCTCATGCAGTGCAAGCCCCTCTCCGAGCAGCAGGTTCGGTTCCTTTCCATTCTCTCCCCCGCGCGCTTTTCGATGCGATTCGTTTGCGTCTGCAGATGGTGTAGTTGGGGATTTGGCGTGATTTGGGTTTTGAGCGGATGAAGCGGTGGATTTGGCTGCGTTTGTTCCGTGGCGGGATTGGCGATTCTCCATTGGGATTGGTGGGTATCGTGTTGAATTGCAGGTGGATGCGCTAGGAATTAGTCTTGGACTGGTGAGGTTTGTGTTGCCGGTGGCTTTTTTGTGGCTTGGGAAGGTTTACAGAAGAGAAATGGGCCACTTACGCGACAGGGGTTCCTCCCTTGGGGTTTCTTACAAGGGAGGAATGAGATAAAAACGAGGAGGTAGATGCCGAAATGCATTTTGAAAGGGATTGTTGCAGAGATGGTATCGGATGTTTGGTATTCTACGCATTGAAAGCGGATTTTTCTGGTGGAGATAGTGTAATCGCCACTTTAGGTGGTTTGGAGATGGGGTTTAATGGAGTTAGAGTGTTAATTTTATGCCTGAATTAATCTCGAAGGACAAAAATACCATTGTTTGGTTCCAAAGACTCAAAAGGGTCTTTTGAATGAAGAGCCTTGTCATTCTGATCTTGTGGGAGTTTATTTTACTTCAGAAAGCGATCATAGCTAGTTAATGTATGGGACACACTTCCTTTGAGTTGTTGGAGTACATGTAAAATACGATTCTCCTGCTGTTTTTAGCTTAGATGTAGTAGTTGTGAAGCATTTAGTATGAGATCTATTCAAGCTCCAAATATTTTGGTAAACTTGGCTTTTATTCGAATGAAGCTTATCTATGTCTAGTTATGCATGCTTGTGGGGGTAATAAAGGTGCTGCTGCAAGGCTAATTGTCCACAGTGCCAAATCCATCCATCCCATGCTTAGCCTTCATTCTTTAGTTTTCCTGTTCTGTAAATTAGCACACATGTCCCAATTTATCCCCAACAGTTGGGTGCAGGGTTGTCATAATCAATTTCAGAGGGCAAAGCTTGTTCTTTGTTCTTCAATGACTGCTTTCTTGTAGTAGGAATCGTAGTGCAGTTCATTTTCAACAATATAGTTTATAAATGTATGAAGTGGTTCAGAATGGAAATGGTCCACCCATAAGCTTGAGGATTTCTTCGAAGTGCAAACTGAAGCTAGAAAGTTGGACCAGCATTAAGCAGATTCTATCGTTGTGCATTTATATTTTATGCTGGTGTCGAGCTGTGCTGACTGCTAGTATTTTTGAATTACTTGCTGGTTGAAGAGGGCTCACTTTGTCTATCAGTCCTTCTCTCCATAAGCATCATTCTCACTATGTGCAACTAGCACAAAACATGAACATGTGCTTGCCTGAAGGGTATGTGCACACAAATGTGCGTGCATATTGTTTGCACTCACTTGGACTTCTATATCTGGGAGACTTTTATTATTTTATGAAGTTCTATGGATTGCCAAAAACAGCTAATAAGTGCTGCGACCCCATTCCTCTTTCGCCTTTCCTTTCCTGATTGATTTAACAAAGAAGGTAATGGTATTTGATTTAACTTTGATGTAGGTTAAAGCTTTATGTGAGAAGGCTAAAGAGATACTGATGGAAGAAAGCAATGTCCAGGTACAATGATCATATATCTTGTTCAAATTTTCTTTGTTGAAGTTCTCTCTTGTGACCAACATCTTTCTATGTTTTTGTGTGTGTAGTATATAGCTTACTTTCTTAACCTAGTAACTGTTGTGACCAAGCGGGAAAAGAAACATAATTGCCTTTGAGAAGATAATTAGAAAGTATCCTGGTCATTGAGCATGCAGATTAAGATGTGAAGATTCTTTACAGCATGAACTGCGTGCCATTGTAAAGTTGTGTACATGCTTGAATGCTGAATGTCCTTAAATTCACTTAAGCCAACTAACTGGTCTTCCTCTATAGTTTAACGCTCTTATTAGATTAAACACCAAAATGCCAGCCCCTTTTGAGCTGTTGAATAGAATTGGCAGGACCAATAAATCCTCACCTTTGGCAACTTGAAGGATTTGACTCCACAGTGCATTTGAAATTGTGAAATAGGTAGCCAGTGTGTCCATGGGAATGATTCAGGCACCCCGGTGTACCTTTGGTGATAATCCTTTATTTCAATTATTTGTAGTACCATAGCTTTCAAGCTCTTTAGTTGTTTCTTTTCATGCACCTTCAAAATTACAAATATTTATTGCCCGAGTCAGTGGAGAAACCATTCATTTGCCAATTAAAACGTTCTCCTAATTTTCCAGATATTCAGTAATTGCTTTTTTTTCAAAACCTTTATTTGACAGACTATTTGGTTATTGGAATAATCAGTTTAAGAGATATAGTAAATTAGCATTTAGCTAGAGCATAAGAAAGCTGCTTTCATCAATGGAAATGATCACTGAGGTTTCATGACTGTTCTACTTGATCTATTTTGTTGTACCATTGTCATATAAGTAGCTGCTAGTTCTAGCTCTGCACTATGGCAGGAGAAGATATGTGATGACGTTGGTTTTCCTTAGTTGATTTTTATTCCGTATTCTTCTATGCAGCCTGTAAAAAGCCCCGTAACAATTTGTGGTGACATACATGGGCAGTTTCATGATCTTGCTGAACTTTTTCGAATTGGGGGACAGGTAATAATCATGACTTTGCTTTTTTATTTTTATTTTTATGACTTGACAATTTGAGCATTAGAATCTCTCATGCCAGCAGAAATAATTGTTTTCATAATTTTTAGAAGTTGAAGATGAGCCTCCAAAAATTATGCAGAAAAATCTCATAGTTCCTGTGCTTTTGTGATGTCTAATATATGTGTTAAAATCTTATAGTTTTGTGTAGATTTTCTGTGGGATTCTTGATTAGTTGACTTGTGAACCTATTAATTTTTTTTTTTTTTTTTCATTGACAGTGTCCAGATACCAATTACTTGTTCATGGGTGATTATGTGGACCGTGGATATTATTCTGTCGAAACTGTAACAGTAAGTATTAGCTGGTTTTAATTTTGTATGAGACATTTGCTTGGAATTCTGCGATAAGCATAAGTGTTATTTCATAAGACTAAGATATTATGTAATTTGTTGTGAACAAACTTGGGCATATTTCTGCCAATAACAGGTTAAATTGCAATGGATTGTCAGTGGCTTTGTATTTGCCCATGGAAAGGATATGATGATTTCTTAGTTGCATAAATCTGCACATATATGTTTATCCAGTTGATGATCTGGAAGTTACTGGGACTTTGGTGGTTTAACTTTGGGCAAGAGCTTAACGTGTCCTTAATTGTATATGGTGAAAATATGTATGCATTAGGGAGTCATTTGCTGAAAGATTAGTAGATTATAGTTTTTCCTTTCAACTCATGATTGCTGTGTTACCTTGTTTCTAGTCTCATTCTATTTTGCCCACAAATAGAAGAACAGTCTAAAAAGCAAAGTCAGATCACTATGGTTAGAAGTTGGTGACAACTTGGAAGATCACATGTGTGGCAGAGGCTAGGGACTTGTGACGGGCAGATTGAAGTTGCCTTTTTTTTTTTTTTTTTTTTCATACTTACATAGTGAGTTTGTGATGCAATACAAGGGTTTAAGCCTTAACAAAGGGATAAAAGGACTCTGACTGCTTGCTAACTGAGAAAGCTCTTAGTGCTTGCTGACTGAGAAGGCTGATTACTGAAATTGCTAAAAACATAGCAAAATGGTAAAATAATTTTCATATACAACGATGGTAATGAGGATCTTTGACTCGAGATTGTTTACTTCAGATATGGGAGCTTAGGCCCCATTTGGTTCAGCTTTCCCAGGGCTTTGGGGAAAATATGAGGTGTTTGGCAAGTGTTTTGGGACCCATTGGCCAAATGCTAGCATTGCAAAAGTTGAAAGCCCAAGGCAGGTCCCTACTTGCTTTGGGCTTTTAGTTTTTTGGGAATGCAAGTCTTGGCATTGTTCATGTTCACTATTCATCTTTTCTGATTTGCACAAAGGAGTTGGAGGCTAACGACCACCACTTGAGGGGTCGTGCGTCCCCAGCAATTGCCACCTGGGGGTCACATGACCTAGGGCGTCAGGCGGTGTTGCTTGAGGTTGCCCTATGTTGCCTGAGGTAGGGCGACCTCAGGCAATGCTGTCCAGCGGCTAAGCTCCGCTGGATTTAATTTTGAGACTTTCTTAAAAAAATTTAGCAAAAGCCCTTTACAAATGTAGTTTTCTCTAAATGGCATTTAAGCCAAAGTTATTTCCCAATGTACTTAAAAATTACAATTTACCATATACACTATAGCATTTTGGAAAACTCCTTTAGCCCAAAGGTATTTGCATTTTTCCAAAATCATTTCCCAAAAGCCAAACAAAATGGGCCCTTAAAGTTGGAGTTATGAATTTTAAGGTGTTAGAAGTATTAAAAAACAAGAGTTTCAGAGCCCTTCAACTGGAGAAGTATTTTATTTAGTCAACATGACCTCTGGGAGGAACAGTACCTTTTAGATTACTTTCTGGCAGATGGATTTGAGGGACGGGAAGGATGAAGTGAGGGATGGAGGGAAGGATTTTACTTAGATGGATTTTCACATTAGGAAGGAATTTGGTTTGCCAGAGAAAGAGATCTATAATTCTTCTTTTCTATAGTGAAAAGGAAAACATTCATGCTGTTATCCTGGTGGAAAAGGCATGCATGTTTATTGATTTATGTGTCCATTAACACCAGCTCCACATTTGATGGTCGAGCTTTTTTGGTACTAATGGCAATTAAGTTTGCATTCTGGTACTATGTCTATTTTACTATATATCTGCTTAATGGTTAATGGATTTTCCAGCCAGCTATGTATTAAATTTTTCTGAGCCATTGTTCCCTGCTCATTACTATAGATCTAATCAACTGTTTATGCAAGAATAATGAGTCAGTGGAATTTAAGTATAACCTAAAAGAAAATGATGAGCATCCTTAGGTGTGAGCTTTGTGTAGAACAAGCATTCATCTCCAAGTTGTTTTGAGTTTCTCATTGTTTTAAGATTTTTTGAAGGTTTTCCTTTATCATTTGTAACATCTGGTCATTTCATTTATCCAGCTATTAGTGGCCTTGAAAGTACGATATCCTCAGCGAATTACTATCCTTAGAGGGAATCATGAAAGTCGTCAGGTAATACTTTCCATTATTTTGCTATTCACCTTTTGTTGTCTTGCTGTCCTTCCTCTCCAACCTGTGCAACATGCTGGAGCTGGACTAGACAACCGCTCATATTAAGCATTGTTTTTGGAAAGTTTGTCCCTTCCCTCATGGAATCAGTTTATTATCTGAGATATCGGTGACTGCAAAGCAAGCAACGATTCTCGTTGCTTCACCTTCCTATTGACTTTGATATCCGTCTGATGCAGGTTATGCCGTTCTTCTTCATAGTTTGTTTTGGAATTACCCTTTACACATCTAGATTCTATATTGCTTTGTGAGTCTTGCCCAGAGTTGTTTTGTATCATTCAGCTCATTACTTTTTTCCCCTTTTGGCAGATTACTCAAGTTTATGGTTTTATGACGAATGCTTAAGGAAGTGAGTTCTCTATGCAAGTGTTCTTCTTTAAGATATCTTCAACTGTATGTTTGTGACATTCGTTTCTACAACTGCAGTTATTTATTTTATGATTGCTTTGAGCTTCACTTCATTCCTGCGTTCGTCATCTTAGATATATATGTAAATAATGGGCAATGCCAAATCTAAAAATGGTGAGAAGTTTTTTTATTTATATTTTCAACTATCCTTTCTTTTTTATTGATTCCTCTGCACATCTTCTAATGACCATTCAATGAACTATGCCTTCTGACTAGAATATGGCATATAACTATGCCATTATGCAGATATGCTTGGCTGCGGGTATGTTATGACATGGTCTAGTAGTTCTGTTACCTACATCATTGGGACCCTATCAAAGCTGGTTTAGTAATGTCTACTTCAAATGGATCATGCCATGCCTCTTGGAACATTTATTCTCCCAGAAAATATATGGAATTTCATGATTTGGTTGCTAAAGTTGGGGTTTTGTGATATGTGAAAAGTTCCTACGTTCTGGATTCTGGGACCTAGTTGGATCTTTTGTAGCTTAATGTGTGGTGCAGGAATTCCCTAGGTATGGGCCACGGTTTTGAACAGTGACTTGATGTAACTTAGCTCCTCATCCTGCGATATGGACCTTCCTTTTCAGGAATGGATGGCATTTCACGTTCCCTAATGACTTGTTGATACAAAATGGCAATTGGCATTTTTCATGAGCTATTTCATGACATGACTTGTTGAATGAATAGAACCTCTATGGCAGTGTTATGGTCTCATTTTTTAGTTAGCTATGCCATTTCTTGTTTCTTCTGTAGATGAATTTGTGACCATGTTTCTTTCTGCTTATTCTCTTGTAGGTATGGAAATGCTAATGTTTGGAAGATATTTACAGATCTGTTTGACTATTTTCCGCTGACAGCATTGGTGAGAAGATCCTTTTAGTTGCTGCTGTTATTAGTTGATATTTGGTCATTACTCTGATTAAATTGAGATAAACTAACAAAATTTTGAACAATATTTGCTGACAATAGAGATGTCACTAAGCTGTTGTTTAGTTGCTGGACTTAGTCTAGGAGAAGTTTGTTGATTAATGGGGAGAAGGTTGTTGATTAATGGGTGAAAGGTTTTGTCCATCAAACCTGGTCAATGATTTGTTTGCTTGAGAATTCAGTGAAAATAATATATTCCTTGGCGTAATTCAGTCTCCTTTAGAGGCATACTTAGGATAATCCCTGGAAGGAAGCGTTCTTTTCTTTTTGTTCCCCGAAGCAGTATGTACAACAGTTCTGGCAATTGCTCAAGTTGGTTCAAACACTGATGCTTTGTCAATAAAACTTCAGTTAATGCATGCTTTAATGTCCACATGTTTAAGTTTGATTGTGGGGTTTTTTGGTTTGGCTGCCATCTTTAGTGGCTGGATTATATTGGAGAAATGAGGAAAGCGATAATTTTGCTTACACTTGTGGCTTTTGCCCTTTTAATATTTAGGTTGAGTCAGAGATATTTTGCCTGCATGGTGGATTATCTCCTTCAATTGAAAATCTCGACAGCATTAGGAACTTTGATCGCGTTCAAGAGGTACCTCATGAAGGACCAATGTGTGATCTACTATGGTCAGACCCCGATGATCGATGTGGTTGGGGCATTTCACCTCGGGGTGCTGGTTATACATTTGGCCAGGTCATTCTGTGAGATTTCTGAGTTGTGAGGTTAAATTGCTGCAAACTTTCTTCTCTGTGATTGTTGTTTCTGATCTTTGTTTTCAATTTTGCAGGATATATCTGAACAATTCAATCACACAAACAACTTAAAGTTGATTGCTAGAGCTCACCAGCTGGTCATGGATGGATTTAACTGGGCACATGTAATTACTTTTCCTGTAAATTATCATCTTCTTTGCTTTGCATCATCAACTTATGAAGGTGTATGTCATTGTGGTTCTGTTCATTTTTTTGTACTTCTTGAAATAAAGATTAGAAAGCTAGAACGGGGGCTATTTTCTGAACAGATATATGCTTGTTTTGACAGAGCTTTAAAACAATGTTTCTCATCAAGATTACTTTTTAAAATTTGAGAAACACGAGTAAACTACAATCTTGGCCTAAGCTACACAATGGTAAAACATTTTGCCTCTTGTGCACAAACCGTTTTGCACAATGTATGCATAATCTGGAAAAATGTCAAAGTTGTTTTATTTTCTTTACTTTCGAAAGGTTGTCTTAGAATAACAGTTTGCAGAACAATCTAAAAGACCATCAAAGCTCTTCTGTTGTTTTCTTGGAACAGGAACAAAAGGTTGTTACTATATTTAGTGCACCTAACTATTGTTATCGCTGTGGGAACATGGCTTCCATCTTGGAAGTAGATGACTTCAAGGGCCACACATTTATACAGGTGTTTCTTTGTTCTTTTTATGCACTATCTGCGTACAAATTTTATGCTATTCTTTCCATAACAATCGTACTTTGAGATGTGAATAATGTAGAAATGTTTAGTTCGATCTATGCATAGTGATATTCTTTTGCTTCTTTGGCAGTTTGAGCCAGCTCCTAGGAGAGGAGAACCAGATGTCACCCGCAGAACACCTGATTACTTCCTCTGAAGTCACTCCACTGTTTAACTGATATTTTACTCTTGCCTTTCCACGGAGTGTCTGGAGGCCGTTTATCCTGCTGGGAGATAGGTCAGGTTGCAAATTTTTTGAGTTCTCCCTTCGCATTAGCAGGTGTTGCTCTTACCATATGAACTATTTATGATATGATAACACAGCAGGTTATCTTAACTGGCTATCTTTAGTCAGTATAAGGAACCGGGTGAAGATGTGGATAGTGTGTAATCTGTTATGGCTTTTTAAGTTTTGCTCAATGCAATCTATTATTATGTAATAGGATTGAGTGAACCCTGTGAATAGTAAATGTGTCTCACTTTTGTAGTTCATTTACTAGAGCAGCTGGTTGTTGTGATCAAAAACATGGATTTGGTCGAGATCTCCTAATTTTATGCAGTTGTTTTCACCTTTAGTTTTTTTTAAAATGCTATTTTGGGTTTATTGGAGAGGTTTGTTTAAAATGAAAGGGCTTATGTTTCGGATTATCATTTGCTTCTGCGTTGTCTTTGTATCTGAAAGGCAAATTGCAATTCCACTCTTTCAATTGATAAACTCTATATCATTTTGAAAGGTCAGAATTGCACTGTCTAGGAGGATTCGTTAGCTCTTCCATAATCGTTTGCTTGGAACAATGAAGAAATTTTTTTTCTTAAATGAAGAAAAATGAATTGCAATGCTGGTCTCTCTCTGCCTTTAAGCTGATCGTTTGGGTTTATAGAACATCAAAAAAAGAAAAAGAAAAAGAAAAAAAGAAAAAGAAAAAAAGAAAAGGAAATTGGAAACCTACTAGATTCATCCCCAATTACCACGAGGTTTTTAATCTTTTCTAGACAGATTCTAATTAGATTTCTCCCGGGGAAAAGGTCATGTAGATTCAAAATCAAGTCTGATCCTTGAAAATTAATCTCAGGATTCGCTAGGGCGCGCAAATCCTTACATCACTGGACTTTTCTTTGAGAGGTTTGGAAAGAAGAGCCAACGCAAACTTCGGAAGCCTGCCTCCCGTCGGACGTGATTAACAGCATAGGAAATGATACAAAAGAAGAAAACTGCAGCATGGATAATCACTGTGACAATCGAAACTTTTTCCTTTTATTGGCCTCATGACGATCTACTTCAAAGGACCCATCTTGACATGTTCGCCTCCCCATTTTATGCAAATTCCTCAAAGGGAAGTAGGCAAAAAGAGAGGGAGATGTTGATGAGGTAAAAAACCATTATCGAAAAGATGGGATGCAATAGTTATAGAGATGGCTATGTACACAAAAATTAGCAGAATACATTAGAAAAAAATGGATGGGTTTCATTACTAGGCCCCATACATATGAATTACACTCTAATTTCATAGTGGTAAGATCCTTGCAGTTGAGCTCATACATATTATATATAGCTATATATACAAAATTCAAGATCATACTAAGCATTACAACCCGAGAAGAGAGAAGAGAGAAGGAACCAGATCAACAACAGACCAGGCAAGGCCTGCGTATTGAAGAAACCTAATCCCTGTGTCCACGTCGAATGACTGCTGGTGGCCGTAGAAGAAGAGCTTTTGTAAATAACCGGATTGCTTGATCTCGTCTGACTTCTTGAGGGCGACCGATCCATTTAGCGCTGGGATGTAGCTAGTCGATCTGATCGGTATGCTCAGTGTGTTTGAGACCATGGGAAGCGTCCATTTGGCGAGTGTCTTGCTGCAGACTTTCACCAGTAGTATTGTCGGTATTCCCACTAGCATTCTTCCCAGAAATGCCAAGAGTGGTAGTTGTGGCGTAAATATCCTGGGAACAGCTTCATGGTGGAATTGACTATATGTCTGTTGGACGCCGGCAACCTGCACCAAAACTATGTCGTTAGCTCGTGTATGATGAGCTATGACTCGGACATTGGAAAAATGGCATCTCAATCCTGGCAATAAACTATAAAACCCAGAATGTTATCTCATGCGGTCGAACATAGGAGACAGGAATATGGGACAAACACATATACACAAGAGGTCTACAAGGACAGACACATACGTGATTCTTTTCTCTTACTGAATATGAATTGCGCAAAATGACAAATGACTTTGTCGGGCTTCCCAAAATGGGCCATCTTTTTATTTTATTTTATTTTATTTCTTTTGATGATGGGCATGCAGGGGCTAGGGAAGGTAAGGTAGGAATTGATTTTGTAAGCATATTGATTTCGTCTCTAGCCGGTGCACGCAGGTTCCGCTTTCTATGAGGATGCTGTATTTACCATGGAAAAGGTATCTGTTCAAAACCAAACAATTTGTGAACTTTCCTCGAGTTTCTGCACACCATCCTCAGCCAATTGAATAAACAACCTATAATGGCCCACCAATGAACCTTCCTAAAATAAGCAGGATAGCTAATCTGCAGCTGCAGCTTGACGTACTCTGAAGCAGACTTTTGACAAAATGAAAGCCCAATTATGACGCTACAACAAAGGGCAGTATCCGTGAATATCCAACAAAAACAAGGGGGAGCAATTTTGCTGGAACATGAGGCTTCAGAGATCTAAGAACGGCCGACTTCTACAGAAAGAACATACCTTTACATCAGCCCGTCATTGTCCAAGTGGGGAATCTTATGGAGTATCAAGTCAAAAGCTCCTTAAAGGTCTAACATTAAGTCATTCAACCATCATTATGAGTGTCCCTAATCTCAATCTGGGTACCTCGTCTAACCCTTTACTGACATTGGCAAGGACATAATCTCCAATATCAAACATTACAAATATACTAAAATGTCTTGCACTCGCAACTCACACCCAAGGCTCATGAATCCAAGTAACATTGATGTCAACATCATGCAGGAAATATGGTATTCTAGTGCAGTGACTAGATTAGCAAAACTTGAAGGAAAACTGAAGCAGCATTTTGATCTCAACAAATCATGAAGACTTACAATTCCCAGGGCAACGCCATTGAAGGCTGTGTGGTACTCGAAACTCGGAGTTGGAAATTCAGGAGTTGGATAAGCAAAAAGCAACAAGAAGCTAAGGGTTGTCCAGAAATACGTTACTGCAAAGCCAACATGACAACAATAAGGAGAGTTAAACTTTAAAAATCCCCGCTTAACATGTGAAAGTAATACCCACTCATTATTCAAGTTGCTTGTTTGCAAGGATATCAAACATGATCTATAGTGTAAAGAGAGAGATCACAATTGGTCTTTCCCACTAAATTCGTTTTCCATCATTACTACTATGAAGGGGACAGATCCCTGGTTGGTCTCTCTCACACAAAGCAATATATTCCATTCTATTACCATCATAAAGGGAGAGACCAGTGGTTGGTTCTCCCTACTAATTATACTTGTTTATTCTTAGTAAAACAATCTTCTGTTAGATAAAAGAAATTAGAAAGCAAGAGATACCACAACCCCATAACCTACCTATTTAACTATCACTTAACCACCACCTCTCAAAGTCATATTTCTGTATTTTTCATTTCTTTAAATCTGTAGTTCCTCTTCATAAGCCATCATCCTAACATCATTTTTCAGGAGGATTGAATCTAAAGTTTTTACCTTAAACATAAACATTGTGACTGGTGGAGGTTCTTCCATTAGAGAAGCAGATAATGAATGTAAACTATCAACCAATAGTCCTTGCTCTGGTTCCAAACAAGCTTTCCATGAGAGTTTGTACAATAGATACAATGGCGAAACTTCTGGAGTACGGTCCCCAATGTTCCATTTCAACATTTGTCAATCCATTGACCAGTCATTACCATTAAGCATCATACATACACAAAGCAACAAAATTCTCACCTATCTCAATATGCTCAACACACCCAAGTTTTCTTCCACAGAGTTGGTCAACGAGATTTCCATTGAGGAAATCGTGCTATTTTAAGTGGATAATAGACATGAAGCCATGCGCAGGTTTAAATTGATAAAAGTAGCAAGAGGAATGATGTACCATTCTGTCCTGAGACTATAAAATTGTCAACATAATCGTGGACTGTTAGCCAAAATGCAAGGATCACCAAGCCCATAATGAGGCCGCCTATGATATCGATCAAACTGTGCATGCCAAGGTAAATTCTTCCTACCATGGAAAAACCAGATGTCAATCTAATTGTAAAACAAATAACAAGGTCTTAATAAGCATGCGCACTTATGTTTTATTCATTGCGCAATGTCATAATGAATTAATACAAAAGATGCTATAATTGGGTGGGGAAAAAATACTCGACTTCATTTCTTTTACCACTATAGATAATCTACTAAGGAAGAACCATCGACCAATTTTTTCTGCTATCTTGGTTGTCAGTAAAATTTTGGGCTTCAGCTTGTTGATAGAGGAAAGGAAGACATAAACATGAGATGAATTGGGAGCAGTTATTTTGCCACAACTTTAGCAATGAGTTAATTGGGAAGCTGCAAAATAAGAAAGAGATTGACATTGTTTTACATCTTTAACCTTATGCGTTGTCATGTTTTCATTTAGAAAGAGACAATTTGGGAAGCCAAAAGGGAGACCGACTTCCCAAGCTTTCCCTTAAATAGATAGAGTAATGATGCGACATACCCAAGCCAATGAGCCCAACAAGCAAACAAACGACAGCAAAACCAGCATATGCTATTAAGGCATCTCTGCTTTGGATATAAGACAGGACATAGTTCAATAGATATCTGCAAAGCCACCGAAGAGATGAGAGTCAGTGTATCCACAATATGCATTGACTCAGCTATTTCTGTCGCTCAGAGGAAAAAGAAAAACAATACAATATCACTTTTCATGGCTCAGTCTACCACAGGCAATCTACCAACAAATGTTCACTTAAGGAAAAAGAAGTCTTCTTTTTCTTTTCGTCTATTTTCTTCTCATCTAAATCTAAATTTTTCTTGCAACCTCAATTCTCTTCTCATCGCCCTCTGTATTTTCTTAGTTCAATACATGTACTTCATATATGGCAACTGAGTATTTAACTTGAAAGCTCCACATAAATATGAATGCCTCGTGACTATTGCCTGCATGGCTGTATCAAACAGGTCATGATTCCAGACAAACAACTTTGGCAATTTTTGTTCCAGGGTCAAAATTCTAAGTCTCAAGACCTAGACAAAATACTGGGCTGTCCACTTCTAGTCAGTGAATGGATCATAAAAGAATCCCATGCACAAAAACATAAACTGTGAAAAGAGATGAAAATGTCGTACCCAGATAAGCAAACTGTGTTTAGAGTGTGAGAAGAAGAAAATCCATACTCCATTGCATTATCTTCTTCATCCTTCGTTGCTGTTACTCTCCTAACAGGGGGCAAGTTGGCCTTGGGGCTGATACCACATCCTATGCAACACAAACAAGAGCTCACAAAAAGAAAGACATTCGCATTGCACGTGCCCCACAATTTTCTTTTCTTTTATCATCAAACATACCCTCATTACTTAAGTTAAACAGAGACAATGCGATGTCATCAAGTGATGGAAAATAGAGTACCTTGACACAGTTGCCCATGTAATCACAGAAAGCCATCAAAAGGGTCATCTGCCTTGCCAATTTGCCATGACCGCTCTTCAAAAAGAAAGAATCCAAAAAGCAAAGCCAACATCAATGTTCAAGTAATGTAGCCACTCAAATTACTCTATAGATATACAGAGAAAACCATTTCTGTAGCTATGAATCCAATTTCGACATAGAGAGAGTACCCAGAAAAGCAAAGGTAGAAAAGCAGTGTAAAAAGGCACAGAAACGACACAGGACAACCCAGAGAACAAAGCATCCAACACCCTGTGCTGGAACCTCTGCAAGGACCAAACAAGGTAAGAAAACGGAGTTAAATTAAAGCAACCAAACTAGTCATTCCACACATATATTTCATTCAATTCTCTCTCTCTTTTCTATGCTTCTCCATGTCCCGGACCTGGATCTGGAGGATGAGAGGAATTCCCACAACCACGTGGTGGGCAACCCAGGGTTGGAGCAGAGATCTGAGAGCTCCCGTCACATTGCAGTATGACGACACCAAGATCCAGCACACGATCCCACAGAGAGCCCCAGCTTGCCAAAGGGCTATGCTTTCCATTCCCCCTCTCTCTCCCTCTCCCTCTCTCTCTCCTCTCTCTCTCTGTAGCTGAATTCCCACTTCCAGAAGAGAGAGAAAGGAGATATTCAATGCAAAGCCGAGACAGACCCAGAAGTTGAAAATCCGTTGGCAGGACTTGGGAAAGAGAGAGAGAGTCTTGGACTTATTGGGGCGGAGAGGGAGAGAAAGGGTGGGAGAGAGAGAGAGACGGAGGGGAAGACTTTTCTTCCTAGGATAAATCCCCTGTTGGAAATTCTTCTGTTGGAGTGGTCAGATGGGTTTTTTTCCAATTTTTATTATTTATTCTGGAATTTCTTGCTTCTCCCCCATCTTCCTTTTTTTTTTTTTTTTTTAATTATTATTTTACTCTTTAAAAAAAAATAAAAATTGCCCGGTGGCTTAGTTGGACTTGGCTGGCGCCTGGTGGAGGGAGAAAAGCCAGCCACAGGAATCGGAACTTTCCATGTTCTCTCTCCGTGTTGACAACCACCAGAAAAAAGAAAAGAAAAGAAAATTATTTAATTTAATACCTTACTTAAAAATTATTTTAGTTATATTTCTGCCGTCACGAGGTAGGGTCAAGATTTTAAATGGGTCAAAAATCTCGTGCTAGTAAAGTTGGCCAAAGGAAAACTTTTATAAATAAATTAATTGTGGGACATCCTTAGAATTAAATCGGAATATTCAATACAAAGGAGTCGAGCTCCGAAGAATTTGGGTATAAATAATATTACGGTGATATCAGTAAAATGACAAGAGTAATACATGATAATAACAATCATTTTTATTTTTATTTTTATAATTGCCGATATCCAAGTATAAATTCATGATAATGATATGAATAGGAAGGGCCTAAGGTTACACTAAAAACTCAATGAATATTACTAAAATAATACGTAAAGAAGAAAAAAAAGGATTTTGGAATCACAAGGTAAAACGGGTTATTGTTATTTAAATAAAAAATAATTGCTTAATTCGGATTTATGTTCTCTTATTCTTGCAAATTGAATTTTCAATCCTTCCCACAAGTTCAGAGTCATCGAAATTGGCTTGATTAGTGCTAAATGGAGAGTATATATTATTCTTAAAAGATATTATTGCGAATAAAGTAAAGCAGAACCTGAGACCCAAAACATAAGTG
Organism: Corymbia maculata; assembly: GCA_014182735.1. Classification (NCBI taxonomy): domain Eukaryota; kingdom Viridiplantae; phylum Streptophyta; class Magnoliopsida; order Myrtales; family Myrtaceae; genus Corymbia; species Corymbia maculata. The sequence goes on along the minus strand of CM024688.1, from coordinate 16,096,821 downwards.
AACAGGCACGTGCGCCAAGCACGCTTCGTGATAAGTACGGATTACAACGCCACTTTTAAATGGTATGCTATGCATATTATCTGCAACTTCACAGCAGGAAAAGAGTTCCTTAATTTCAAGGAGAGAAATCCCTCCCTATACGAAACATTATGTAAGGGAGAAAAATGCAAATTAGCACGAAATAAAAAAGAACAAAAATGACAAATTTATAATTTGAGCAAACCGAATCGAATAAGATATATCTTATTCCACATTCCCTTTATCGGCATAAGATATTATCTTATTCATTATCTCGATTAAAAGGCCAAAAATTAGGTGGAATGCATTTTGCTAGCAAAAGCCAAATGAAATCCTCCATTGTTTCTATTAGGTCCCATTATTTACTATTTTGTACTCACATAAATATGACTCGAATGACACGAATTACTTTTAATTGTACTAAGACTTCATTTGTTCCGAAGAAAATGAATAATTTAAAATATATTTTCCTAAAAATGATCGTTGGTATCGTTTGAAATAATAATGTTTGATTATTAACAATAATTATATCCAAACATTTTCTTGAGTAATGACAATATCTTTCATTCAATTATTTTTGTAAGTAATACAAACAACCATTTTTAGGAAAATGATTATCAAATCATTCATTTTCCACAAAACAAGCATAATCCAAAATTTTAATTTTTTTTTCCAAATTGTCAAATACAATATATAATTTTCAGTTAATATTGACCTCGATAATCTTCTACATTATTGTACATAAAAAAGATTAATTGTAACTTTCACTCTCCCATCGTGTGTGCGTGCACGTTAGTAATCTTATCAAAATAACCCCTAAATGAAAAGTAGCCCCAGCAGCAGAGTACACAGGTCTTTGACCAGTCCATTTTTTTGCACTTAAAATCCTTAGAGTTCGAACATACATATAAAACTACAAAATTTTGTAACTTTCACATATATATATATATATATATATATATATATATATATATATATAAATTGTAATATATTAATGTTTCATGTCACATCACTTTGGCAATACTAGACTACTTTTATCTGGCACCTCATGACTCATACCTAATTATTCTCCGACATTTATTGCGATTTTTAGGCAATATATGCCAACTTAGGGAGCCTAGACTACTTTTATCTGTCACCCCATGACTCATACCTAATTATTCTCCGCCATTAGCTGCGATTTTTAGGCAATATATGTCGTCGACATATGTCAACGACATGGGGTGCCAGATAAAAGTAGTCTAGTATTATGAAAGTGATGTGATATGAAACATTAATGTATTACGCCAATTTGTAATTCGTCAATTTATAGGAATCGAAAATGCGTATCCATATTCTTAAATCAATTTGTTCTTAGACATTTTCGTCATTGTGCACAGCTCAGCGTGCACGACTTTGCCTGAACCTCCCGTCCAAATTATTGTACAGCATGCCATTCGAATTGGGTCAGACCATTCTTTGCGATGATGAAAGGGAAAGATTCTGCTATATTCTTTTCTTGCCTTTGGATAAACAACAGGGCATCTCGAGAGAGCATCGTGAATGCAGACTCGTCTTTGGCAGGCGATTATAATGGCTATACTAAAAATCATCCCCACTAAAATAATCAATCAGTTTTATAAGCAATGGATCGGACATTAAGGGCATGCATAGTAATGCTCATGGGAACAACTCGATTCGCTTTTTTTTGTTCTCGAGAGCGGATTTGGAACAGAAATATGTTTGGTAAATTTTTTGTTCTTGGGAACAAATTTGTTTTGGGAAATAGATTTGGACTAGAATCAAGAAGCAAAAAAAAGTTGCTTCTCACTCCTAGGAATAATTTTGAGAATCAATTTTTTTTCTCTCTTTTTTTCCCTTCCCTTTCTTCTTCTTCTTCCTCTTCCTCCTCCCACCCCATCACCGCCCCTAAATTGCCGTCGATGAGTGGCCAGGTGAGGTCCGGTGAGCTCGTCGGAGCCTCACCCGACCATTGGCGAGGCTTGGCCTCACAAATCTAGGCGAGGCCAAGCCTCACCGGACTGGACGAGCTTTGCCCGGTCGCCATCGACGAGGCTCGAGCTTGCCCAGGTGGCGCAAGGTTGAGCCTTGTCTGTGGTTGGGTGAGCCTCACCTCGCCCAAATTTGGGGAGGCGAGCCTCGCTCGGCCACTGGCGAGGCTTGATGCCCGGCCACCGGCAAGGCTTGGCCTCACAGATCTAGGCGAGGCTGAGCCTCGTTGGGCTGGGTGAGTCTTGTCAGGTTGGGCGAGCCTTGCCCAGATCTACAAGGCCGAGCCTCGGTTGGCCACCTCCGGCGAGTTTGCCGGATCTCGCCCTGGCCTGGCAAGGCTTCAACGAACTCACCGGACCTTGCCCGGCCGCTCGCTAGCCACCACTGGTGGCGGCTTTCAAGCTAAAATCCAGGATACCGATTTGGCCGAACCCACGGACCGTGCCCCCTCGACCTCATTTTCATCTTCAGGATGTTTTATTACGATCATATGTTCAACTAAAAGTGCTTGAGAGAGTAAAACCGACAAAGGCTTTGAGCGGATAATGATAATGACTTTTTTGTTCATGTAATTATCCTTTTTGTGCATTCATATTCAAAAGTCCACTCTTAGGAGCAGAAGGAAAAGAAATAGACACGATCTTCCTATGCCGAAGTGAAGTAAAACAAATTAAAAACGAAAAGGATATGGTTTTAAATGGATTATTCCTAGGAAACTCTTCATCAGGAGCAATAATAAAAAGATCCAGTAACTGACAATAATTTATGCGGTGTGATTTCATTCATTGTCCATAAATGAGAGATAAATATTGTTCTAACAAATTCAAATAGAGATAATGCTACAATCGGTCTCATACAATGCAAATAAGATAATTAGTCAGTAGAGAAATTTGCTATACAAACACAAACAAATAATAAAGAACAACACTTATTAAAGGAAAGAAAGTAATAAGTATAATATCAACGACCAATGTCTTCATGAAGAATTGGCTGAGTCCACGTTCCAATCCCAAAGATCCCCATAGTGCGGCAAATAAATCACGGGAGTTCATCTGTGCTCAAAAGAACAAAAAAGAAGGAGAAGAACGAGATTGGATTACTTATAACATAGTATTATGGCAATTACTATGGTGTCATGCATATTTGTCATAGTTAGATATTCTATTTATTAAGGTATTTTTTTATTAGTTACCAAAGTTAAATTTTGTATGGATATAAGATTCCTTCAGTAAAAACTTTGGTTCTTATTTGTTTTTGCAATTTAAAAAAAAAAAAAATAGAATCATGAATCCAAAGGGACATGCATGCGAAATAACACATTGAACCGTACCTTTTATATGTTGTGTACAATGTTTGATGGTTCGCATTATTTTCTAACAAAGTGCTAAGGGCACTGAAGCATTGAATCTTGATATACAATGAGAAGGTTAAATCAAAGTGGAGTGTCCATATAAAGAGCCTCTAAGCACATAAAATGACTTTTGTTAATTTAAAATATTTGAAATTTTCACAACATGTAAATGTTAAAAACCCAATCCACATTTTTTTTTTTCATAATCTTTTGAAATTTGAATAACATTATAAATTTCAACTAGAAAATAATTTTATGCTAATATCAATAAAATCACAACATAATACTCGATAAGAACAATCGATTTTTTTTAAAATAATTATCGATATCCAAGTATAAGTTCATGATAATGATATGAATAGAAAGGGCCTAAGGTTACACTGAAACTCAATAACTATTATTCAAATAATACGTAAAGAAAAAAAGGATTTTGGAGCTACAAGGTAAAATGGGTTATTGTTATTTGAATAAAACATAATTAATTAATTCGGATTTATGTTCTCTTATTCTTTCAAATTGAACTTTCGATCCTTCCCACAAGTTTACAGTCATCGGAATTGGCTTGATTAGTGCTAAATGACGAGTGTATATTATTCTTAAAAGATATTATTGCGAAAAAAGTAAGCAGAACCTGAGATACAAAACAAAAGTGAGTGGGCACGTGCGCCAAGCATGCTTCGTGATAAGTACGGATTTTACAACAGTACTTCTAAATGATATACAATGCATCATCTGCAACTTTACAACAGGAAAAGAGTTCCCTAATTTCAAGGAGAGAAACCCTCCCTATTCCACTTTTGGCCTTAGTAAAAATTAAATACTATACGAAACATATGTAAGGGAGCAAAATGCGAATTAGCACGAAATAAAAAGAAAAAAAAAATCGACAAATTTATAATTCGAACAAACCGAATTGAATAAGATATATCTTATTCCATGTTCCTTTTTATCGGCATAAGATATATCTTATTCATTATCTCGATTAGAAGGTCAAAAAATTAGATGGAATGCATTTTGCTAGCAAAAGCTAAATGAAATCCTCCATTGTTTCTCTTAGGTCTGATTATTTACTATTTTGTACTCACATAAATATGACTTTAATGACACAAATTACTTTTAATTGTACTAAGACTTCATTTGTTTCGAAGAAAATGAATAATTTAAAATACATTTTCCTAAAAATGATCGCTTATATTGTCTCAAATAATCATGTTTCAATCCAAACATTTTCTTGAGTGATGACAATATATTTTGTTCAATTATTTTTCTAAGCAATACGAATAACCATTTTTTTTTTACCTCCCTTACGGTAGTCGCTTGGTTTCGCTCCTTCGCCCCCATCCCTGGGGGAGGGGTTTCTAATCCCCGCGTCCGCATTCCACGCGACTCACCTGCAACCGGGTTTGTGGAGGTGGCTCGGCTCGCCCGGGTTTACTATCTTCGACTGTCGGCCGTGCGGGGTTCCCTGGTTATCAAAAAAAAAAAGATAACCATTTTTAGGAAAATGATTATCCAATCATTTATTTTTCCCGAAATAAATAGAATTCGAAATTCTGATTTTTTTTTCCAAATTGTCAAATACAGTATTTTTTTTAGTTACTATCGACCTCGATAATCTTTTACATTATTGTACATAAAAAAGATTAATTGTAACTTTCACTCTCCCATCATGTGTGCGTGCAAGTTAGTAATCTTATCAAAATAACCCATAAATAAAAGATAGCCCCGGCAGCAGAACACGCGGGTCTTTGACCAGTCCATTTTTTGCACTTAAAATCCTTAAAGTTCGAACATACATATAAAAATACAAAATTTTGTAACTTTCACACATATTCGCCCAAGTCGACATATATTGCCTAAAAATCGCAGTAAATGGCGGAGAATAATTAGGTATGAGTCATAGGGTGCTAGATAAAAATAGTCTAGTATTGCAAAAGTGATGTGATATGGAACATTAATATATTAGGCCAATTCGAGTTTGAGTTCCTCACATGAAAAGTACATATAATTGGAATTGGTATTAGGCACAGACTCAAGCCTCCAAGCAGCGACTCCACGGGATGAAGTACGGGTCAAAACGGAAGCCCGAGATATAGTGTGCATCGATGTATTTACTCAAACAGAAAGCTTAATTTTTCTTCATCTTTTTTGCATTATTCAAACTCGATTGACAATTAAATATAATTTTTTTAGGATCCCTTCGTTTCCAGATCGAATTCGACTGTGATTGTTAGTTTAATAGAAAACTCTTAGTATATTTTCAAGACATGATCACATATTCACTCATAAATTGCTCAATTAGAAAATCACACTATGAGTTTACAAAAATAAAAAATAAAAAATATATATATATATATATATATATATCAAAACCATTAGGGGTTGGGATCGTTGGATCTATAGAGATGAAAGGAAGAAATGAGATATAAGTAAATATTAAGCTAAGCAAAATCTCGAACATTAAAGATTATATGTAAAGCAAAGAATATGTAAAGTATGAAGAGCAGAAGTATGCAAAAACACCAAGATAGGAAGAAACCGACCATATAGGTGGTAATATGAAGATAATATGGAAGTATATGTTACAGATCTGAAAACTGTAAATTACAAGTGCATAAACGAAAGAAAGTAAAGTACTATTGCAGAATTAAATCAACCGCAGAAGAAACAAAACCGCTTTCGAGATCCAGGGCGGTAATCCACTCTCCGTCACTGAACTGTTATGGAATATGAAAGCAGATCTACCGACTATGGGTGAGTCAGGATCTGATATGAAGAAACTATGGTGTATTTTCGAAAACTTACTCGAAACCAGAGGGATACTTCTGGGTGAAGAGGGTTTCCGAGGATTTCTGGGTATCAAGGTGAGGAGTCAGGAGAGGGTTTCGAGGGTTTCAAGAGCTCTCGATGTGTTATACAAATGCCTCCCCTCTTCGAGGATGGGGTTTCTTTTATAGTGCTCGTGCTACAAAGGTGTTTACTATTGACAGAACAAGACGTGAACAAAAGTAAAAGTAAATAGTACTTTTTAAAGTATAGATGAACAAAGAAAAACAGTGAAAATGAACAGTATTTTTGAAGTATAGATGAATAGTACAACAAAATTTATGAGGACGCCAAGTGGTATGTTGAAGTAGCTTCATGACTTCCTTCTTGGCTATCTGCGAGTCGCGAATTATGCTTTCAATTTGGCCGACCCGGTGTAGTTGGCTGATTATGGCATAACATTCTTCTTTTGTTTTTTTGCCGCAGCAAGAGTTGCCATGATTTGTGATTTTTTTTGGAGATATGTAGTTTGGTTTGATGATGTTTTGGGTTTTTGGGAATTTAACCATCTTCGAATCATATCTTCTGTCCCCCAATCTTGGATTTTGAATTTGTCCCACCATTTTGTTTTATGCTGGCGTATGAGTATGGGTATTTTTTCTGGTGTGTGGGAATATGCAAATTCCCATGCTGTTACCCATGATATCTTGCATATGGCAAAATAATGGAGTAGGCATGGAAAACGTAAGTCATGCTGGGATGGGTGGAATTCTTTCTTGAATAGTTGCCATCCTGGTATGAGTGTGGGAGGGATAATTGATTCGGTTGGTCCAAAGTATGTCCACCATTGGTTAAACCAATTCGGGAGGTTTTGTCTCGGTGAATTTGTCTTTGAAGTATAGCAACCAGTGTGTTTCATTTGGTTATTTTGCTCCGTAGAAAACATTCCACCAGGCTTGTTGGTAATCCCAATATGAATATGAAGCACAAAAAGGTAGGCTTTGTGTGAGTCTAGCATGGAATTTTTGACAAGATGTGGTTCTTCACCCATTCATTGGGATGTATGATTCGATTAATCGTAATCATGGAGTAAAGAATATGGTTTTCGTCATTTTTGTCACGAAATGTTTGAAATTTGCTGATTCAGAATCAGAATTTGTTCATATAAAGGTAGAGGTTTATTCATATCATGTGGTTTAAAATACCATCCTTCGAAATATGTTTTTTGCAAATTGATTTGGATTGCTATCATAGAAACCATCCTCAACTGTGAGGATCAAAGAATGTTTTTCCTTTTGAAAAATATAGATCTTGTTTGTGAGGAGGATGCTTTGGTGGTCGAATGACCACTTCAGTGATTTTATTTTTCTGCTCCATCAACTGGCATTCTTTTTGTCGCTGTATGGCCAATGGTGAAGGATTGTTACTTTCTACTATGGGTTTTGGAGTTTGGCTAGTTTGGCTTTGCCTGTTTGCTAGGATCATTGTTTGGAGGGCCATTGGATTGGTTCCTGGTGGCAGTATGCTAGTCAAAAGGTTTTGTAATTGTGTGAGATTGATGATGGGTTCGGAGTATTGGGTATTGGTTGGCTATCTGGTTGGTTATGGTAATATACACGGTCTGGTTCGATTCCTGATTCTTCTACTGCTTGGGCCCATGATTTTTTTTGTAATGTGGGGTTTTTGGTTATTTTGGTATTGGATGATGATGATTCATCAGCTATGGTTTTGCCGGTGTCACGTTTCTTGGATCGTGATCGTGGCATGGTTGTATCCCTTGTAAGAATTCTCGTGTGAGGAAATCAGCAGGCAATTTGATGAACCATTTATAAATTGTATATCAAAATCAAAAACAAAAGAATGGCCTCGCCATCTTGCAAAAATTTGTTTTGATGCAATATTTAAAACATCCTTTTGTAAAACATCTTTAGCAGATTTGCAATCTATTCTTAATAAGAATTTTTGGTTTAAAAGATCTCCTTGGAATTTGGAGATGGAAAGGACTATAGCAAGTATTTCTTTTTTGATAGTGGAGTAATTTTGCTGAGTTGGATTCCAATACTTGGATATGAATTGTACGATTGATTCTTTGTCATTATGAGTTTGTTTGAGTATTCATCCATATCCTATTTCTGAGGCATCCGTTTCAACAATTTTGAATGCATTTGGATCAGCTAAGTGAAGAATTGGTATGGTTTTGATATGGGTTTTGATGGTCCTAATTGTATTGGTATGAACATCTGTCCATGGTGGAGGATTCTTTTGTAACCTTTGATGTAAATGTTTACAAATAATACTAATATTGGGGAAGAAATCGAGGACATAATTGAGACTTCCTAGAAATCGTTGTAATTGGGTTTTATCTTTAATTTCATCCGGGAATTTTTCAGCAAACAAAATTGATCTTTCGATAGGGAAAATAGTACTCCGAATGGATATTATGTCCTAGGAACCTAATCTTAGTTTGAAATAAAGAAACTTTAGAGGGGGAAATTGCAAGACCACTTTTTACCATGATTTTTATGAATGTCGAAATATGCTTGAAATGTTGTTCTATTCCTGAAGAGAAAATAAGGACATCATCTATGTATGTTATGATAAACTCTGAATAAGGATTGAAGATATCATTCATGATTCTTTGAAATTCTCAAGGGGCATTTTTCAGGCCGAAAGGCATAACATTCCATTCATATTGACCAAAAGGGACAAAAAAAAGCAGCTTTTATATTTATCTTGTTCCTTAATTTGTATTTGCCAAAATCCTGATTTCATATCAAATTTGGAAAATATTTTTGCTCTACGTAGTCTATTTAATAGGTCTTTTTTATTAGGAATGGGGTATCTTATCCATCTAAGGGCTGTGTTAAGAGGTTTATAATTTATAACAAGACGTGGGACTCCTCTTTCTAATTCCGCATTTTTGTTAACATAGAAAGCGGAACAACTCCATGGTGATTGGCTTTTCTTATGAGTTTCTTCCCTAGGAGGTCTTTAATTTGTTTTTGACAAAAGTTGAGGACTTCATGATTCATTTGGGTTGGACGAGCTTTTGTTGGTATATCGGTTTCAACAAATCCTTGTTCGTAAGGAAGTGAAATGATATGGTTTTTTCTTTCCCGTAAGGCGTTGGGTAAAGTGGAGCATATGGTTTTTTCTATATGGAATTGGAGATTATTTATTTTTTTCTTTAATCTTTGGTTTTGTAAGGTTTTCTTCTAATCTTTTGAATTCTAAGTCTTCTTTTAGAAATTCAAGTTGCGTTTCTTTATCTTTAATGAGAGAATTGATTTCTAAAATAGATTTTTCTTGTAAAGAATTTAAGACACGATTTTGTGGTTTGGTGATGAAATTGAATCTTATTTTCTTATTAAGAAAGTTGGTTTCAATTCCTTCATTATCAACAAATGAAGGTTGGATTAATTGAATGAAGGGAGTTCCTAAAATGACTTCCCTGTCTCATATTTTTAACAAGGAGGAAGGAAGTTTTATAAGAAACTTGATTTTTTATTACAAGGGCTTCGGTAATTTATAATTGATATTAAGTTTATCCCCGTAAGGCCGATTTCAAAGTCTCGAGAGGTTTTATCAAAATATTTTGTTGGGACAAGACATTCTTTGATGCAATTAAGGTCCGCTCCCGTATCAAAGAGGGCTGTTGTTTCAATCATATATTCATTATTAATTTTTATAGAAATATTTATTATCCATTTTCTGGATGTAATTTCTGTTAATAACATTAGAAAACCCGGTCATTGTTTGGTTTGTTGTTTCTCTTTCGGATAAACAACGGTATTGGTTTCTTCAAGTTTACTTGTACGGATTTTGAAATGGCTAATTGGATTCTGTATATATCATTTGACATATTCTTTTGAGCATTTTTAAAGCTTGAATTTCCACCTTTTGTGCTTTAATTTCATTACGGAGGTCATTTATATTGACAGTCTAGTTTGAGTTTTATTTCGCTAAGGATTTCTTTGAGATTGTAGGAAGAACTTCCTTTGGAAATTATATTCATGGAGGAATGGAGTCGGTCAAGGTAAACTTGTCTATCTTCGGGTTTTCTATTTGGTCACCGTGCTAAGGAGGAATTCTTCTTCTTTAGTGAGCATATTTAGTTGTGGAGAAGTATCTTTATAATCGGAATCGAAGATGTGTCTAATTCATTGGCTTGTAAACCTTCTTCATTGATTCACTAGAAGTAGAACTAGTATCGGTTTGGGCCGCATATCCTTTAATGTATGTAATGTGTTTTCTTCTAGACATAACTCATTTAATTTTTTGCTAATTCTACGGTATTTAGCAAGTATGTCCTTTGTTACCGCAAGAGTAACATTTGACGTCTTTGTAATTTTTTCTTGTATTATTATGTTGTCCTTTGTGTCTGTAATTTTCTTTGTGAGTTTTGGTATTTTTTCAGGTTTTTGATCTTTTGTGATAAGACCTCCGGTTCTTGTAGTCTTTGTCTTTGGGGCAATCTCCTTTACACTTGGATTTTGTCTTGCTATCATAAAAGGATCATATTGGGCACAGAAATCTCCTAAAGTTTTGTTGCCTAGTTTTTCTCTTTTTAAGTTGCTTTTGTAGCTTGATAGTATTACACATTTGAGTGCCTTGTTTGTAGACATGTGAGACTATTTCTCCATAGGAAAGGTGGTCATAAGGGATTTGACCATTATTGTCTTCTCGTATTTTGTCTCGGACTTGGTCTCCTATAAGTTTCGGTATTCCATCTAAAAATTTTTCTTTCCGAAAGGTTGATTACAATCTGTCCGATTAGGACTCTATGAAGGAATAAATCTTTATATTCGCGAAATGTCCCTAATGATTTACATTTCATATTGGATAAAAGTTCTTCATTTCTATCTCTAAGATGTGAAGGATCTCCTATAAAATGTTGGGAAATGGAATAGATGAGGGTGTTAACGGCATCTGGGATGGAATGGCCATTATCGTCAAAAATTATTTGACCTACATCATCTCTTTTGTAGGCTAAAAGGATTTGTGTTTTCTGTTCCTCAGTAAGATAATTATCCCACCATCCTTTTAATTGGCCAGTGAATCCAGCTATTAAAAGGTTAGCAACGGCTTGGTCAGAAACATCTTGTTGGGTTTTATAAGTATTAGCAAGCATTATCATATTATTAAGAATATTTAAAAGGTTTGATTCGGCATGCCATCAATGTTCCATTCATAAATAGCATCGTGGAGAGTACTTATGTTGTGTTCTTTGGGAAGAGGATTCTTCTAAGGCTATGTCTCGGAGGAGTGGCTCTTTGATGATACAATTTTTGGGCTGTCGCCGCTTAAAATTGTTTATCTCATTGATGGATTCGTCGTCGAAGACGGGGTTTTGTCTAAGGTGCTAATGGTGGCTTTGGATTTATCAAGAGTATCTCGACGAATGTTAATCCTTGAATCATAGGAGTTTCTATTATGGGATTTGGTTCTTGTTTTATTAGAAGTCTCCTTTGTTCTATTGCTTTGGTAAATTCGGGGCTGAATTTTTTGGTAATTCAAATGTTTTGAACAAGGGTTGTTTGGTGGAATCTACTTTTAGGGTTTGTCTCGAGTAGAATTCTGGATTGTGGATTCTATTCGACTAATTGTTTTCCTATCGTAGACAGGTGTTGGTTGGTATAATTATTTTGTTCAATTATTTTGGGAATATTAATGGATTCTTCCATTTTATCAGCAACTTTGAATGGTGCTTTGCCGTGACCTGGCTTTCTCCGTAAAAGATTGTTATTTTCCTAAGTGGGGGATGTAGTGATTCTATAACATCGTCATTTTCAAGTTTCCATTTGTAATGATGGTCTAATACCATTATTTCTTTTGGTTTCGTGAATTGTTCTTCAAACCGAGTCAAAGAAGAATATGTGGGTTTCATATTTGTATATATAGTCATAATATTGTTTTTTAATTTCTTGGGCTGTATCCGCAAATATGTTGAAAAACCATTCTCTAATGGTTGTATTTTGTATTGAATTAAATTCCTGGTTGAGGAAAGCTCTATTTGGTTCAAAGTCTCTTTCTAAGACATTTAGTTCGTTATCTAATTCACTATTGATTTGAGAAAAATTGGGAGAGTCCATTCTTTCTCTAACAGTTCAATATCATATTGTTGATAAATAGGTCCTGGTTATTCCGCATCTATTGTCTAGACCATTGATTTCCGGCTCAAGAGGGGCTGTTGGAATTTCTCTATGTATTTGTAGATTTTGAGGTGTGGTATCTTGTTTTGGGGTAATTTTATGAGTACCAGACGTACTTGGTGGTATGGTAATTATGTTAGGAAGATTAGGACGTTGATCAACTGAGGTTCGAGCGGTGGCTGTATGAAAAGAAGGATTTGATCTTAAGTCAAAAGATTGTCCAGGAAATTGGATAGTGACTCTTCCTTCAGGATGTTGGACAATATTAGTAGGTTCTGAATTTTGGACAACTTGTTGGGGAATCTTGTTTTCTAATTCCCATTGGTCTCGGTAAGGTTACTTCATCCCAATTTATGGATCTTGGGATGGTAGTGTTAGCCCTGAAATATCGGTTTGAAGGAGAAGGGTTTCTCCTTTTGGGCTTCTTTTGAAAGCATTTTCTCCGAAGGCGAGGCCATGGCTTTATATTGTACTCTATAGACTATGGCTAAAGGGATAGATCCTTCAGCTACTTTATAATTATGGATTTTTACCCGTAAGGTAAGAGCTTTGAGATGTTTTTATCTTTTAACGAGACCGTGAAATTGGGGTAGCAATCAAAGTGTATGGGACCTTTGCAAATGCTAGTTTCTATAGTTCCTAATATGGATTCCTCATAATCTAAGAGACGTGAATCTCTTAAAACCAAAAGGAGGGCTGTGTTAAGTCCTTCTTTTGTAAGAGGTTTTGCTCCTACTTGGACTAGGCCTATGTGGAGGTAGTTGTATTTTTGTCTATGTTTCTTAATGGAATTTGGGTCAAGAAGGTAGACCTTTTGGTAAGAGTCGGAAAGCGGAATGTCTCTTTCTTCAGTAGCTATGATATAATCAGATTTTTGAAAAGATCTTTAAATTTGGACTGTTTATAAATTTGTTTAAGCTCAACTTTGGGTATTTCCCGTTATCAATGGATTTGTTGAAGTCTTCTATTTTTATTTCTTCTCTATGAATAGGGCCTAGATCTGGGTCCCTAACAGAAAGAGAATCAAAGGAAGACATAGATGTTGTATCTAGGGCCATACTTGACGGATCGGAACTACTTCTTCTATAAGCGAACCGGTACTAACTCTTCGTATCCCCACAAAGGGGCCTTTACCAAGCCACACAGATTTATTGCCTCCCTAGGACTTATGACCTAACCCGCTTGGTCGAAACGTGAAGAGTACCAACGAATGGTTCTCGGCTACCGCTAAGAAGAATCCCAACTAATGGGTACTCGATCTATCGCAGGGTACGGAACTATATACTCGATCTATGGCTTTCCCATGGCTCTGATAAAAAACCAAGTTTCTTATAAAACTTCCTTCCTCCTTGTTAAAAATATGCGACAGGAAGTCATTTTAGGAACTCCCTTCATTCAATTAATCCAACCTTTCACTGTTGATAATGAAGGAATTGAAACCAACTTTCTTAATAAGAAAATAAGATTCAATTTCATCACCAAACCACAAAAATCGTGTCTTAAATTCTTTACAAGAAAAATCTATTTTAGAAATCAATTCTCTCATTAAAGATAAAGAAACGCAACTTGAATTTCTAAAAGAAGACTTAGAATTCAAAAGATTAGAAGAAAAACCTTACAAAACCAAAGATTAAAGAAAAATAAATAATCTCCAATTCCGATAGAAAAAACCATATGCTCCACTTTACCCAACGCCTTCTCGGAAAGAAAAACCATATCATTTCACTTCCTTACGAACAAGGATTTGTTGAAACCGATATACCAACAAAAGCTCGTTCAACCCAAATGAATCATGAAGTCCTCAACTTTTGTCAAAAACAAATTAAAGACCTCCTAGCGAAGAAACTCATAAGAAAAAGCCAGTCACCATGGAGTTGTTCCGCTTTCTATGTTAACAAAAATGCGGAATTAGAAAGAGGAGTCCCACGTCTTGTTATAAATTATAAACCTCTTAACACAGCCCTTAGATGGATAAGATACCCCATTCCTAATAAAAAAGACCTATTAAATAGACTCTGTAGAGCAAAAATATTTTCCAAATTTGATATGAAATCGGATTTTGGCAAATACAAATTAAGGAACAAGATAAATATAAAACTTACTGTCCCTTTTGGTCAATATGAATGGAATGTTATGCCTTTCGCCTGAAAATGCCCATTCAGAATTCCAAAGAATCATGAATGATATCTTCAATCCTTATTCGTAGTTTATCATAACATACATAGATGATGTCCTTATTTTCTCTTCGGAATAGAACAACATTTCAAGCATATTTCGACATTCATAAAAATCATGGTAAAAAGTGGTCTTGCAATTTCCCCCTCTAAAGTTTCTTTATTTCAAACTAAGATTAGGTTCCTAGGACATAATATCCATTCGGGTACTATTTTCCCTATCGAAAGATCAATTTCGTTTGCTGAAAAAATTCCCTGATGAAATTAAAGATAAAACCCAATTACAACGATTTCTAGGAAGTCTCAATTATGTCCTCGATTTCTTCTCCAATATTAGTATTATTTGTAAACATTTACATCAAATGTTACAAAAGAATCATCCACCTTGACAGATGTTCATACCAATACAATTAGGACCATCAAAACCCATATCAAAACCATACCAATTCTTCACTTAGCTGATCCAAATGCATTCAAAATTGTTGAAAACGGATGCCTCGAAATAGGATATGGAGGAATACTCAAACAAACTCATAATGACAAAGAATCAATCGTACACCATATCCAAGCATTGGAATCCAACTCAGCAAAAATTACTCCACTATCAAAAAAGAAATACTTGCTATAGTCCTTTCCATCTCCAAATTCCAAGGAGATCTTTTAAACCAAAAATTCTTATTAAGAATAGATTGCAAATCTGCTAAAAGATGTTTTACAAAAGGATGTTTTAAATATTGCATCAAAACAAATTTTTGCAAGATGGCAGCCATTCTTTCTTTTTTGATTTTGATATACAATTTATAAATGGTTCATCAAATTGCTCCGCCCCTCGATTTCCTCACACGAGAATTCTTACAAAGGGATACAACCATGCCACGATCACGATCCAAGAAACGTGACACCTAATCATAGCTGATGAATCATCATCATCCAATACCAAAATAACCAAAAACCCCACATTACAAAAAAAATCATGGGCCCAAGCAAGAGAAGAATCGGAATCGAACCAGACCGTGTATATTACCATAACCAACCGTATAGCCAACCAATACCCAATACTCCCGAACCCATCATCAATCTCACACAATTACAAAGCCTTTTGGCTAGCATACCGCCATCGAAGAACCAATCCAATGGCCCTCCAAACAATGATCCTAGCAAATGTGCAAAACCAAACTAGCCAAACTCCAAAACTCATAGTAGAAAGTAACAATCCTTCACCATTGGCCATACAAACACAAAAGAATGCCGCTGATGGAGCAGAAAATAAAATCACCGAAGTGGTCATTCGACCACCAAAGATCCTCCTCACAAACAAGATCTATATTTTTTCAAAAGGAAAACATTCTTTTGATCCTCACGCTGAGGATGGATTCTATGATAGCAATCCAAATCAATTTGCAAAAACATATTTTAAGGATGGTATTTTAAACCACATGATATGAATAAACCTCTACCTTTTTATGAACAAATTCTGATTGAAACCGAATCAGCAAATTTCAAACATTTCGGACAAAAATGACGAAAAACCATATTCTTTACTCCATGATTACGATTAATCAATCATACATCCCAATGAATGGACTAAGAACCACATACTGTCAAAAATTCCATGCTAGACTCCACACAAAGCCTACCTTTTTGTGCTTCATATTCATATTGGGATTACCAACAAGCCTCGGTGGAATGTTTTCTTACAGCAAAATAACCAAATGAAACACACCCTGCTATACTTCAAAGACAAATTCACTGCAAAAACCTCCCGAATTGGTTTAACCAATGGTGGACATACTTGGACCAACCGAATCAATTATCCTCTCACACTCATACCAGATGGCAAACTATTCAAGAAAGAATTCCACCCATCCCGGCGATGACTTACGTTTTCCATGCCTACTCCATTATTTTGCCATATGCAAGATATCATGGGTAATGTAAAGATGGGAATTTGTATATTCCCACACACCAGAAAATACCCATACTCATACGCCAAAGATAAACAAAAATGGTGAGACAAATTCAAAATCCAAGATTGGGGTACGTACAAGACATGGTTCGAAGATGGTTAAATTCCCAAAAACCCAAAACCCATCAAAACAAACAAAGATATCTCCAAGAAAATCACAAATCATGGCAACTCTTTAAGCCGCAAAGAAAAACAAAAGAAGAATGTTATGCCATAATCAGCCAACTACACCAGGTCGGCCAAATTGAAAGCATAATTCGCGATCCGCAGATAGCCAAGAAGGAAGTCATGAAGCTACTTCAACATACCACTCGAAGGCTCCTCATAAATTTTGTTGTACTATTCATCATACTTCAAAAATACTGCTTTATTTTTACCGTTCATCTATACTTAAAAAGTACTATTTACTTCTACTGTCACGCATCGTCTGGCCAATAGTAAAACACTCGTAGCACGAGCACTATAAAAGAAACCCCCATCCTCGAAGAGGGGCAGGCATTTGTAACACATCCGAGAGCTCTTCGAAACCCTCGAAACCCTCTCCACACCCTCCTCACCTTGATACCCGTGAATCCTCGGAAACCCTCTTCACCTTAAGTATCCTCTCGGTTTCGAGTAAGTTTTCGAAAATACACCATAGCTTTCTTCATATCGATCCACTCACCCATAGTCGGTGATCTCGTTTTCATATTCCATAGCAATTCGTGACGCGAGTGGCCCGCCCTGCATCTGAAACTCGGTTTCTCTCTCGTTTCTTTGCGGATTTAATTCCCTGCAATAGTACTTTACTTTCTTTCGTTTATGCACTTGTAATTTACGATTTTCCAGATCCGTAACATATACTTCCATATTATCTTCATATATTACCACCTATATGGCTCGAGCTTCTTCCTATCTTGGTGTTTTTGCATACTTCTCGCTCTTCATACTTTACATATTCTTTGCTTTACATATAATCTTTAATGTTCGAGATTTTGCTTAGCTTAATATTTACTTATATCTCATTTCTTCCTTTCATCTCTCTATAGATCCAACGATCCCAACCCCTTATGGTATATATATATAGAATCACGTTATAATATTATCATATATGAAAATAATTCCTCTCGATTGGCATAGGGACTGTCTAGAGTGTAACTTCAAGAACGATTACATAACAAACATGAAATTTCTTGAATCTATTCATACTCGTATACAGTTCCAGTCACTAAATGCACGTGAATTTCAACAAATGTGAACTTATATATTGCTTAAAAATTGCGGCAAATGGTAGGGAACAATGAGGTACATGTACATGTGTTGGGGTGTTTGATGAAAGTGTTCCCCTGTCAAAGAATTGATGTGATATGTAATAATGAATTTATGTAATTTATTCATGATTTATTGATTTAAGTTTTTAAGTGAAAAGATGGGTGATTTGATTTGTGAGTAGATGCATGCACTTGAGCTTCCAACAAGCAACTCACCATATAAGGCGTGCGTTGGAAGATAGCTTGAGATGCTGCGCATCTTAATATGTCTAACTAGACATACTTTCATTTGAAAACTTAAAAATCTTCTTTAATTGGGATATTGTTTAGTTGGATGGATTGATTGTGAATCTCATTTAATTTTGGGTCATCCATTAGCATGACGTTGTCCGAACCAAATTCCCAATAACATATAGTTTATCTTTCGAGTTCTCTCCCTAGATTTTAAGTATTGTATTTCTTAAAAGTTGAAAATTCGTGCCATATAATTTACAAGAATACTATTAACATAATTGACATTGTAACATTATTAAAACAACCCGCAAGTAACAGTAACTCCATCGCATGGCGTAGGTCTTTGACTAGTCCACTTTCAAATTTGCACTTAAGGGCATGGTCGATGCCAAAAACAAAAATTTTGGGAAAATTTTCTAATCTATCAATTGCACCTAGTGGATACAAGAACTTAGATTAAGAGGAGGGAGACCGAAAAAAGAAAAAAAAGAAAAGAAATTGCAATACTCTAAGCCAATAAGTAGTGACATAAAAATTCATAGATTTTGATGTATTTATCGCCTTTTTTTTTTTTTTTTTTTTTTTGGGTCAATAAGGTATATATATGTTTAACAATGAGGTATATGTGTGCAGCGATGTCAGGAAATAGAAAAACAGCAAAAAGGAAGCAGAATAAAAAAAGCTGTTGTGCCGGTAATCTTTGGGAAACAAGGAATAAGCGAAACAACGTTTCATATGGTGCGGCATATCGTTGTGACTAAGCTTGAGCCCAGGAAAAATGTCGTTCCATCTTCGTCCCAATTCTCGGCATTGCTGTTGCCTCTCATCGAATGAAACGTCATCCTTGATTGGGTAAGCCCCTAAATCAGGAGTCGGACTATTTGGTTCTAGAACTGAGAATCGGATCAAGTCATATGTTTCTATTTAGTCTAATGGAATTAACTACTTTTTTTTTTTTCACTAAAGAGTGGCCCGTGCACAAAAAAAGAGAGTGACAAATATTAAAATATTGATAGAAGTGATGACAAGTGAAAAGTTATTATGCTGTAACTTGTGGTACTATTGAACGATATAGTATTTAGTTTATATTTTACTAATTTTTTGGAGAAATTATAAAAAAAAAAAAAATGGTATATATAGTTGGTCCGATTTGATTTTCTCTTGGAATTGGGAATCGAACCGCCCGAACACCCGCCACCTTTAGAAACCAAGAACTAGATTGAAACGGTTAGTCCGATCAAGTTCGGACGGTTCTCAATTTGAGCGATCCTTTTTACACAGTCATACTTTTACATTTCTCGACGATTTTGATTGCTGCAAAGCGTGCATTTTCTTGCTTGCAGTCGAATGCCCCATTTGACGCAAGGGTGTCCTGAGAAGAAAGGCTTCGAACATGAATGCTGATGCAAATCCCATTAGGGAAATGACTTCTTTAGATCACAGCCATCGAAAATGCTTATCCATATTCTTAAATCAATTTGTTCTTAGAAATTTTCGTCGTCGTGCACAGCTCAGCGTGCACGATTTTGCCTGAACCTCCGGTCCAAATTATTGGAGGGCATGCCATTCGAGTTGGGTCAGACCACTCTTTGCGATGACGAAAGGGAAAGATTCTGCTATTTTCTTTTCTTGCCTTTGGATAAACAACAGGGCATCTCGAGAGAGCATCATGAATGCAGACTCGTCTTTGGCAGGCGATTATAATGTCTATACTAAATATCGTCCCCACTAAAATAATCATTCGGCTTTATAAGTAATTGATTGGACATTAAGGTTTTAATATGGCGAGGCGAGAGTTAATCATTATTCTTCCAGGACATATTAATCAAAGGTACCGTTTTCACGCTTTCAAGCTAAAATCCAGGATACCGATTTGGCTGAACCTACGGACCGTGCCCCTCGACCTCATTTTCATCTTCAGGATATTTTATTACAATCGCATGTTCAACTAAAAGTGCTTGAGAGAGTAAAACTGACAAAGGCTTTGAGCAGATAATTATAACTTTTGTTAATGTAATTAGCCTTGTGCATTCACATTCATAAGTCCACTTTTAGGAACAAAAGGAAAATAAAAAAAATACATGATCTTATAAAGAAGTGGAGTACAACACATTAAAAACGAAAAGCATATAGTTTTAAGTGCATTATTCCTAGGAAACTCTTCAACAGGAGCAATTATAAAGCTGACAATAATTTATGCGGCGTGATTTCATTCATTGTCCATAAATGGGAGATAAATATTGTTCTAACAAATTCAAACAAAGATAATGCTAGAATCAGTCTCATACATTGCGAATAAGGTATTTTGTCAGTACAGAAATTTGCTTTACAAACACAAACAAATAATAAAGAACAACACTTTATTAAAGGAAAGAAAGTAATAGGTTCAATATCAACAACCATTATCTACATGAAGGGATTACCTGAGTCCACGTTCAAATCCCAAAGATCCCGATAGAGCGGCAAACAAATCGCGGAGTTTATCTGAGCTCAAAAGAACCAAAAAAGAAAAAAAACGAAGAAGAATGAGATTGGATTACTTATAACATAGTATTACGGCAATTGCTGTGGTGTCATGCAAATTTGTCATAGTTAGATATTCTATTTACTAAGTTTTTTTTATTTGTTACCAAAGTTAAATTTTGTATGGATATAAGATTCATTCAGTAAAAACTAATGTAAGTTCTGCTTTCAATAAAAATATGTGGAAACTTTGGTTCTTATTAGTTTTTTCAATTCTTTAAATAAATAAAATCATGAATCCAAAGGGACATGCATGCGAAATAACACAAGGAACCGTACTTGTTATATGTTGTGTACAATGTTTGATGGTTCACATTATTTTCTAACAAAGTACTAAGGGCACTGAAGCGTTGAATCTTGATATACAATGAGAAAGTTACATCAAAGTGGAGAGTCCATATAAAGAGCCTCTAAGCACATATTTTGACTTTTTGTTAATCTAAAATATTTGAAACTTTCACAACATGTAAATGTTAAAAAAGCTGATCCACATTTTTTTCATAATTTTTTGAATAACATTATAAATTTCAACTCGAAAACAAAAAAAAAATACTTTTAACGTTTGCTTTATTAGAAACAAATAGGCCCTTAAATTTTAGAGTTGAAGACCTATATATAACTATCCTAAGTCTCTAGCTGGCAAAGTCAAACCTCACCCAGGCCATTTTTCATGACAAATTAATTTACAGTCATTTAATCTAGTGAGAAAAGGACATCCTATTTTGTAGAAGAATTCTTAGCCACTAGAAGGACCTGCATTTTAGGATTTTAACTTTTTATGCTTATTTAAATTACTATAAAAATAAAATGAAAGCACCTTAGTTACTTCCCTAATGATTCTTGATCTAGACGTCTCGCCCCCGCATATTAATATTAGATGATAATCTCCTTTTCTTTAACAACATTTCATGCGAAAAAATTACTATTTTAAAAATGAGTTGTGCTTTGAAATTTGGAAAGAATTTTTATGGTCATGGCTTGTAATATTTAAAAAGAATGCTGTTGGTTCCTTTTCACTATCACGTTTTTGTACTGTGAGAATTATGAAATATGTCTGATTACGGAAAGTTAAAAATTCTTAATGAAACCAAAACTTGTACTGCAAAACATTATTAGGAATAGTTATGTTTAAAAGCTAGTACGTACACCTAGAGGGTGGATAAGTGTAAATAAAATTTTATACCCAATTGATCAACACAAAGTCTAGATAATGTATAGACGCAAAATCTAAAGTTAAAGTCCATCTAGATGAAGTTGACTTATGTAATATGCAATCAAAGTAAAAAGATAAGGGATGAGAAGATTGCAAACATAATTATAGTGATTCGACTTTGGTTAAATCTACGTCCACTCTTCCATGCTGTCAACCAATAGGCCGAATTATACTATGTGATCAACAACTCGGACATAAAGGCTTTTGAGTGCAAATATTCAGTGGTATACTTCCACACTAAGTCACTCTTTTGTGTAATTCACTTTTGATCACTCAATTTTTTGCACTTAATGAGACAATTGGATGAGAACATAATTAGACTTTGGAATTTAAATTTGCGCCCTTCTTTCTACAAGCCGTGTATCCTCCTTAAATACTCTTTTTGAGCCAAAACTAGCCATTGGCTATTTGAATGAAGGATTATCTTCCAACTTTCCTTTTTGGATAGATTTAATTAAGAAAGATTTCCTAACCATTGAAGAAAGATTGAATCCCTTTAGATTTTAGATTTTGGTTGCCCATATAAGTAGAATCTTGGTTTCCATAAGTGTTCCATCCTCATTTGGAAATTTTCTCTAGGATTGATTTTGTCAATCAGTTGATTAGCAAAATCAATATGAATATGGTAAGTGAAATCCATAGCTGTTATAGGTCACTTCTTTGTTCTGGTCCTTGAAATATGTTATGGATCCTTAATAGAATGAGATATCGCGCTTGCTTCGGCTTAATACTAATCTTTGTAAATGATAGACTTTGCTAAATGAAGAAGTCTCATTCTTTTAATTCAGAGTCTGTTTTAGAATAGCACTTGAATAGAACTTAGAAAATTTTGTTAATATCAAAACTATGAGTTTTCTCAATAATTTCTCCCTTTTTTATGGTGGCCAAACTTTCATGTAGATATAGACTTATTCCTGCAAAACAAGGTTAGGCATAGCGTAAATACATGCAAAAAATATAAATAAAGCAAGCCACACCATAACAAGTTTTGAATATGTGCAAAATCTCCCCCTTTTTGTCAATAGCAAGAGGGCTCTTAGTGTATGCAAATCCACAACCCAAATAAGTCACAAACATAAACATAAAATCAAACCATAAACAAATAAACTATTTTTTTGAAAAAGGCTAAAATCAGGTTTTGCGGGGAACATGTACAAGTTGGAAATCCTCCATGTTCTGTATTGACTCTTCAACCTTGGTTACGCACTCAAGAAATGCTATTTCCATTCCTCGGCCATGTTCCCCTCGCTTCGCTTGCTAGGTGAGATTCTCCAATTTGTTGTTCAAAGATAATTTTATCCTTGTATATCAATTTCCGAAGCATATTGTTGAGTTTTTGATTTGTAGAAGCAACTTAACAATCCTTGCATAGTTTGGATTTGGTTTAGTCTAAGCACTTGCTTTGACAATCAACTTGGTAAGGTGTATCTACTTCAAAAGGTTCCTTTTCGACCGATACTCCCTTGAAAGTCCGTTTTGCCCTGCTCTCCAACAAGACCTTTGGGTGATGTGCATCATACATTTCTTCTCGCATTTGGTGGAGACCTACTCATCTCGATCATCGAGTCTTGTTGGTTTTGGAGTTTTCTCATATGCCCCCTTTGCGATGATGATTCCTCCTTCTTGTTGATCTCCCTCCTATTGTTCCTCATCTCTATTTTCGATTTGCTCTTAATCCCGTGCATGTTCTTGTTTGATCTTTTATGATTGTTCTCCTTTCCTAACCTTCTTCAATATCCATATCTTCTCGGCTATTTTTTTCCCCTTCGTCTTTTCCACTATCTTCTTCCCCTCGCTTCTCTCTATTAATCCTCTTTAAGCCTCTTTTCACTTTCTTTCCTTCTCTTTACACTTCCTTTTGCTACATCAGATTTTTCTTCTTCTTCCTCGGAAGTATTGCTGTAGAAATCAAGCCAGGATCGCAGTGCCAATGATGTCTAAGAGAGTTTCTTCTTCATCTTCATCCCCGCATAAGAATTGTTAACATTTTTTTTCTTAGAAGTTTGAGTAGAAACAACCTCCCTTTCTTTCTCTTCCTTTCAACAATAGTGGTTTTGAGCTGCGTAACTTGGTGTTCCTTTCTTTTGCTCACCATACTTCCACAATGTCCTTCAATCGCATTTTGCCGATCATTTTCTTCAATTGGCATAGTAGGTAAAGTTCTTGCACAATTTTGAAGGTAATTGAATCTGGGAAGTGTTGGAAAATTGTGATTACAAAAGCTCCATATGGAAGTTGGCCCTTTTCCTTAAGTACTATTATATACATGTGTAATAAAACAAGATAAGGGAAAGAGAACATTGCACCATTTTCTATGACCCACATCATCTTTTGTTTCGAACTTTGCGACATCTATCATTGAGGATGCCTTGGGCCTTATGCAAATTAATCACAATTTTGTGTAGAATTATGTTGGTAGAAGTTAGGTTGGAATAAGAAATGTTTGTCTTCAAAGTCTTCCTAGTAGTTAGATACTTGCACGCGCTTCATAAGAAACTCCTATAGGCCTAAAATCTTCTCTTTCTACTATCATAATGTCAGCGAAAACATCCACATCCACTTCATAGACATCATCGCGGAAGTAAATTCCATTATGTTTGGAGACAAAATAAATAAATTTGAATAAAAGTATGTAGTAAGTTTTGAATAAATCTTAGAAGTTTGCATGCAAAAGTCTTCAATTTGCAATCTCTTGAACTTCTTTCTCAACTTTACTCCTATTACATCCAGAAAATCAAAGTCCACTGTTTTGTGATTCATTATTGCTCTTGTTTAACATAGAAGAATAACACTTTATGTTGCTTTGTGTGAAACAAGTTCCCTTTGGGCTTTTCGACTACAATAGCAACCCCATCTTGACTTGAAAGTTCTTGAAAATTCTTTCATCATCATCTTCTCTTTTCCTTCCCATAGACTTTCGTAGCCCCACCTTCTGGACGTGTTTGCCCACCCGGCTTACGCTTTGTCTTTCACTCATGTGGTGTGTTTCGGGTTCAAAGAATATTTCTTCATCTTTGACGTTGTCTACCATAAACAAGGTTTTTTCCGAAGAAGATGATTTGATAAGAATATCGGAATTGGATTTGGATGAAGTTTCAACTTGTCTTGTTGTGGATGGTTTGATGATAGCAATTGAAGGAATCTGGTGTTGAAGGAAGTTTTCGAGTGGGTTGGAAATGGTCAAGGTAGCAGGTGGATTTCCAGGAGGGTGATCACCGGGAGGGTGTTCAGGTGTACTAGGAGGAGATGGTGAGACTGAAGACTCTGTAGGAGTGGGAGATTTCTTCTGCTTCTGTTTAAGCTTGCGAAGATTCTCACGAAGGACCAAGAAATTGTTCTGAGGTGGAGGGGTGGCTGAACTGAGAACTGAAAACTTTTGGTACTAAAGTAAACATTATACTCAACTTGTGGCATTTATAGTGTCCTTCAC
This sequence comes from Corymbia maculata, assembly GCA_014182735.1. NCBI lineage: Eukaryota > Viridiplantae > Streptophyta > Magnoliopsida > Myrtales > Myrtaceae > Corymbia > Corymbia maculata. Next base: position 16,071,752 of record CM024688.1, on the reverse strand, counting down.
CCAAATTATAATTATAAATGCTACGTAATAAATTTAGTCAGAATTCGCCAGAGATACTTAAATGATTGTTTTGTTTGTGATTTGGCACTTAAGCATGCTATAAAAAACTTTTGGTACTAAAGTGAGTGCAATATACAACTTTTGGGACTATTAATACCCTTCTCCCCATCTATTATAAAACAATTCTCCTGTTTCTTCCCTCCCTCCAAAACAGCCAAAAGTCGCCAGAGGGACCAACTGAATCTTCTCTCTTCCTCGTTAATGCATATACCCCGCCGAGCTCAATCTCAGCTATTCTTAAACAATCTTTTGCGCTGTCCCACGGAATGCTCACATCAGACGAAGCCACTCACGGATTGAAAATTGGAAGAAGTCACAGGAGCAACATGGGAGATGATTCTTTTTATTCTGTCTTGAACACTCAATAAACCTAATCACCTAACGTAGTGTTTTTTTTTTGGTCAGAACCTAACGTAGGTATTTACCAGACTGAAAATATGTCAAAAGTTGTTCCCCAAATTTAAGCCACAACTCTTGTATACTGTAAGGATAAATCTGAAAATAGAAGACATGATCATGGAGAACACACTCCAACAGTCTATGAACTGGTTCTCTTATTACTGAACTGAGACAAGTCAGACTTCAATAACCTATAGGACATAGCAACCTCAAGAAAAACAAGTTCTTTGCCTATTCGCCTGGAAAGATTGCTCAAGCTGGTTGCATACAGGATTGCTGTTCGGTTATCATCCCAGATTTCCTAATTTCTTCAGTTCTTTGCCCTTGTCTACTTCTAGTGCTACTTTGGGACTGGAAAATCCTCAAAACACAGTCACAATCGACAGCTTCAGTGATGGTCACCCATTAACAGCACTGGAATGTTCAAGAAAGATGCCGTGCTGCAATATAACACAACCTATCTGTTAGTTGGTATCAATCTCAAGGGACTGAAGATTTAACAAAGGAGAACCATGGTAGACGTTTCTTAACAAAATAAACTAAAAAGAGTGTTAAAAAAGAATTTTTTCCATGCCCACATTTTTTTTTCTTTTCAAAGTTGTAGAAACAATTTTATCCCTTCTTTTGAACACCTATATCTAAGATAGGCCTGATTAGAAAAAGAAAACACCACCAAGATGGACATCTTTCTACCTTAGTGGGTTTCTCCCGCACCTAAGTTCCAATGACAAAATTGAACCTACTATAATAAATAGGATCAAAGGAAAGAGTGGATGACGATTATAAAAACAGGAAAAAAAAAGTGGAAATGGGCGACACCCCATTAGAAACTCTGCTCATACATGAAGTAATCGTTCAAATTATGACCATTCTAATTCTAATCTGTACGCAATTTGCCTTCCATACTTACGGGCTTTACAGTTTATAATGTCCTGGATGCACGGGTCCGGATGGGGCGTGGGTGGAGAAATAGAGATGGTCAGCTATAAGATTCAGGAGGAAAAGCAGATCACGATCTCTCAGACCCGTCTTGTTACTTACCTGTCACTCTCGTTATATGGAAGGTGAGCCCATCATATTATTATGTTCACTTCCTCATTATTACGGCTATGGATTGGCCGCCCCAAGTTAATGCTAACATAGATTATGCATTTCACTTCCCCAAGGAAAAAAAAGTAGCATCATCAACCACTTTCTTTAATCACCAGACGTTCCTGAAATGTAAACAGAACCTGTTACCTTGAAATCTTCTTTGCATGCATGCATGCGCACACCAATAGATAGTGGGGAATGAGAGAACCTTACCAAATAGTAGTCACCCTCATACTGATTCATGACTTGCATCGGTTTTGAGTTGTCACGTTGATCCGAGGTTTAGGGCTTGCAAACGCACATGCATGGGGTTAGTTCCAGGATTCCGTGGCCTGGAGATAGAATCGTGGAAGAAGAGGTTGCTTCACTAGTGGTTGATTTGCATGGATCATCAAGCAGAGAAACAGCGGTCCCTTCATTGGTGTCAGCTGCCATGCACACAACCCACCAGATCGACTCACATGACGGGTTAAGCTATTGAAGCAGACCAAAGAGGGAAGAGAACAATCTGGCTTGAACAGACAGAAGGAAAGTAATATGGAGGAGAAAAGAGACATGGACAGAAGTTTCTCCTAGATTTAAATTGAAAAAAGAACAAGAAAAGATGACTAGCACGTAATGGAAAAATCAATAGTGTCTATCTTGTCAAAGGATGCAAAACGTTTTTTCCTTCAAATGTGCCTATGACAGCCTTGATTTTGGTAGGGAATTTAAAAATTTGACCTAGAATTGAGGAGGCACAAGCTAACTAAAATCTTGTCCAATCCGCTAAAGGTATAAAGTTATAAACCATAGGTAAATAAAAATCAGAACTCTATTGGTACCGTCAGTAGCCTCTCAGATTTTGCTGAAGCCAACGAGTCTTCCTGTCTGCTGTGACCAAACATAAAAATGATCAGTTTTCTTGTGTCCAGTCTGCCAGAAAGTTGTATATACCTGAGCCCTTAAAGTTTTGCAAGCTGAAAAAATCAATCTGTGCACATCTTTCCTTTTGGAAGAGACCGGTGTCATCACTTGGAGGGGCTGCTTTTTGTTCATGGCGGTTGATCTGGCCTTGACTTGTCTGCAAAGGGACTTCAATAGAACCAAACTTGAAAGTGACTCCAATAAATTTGCCTTCTTCGCTTCTTCCTCTTTTTCCATTAAGTTTTTTTGGGGGCAACTCCTCTGTTGTCACTTAACTGTGCAGATGCGTTGCACTTATATCAGGCGAGATTGAGAAAATCCAGTATCACGTAACCAATGAACGTGCCTTTACAAGCTTCAACACATTCTGTACTTGCACCGAGTTCTCAGCTGGACATTCACTGATCTTAAGCTTTTCTAAAGATGTTAATTCTTCTAGCCCTTCAATTTGACGGATCATTTTGCATTGTCTGATCTCTAAAACTTTCAGCAACTTCAAGTTTGAAAGATCAGGTAAACTATGGAGGTAATCACAGTTGGATACAATCAAACTCCTTAATGAGGTTAACTGGACAATTCCATTGAGATTTTGTATTTTGCAGTTTGATAAATCTAGCCTCTTCAGTGATTTAAGCCCTTCAAGCCCTTCAATCTCTTCAATGGCAGAGTGGTAGAGCTCGAACGCTGATATATTGGTTAAGGACTGGACAATTCGCAATCTTGTTAATGATGAACAACCTCGAATTGATAAGACTGACAATGTCTTGGGCAGTTCTGATACTTGTTCAAGGCTCATACCAGAAAGGGTAAGGGTTTTGAGCTGAGGAATATCTGTTGGCTCATACACAATGTGTAGCTTGATAATTCGTGAAAGAGACAATTCTAGTTTTCTCAGTTTAGGAAACGATATTGAGAAAGATTGTTGTTCAGTCCAATGTGTTTGGAGCAACTCTAGGTTCCAGAGTCTTGAAAACCATATAGATAGTTGTTTCACTTTGGATTCTGGCATCAGCTGCTTTGAGGGAGGTCGGCTTTCCTGTGGGTCCTCATCACTTAGGTACAGCTCCTCCAATTCCTTCAAATCCTTCAGAAGGGGTATGGCTTTCATTCTTTTAGAACTCACACGCAGACAAATAAGAGAAGGGGGAAGCTTCGGCAACACTTCAATTTCATTGCACTGAAGTAAATCGAGGGTGTGAAGACTAGAGATGGTAGAGATTTCAGAGGGTAGGCTGGAAATACTGGAATGCCCCAGTGTCAATGATCTCAGATGATATAGTCTCTTAATATCACGGGGAATGCCCCCCTGCAAACTCCGACACCAGGAAGCATGTAGCTCTTCCAGCTTGGTTAGATTCCCAATCTCCGCAGGAAATGCTCGTACAAAAGATGAATCCATTCTCAGCACTCTCAAATTTTGCAGATTTTTTATTGAATTGGGGAGTGTAGAGATACTAGTTGCCGATATATCCAACTCCTCCAATGAGCTTCCCACTTTACCGATAGAATCTGGAAGTTCCTGCATATAATGGCAATCCCTCAATGACAAACGTCTTAGACTAAGCAGCTCCCCCAGTGAGCTTGGGAGCTCAGAAATTTTGGTACCATCCAGTGAGAGTACGGAGAGAGCAATCAAACAACTAACTGAACTGGGCAGGTGAGATAATTGGAAGCACTTGAGGCCACTGAGAAATTTGAGTTTTTTCAAATTGCCTATGGAGATGGGGATCTTCCGTACAGAAGTCCCATCAATAAAAAGCTCTTCTAGAGCTGTCATATGACCTAGTTCTACTGGCAACTTGTTCAATTGGGAGCAGGACTTCAAATTCAGGGAAACTAAACGTTTCAAGTGGCCAATTGAAGGATCTAGCTTTACCAAACGAGAACATCGTTCAAGAATCAGGATTTCCAAATCTTTGTAACCGGAGAAGTTGGGAGTGATCAGTATGTCAGAACACCCCATGAGATTCAAGACTTTCAATTTCTCCATCTGTAAAGACAAAACAAAAACCCGCACATGGTCAATTCGCAAATATTTAATTCAAGAAAGAAAATATAAATCAAGGAAATATCAAACCACCTTGATTTGACTCCAACCTCGCCAGTCTTCCGTGACTTTGCTTCCAGACAGATCAAGAATAACCAACTCTCTTAATACAAAATTTTCCTCGCTAAAATCCGAAGGACAACTTTGCCAACAGAGCCACTTTAAACTAGGAAATGCACCTGTATAATCTCCGAAAACTTTTGCATTATCCAACTTGAGAAAAGTTTTGTCTGGTATGCTCTCAAAATCTTCAGCTGTGAATTTGCACGAATCATGATCATCTAGGTCAATGCGGCGAGCTTCAATGTTTTCCTTTCCCTATATTTGACATAAGTAACAAAACCATCAGAAGCTGTACACCCAAATACACATCAAAATAAGGATGCTTTCCTCGCCCTATATGCTAAAGAGTACATACACTATATGATTCCTTCAAAAAATACAAAAATAAAATAAAATCGTAGCCCATATGTCAAGGTGTTTATTTTGCCGAAAGCAACTGAACCAAAAGGCTTTACCTTAACACTGCTTTTTGCCTTTAGAGCCATACCCGATTTTCTCTGAATTGGATCTTCAGATCCCTTTTGATCTAAAATTCTTCGGCCAACACATCTTAGCAAGCTGTGCATCTGCAATTCATTGTTTTCTCCAATTTTTGCCAGGGGCATCAGAATGCAATCAGGAAATGGAGGATAAGAAGTGGACCACATATACGAAGCAACTCGGGCATCTACACCAGAGATAAAACATGCTATGTCAAGAAATATATGCTTTTGCTTTGGATCTAATCCTTCGTAACACATATCCGATATCTCTGCAAAGCAAACCGTAGTCTTTCCAGAACTACTCATAAATTTTTTTATTGACTCCTCCATCTTCTCCCATTCTCCTATTGATTTACCACGCAAAAATGAACCTGTAACTTCAATTGCTAATGGAAGTTTCTCTGTAGCATTGACAATGCAGTTTACGTGTCCATCATAACCAGGTGTGGGAGATTTCTTCCCGAATGCATGTTGGCAGAAAAGTTCAAAAGCTTGATTATCATCCAACTTACCAACCATGTAGGTGCGAGCCTTCTCGGGATCATACTCTTTGAGAATTTCCTCATTTTGAGAAGTCACAATTATTCGACTACCTAGACCAAACCAGTGCAGGTCTCCTACAATAGCATGAAGATAGGATTGCTTTTCCACATCATCAATAACTATTAGAACTTTCATTTCACGAAATATATCCAGGAAATCTTCTATTCTTTCATCAAAAGAAGGATCTTCTCGATCTCGTTCAAGGATATCGCGTATCAACTTAGTTTGAAAAAATTGAATATCACTAGAATTTTGTAAGGTTGCTTCGACCTCTCCAAGAAAGCTACAACTGTCAAAACAAGAAGAGATGCGGTTGTATACAGCCTTGGCCAGAGTCGTCTTGCCAATTCCATCGGTTCCATAAATTCCAATAATGCACACCTCATCATTGACTTCCATCTCCAGTAAGTCGGTGATTTGTTGTACACCATCATCAATTCCAACTACCGCTTGAATAGCTGCAATTGGATAATTCCTCTCTGAGATTTCCGTGTCTTCTGCTTGCTGTCTAGCTTCATCTCTCATTTTCTCCATGCTCTGAAAAGAAAAAAACAGAATTTTTCACCAAAGTATTAATGTGGACAGAAAAGAACAAACATCACCTGATCGGTTTTTCTCTTGTAACATAGGTTCACTTCCACATATAGATACAAGATATTTGTCATCAAATTTTTTTGTCGATGCAGAATTATGCAAACAATTATTTTAGCATATTTTAATACGGCGAAGTTTATTGCAAGTGCCAAAACTTTCGTGTGGCGTTCATTTTGGTGCTAAAACTTTTTTTTTTTTCATTCACTTGATTGTCACAATTTTGAAAAAAATGTTCACTTGAGTTCTATTTCACTGGAAAAACTGACATGGCTATCGGAAATCAAAAAAGCAAAAAAAGCAAAAAAATTCAAAAAAATTAATAAAAACATTTAAAAATATTAAAATATTATCCACCGGTGGCCACATCAGCTTTCCGATGGCCATGTCAGCTTTTCCAATGAAGTGGCACTCAAGTGAATATTTTTTTAAAGTTATGACACTCAAGTGAACAAAAAAAAAGTTTTGATATCAATGTAAATACCATATAAAAATTTTGGCACTTGTATTGAATTTCCTCCGGTTAATACGTAATATGATATATGATCTAATACACTATAAAAGGTAATCCATTTTTGGAAATTTCTAGAACCAACTAGCCTACACATGCTTAGAAATGAAGCAACCTTAACTAAGAAGGAAAGACTTGCTGGCAACAATTTGTCTAAGTCGGCAACAGTGTACGTGGGAAAGAAGGAAAGCCAGCTGGAAGGTGGCTGAATTGGTGACTAGTTGTTGGATTTTGTGAGCAAGCCATGTCGGTCAATATTTGCAGAGAAAATCTTGACAGGAAACTTAGCTAGGAAATTAATCTAATTCAGTGACATTCCTATGTTGGAAGTTGGACCTACTTATTTGCTGACGAGATATTTCAATTTTCGAGAAAACTTTATATGAACATCACAACAATGGTCATTCTAATTAAATTAATTATGTTCTTATGTCGGAAGTGTAAACAAGTTTCAAACAGAAAATGAGCTACGTTCATATTAAGTTCAGATTATCTTCGAAAACATACAATTTTCTTTTCTTCTTCTGCATCATCTTTCCTCACACTTTCTTGTGTTGCTACTTCCAAGTTGAATCAACTACGTTCAGTTTTTGGTGATCGTGATCTTGGACTAAGTGAAAGCACTGCTTAAATATTCTGACTGAATTCCAAATACAGGTATGTTCCGATACCACACTCTCATTTACAGGTACTGAGCATTTCTTGATTGGTTTACTCGGGTCACTTGGTTACTTCTACACGTAATCCTATCCTTAAATTGAATATCAATTATCATTTAAGAATATTGTCTCTTCGCTAAGATTTTGTAAATTTCTTGCTCAATTCATGTGTTGGCTCTTTATGTTGGCACTCATAATTTTTTATGAGACGCACGAATTGAAAAAAATCAACAAGTGAGGAAGAATGGAGATGATTGGTATGAGGGCGAGTGATTGGCTCCCACGTTTGGAGGAATAAAAGAAGGATACAGGAATAAGGTAAAACTTGGTGCTAGGTGGAAAAAAGTACGAATCTTTTTTGGGGGAGATAAAGTTTTGCTCCAAGACAACCCGTAAAGTCGCCTCGGCAGATTATATTAGACAACCAAAGAAACTGTAAATGTGGGAACCGCTTAAGTTGCTCCAAAGTGACAGTTATAGGAGGTTGAGACAAATGCCTCGATAGCAAACGGAGTGCTTGAACGCTTCCCTTGATCTGCCAGTGACATTGCAGGAATTTGTCAACATCCCGCTATTTTATTTCGCAGAAGAGAAGAAAAATGAGACAGAAGAGTAGCTCCTAATTTAGAAACGTGAATTCTCAATTAAGAAGAGGGTAAGCAATTTTCTATTTAAATTTGGCCATACTTTACCTTTGTTGATCTTAATTCGCAAGTGATGTCGTCCACTTAGCATGGTCACATAAATTTTACGGTTGCATGTTTTATAATCAGTTTATTGTCTCTCTTTACTAGTATAAAGCAGAAATATAAAGCAAGTAAAGCAGAAGAAATAACAATGATCAATGAATAGAAAGAAGGCGCACCTTTTTTCGTAGAGGATCTCCTCTTTCTATTTCAGAGCCTGTTGTTTCAATTTTAGAGCCCGAAGCTTGCTTTGTTCCATGAAAAATTCTCTCTCTATAAGACTCCCAAGTGACATAAGTTTGACCACAGTCAGGTAGTTCCCCACTACATGTTATGAGTATCTGGCATGCATTTGGTATTTTTGAGCTCGATGCATCAAAAATCCTTTCCATAGATAGGCACCCATCAATTTCCAACTCATACAAACACTCTAATTCGTCAATGCCCTCGACGACCTTCAGGCTCTTGCATCCGATAATACTTAAATCCTTCAAATACTTCAAGTTTGACAAACCACCTAAGCTTTTTAACGAAGAACACTCTGCAACAGAAAATACTTCCAATGATTCCCACATAGAAACAAATTGAATATCCCGTACCTCTGGGAACCCCGACAGATGGAATCTTTTAAGTCTCTTTTGGGAGCTTGGAAAATGGAAGGCTCCCCTCCAATGATCAATCAACTCAGGGGCTTGTAGTTCATTGCACCTCGACTCCTCCGACAGACAAACCAACCTCTCGGAAGAGTTCCAGTCCGAAAAAGGTGATCTCTCCAACAATTCTATCTCATGGAGAAATTGATGCTCAAGATGCTTTAACACCTTATTTTCTCTCGATTTTGTCAAACTTGTTGAAACGGATTTAGTCTCCCTTTTTAACGAAGGAAGCTCTTCGAGGTGTACTCGTTTCCCTTGAGAGTTGTAGAGCTCTAAAACTATCAAGTTTGATGGAAGTTGTTTGAAAGTTGGCAAGTCTAGTCCATATAGAGTAAGTTCTTCTAGTAGAGATAGGGAACCTAACTCTATAGTTGGTGCGCGGACATTTGCAAAGCAAAAGCGTAGCTTGCTCAGGTTGGATAACCCCCCAATCCATTGCAAGTCACAAGTTTGAATTATATTTGATTTGGCCCCTAAATCAGAGTCATCGGATAGGACCAGCTCAAGTAGGTTAGTAAGGTATGAGAGATTAGGGATAGTCTGCAATGAAGTAGATCTCAATCGTAGGGTGGTCAAACTTGTGGAGAGCTCTGGCAACTCTCGTATTCGATGACAGCAATCCAAGTCCAGTGTTTGGAGTTGACGAAGATCACTCATTGTACTGGGCATTTCTGCAATTAACGTGCATGATGCATCCACAGATGACAAGTATGGTAGTTCACCAATGCTATCTGGTAATCTTGTAATTTTTGTGCCTGATACATCTAGCTTCGTTAACGAATTTAATTTGAGAATTGAGTCAGGGAGTTCAATCAAGTCACGGCAATTCTTAAGAGAGAGGTGCTGCAGATTCTGTAACTCTCCAATTTGTTCAGGCAATTTTATAAGTTTCTGACATGACTCAAAAGTCAAGTTAGTCAGCCTCCTCAGTTTCCCAATAGAGCAATCAATTTCCATCAAAGACAAAAATCGAGAAATAGTCAATTTCTCTAAAACTGAGTGCCCGGGAAAGGTTGGTGTCCCATGTATCGACCTATTATATTGAATAGTGAGAACCTTTAATTTCCTTGCCCCCTACAAAAGCCGGTGAAACATTAGGACAAACAAGGAATAAATATGGATTTGGGCTGCCAATTTGTATCATTTGCCATCCGATCCTCTTTGTAAATGAGAAAATTAGATTATAAATCCATTGAATTTTGTCCTTCATTGAATTTGAAAATTAGAATAAGAAGGAAACTGCCATACCTTGATGAGACACTCGAACACAGCTTCTGTGATATCAAGCCCAACAAGATTCACCACAACTGCATTTTCTAGATGCAACAAATTGGTTGCCTCCAAACGTTGATTAAGGTCGGCATATGCAGGAAATATATAAGGATAATTCAAACTGATCCATTTCAACTTGGAAAGACAGCCTGTAAAGTCACCTTGGCAGATCACCTGATAAAACGAGAGAAACCGCAAATGCGGGAACCACTTAATTTGCTCCGAAGTGACAGTTATAGGAGGTTGACCCCAATCCCACGATGATGCCAAACGGATTGCTTGAACTCTTTGCTTGATCTGCCAATGACATTGAGGAGCAAAAGTACGAATTTATCAAAATCCCACTATTTTATATCGTAGAAGAGAAGAAAAAATGAAACGGATGAGTAGCTCCAAATTCATAAACTTGAAAGCTCAATTAAGAAGAGGGTATAAGCAATTTTCTATTCAAAGTTGACCATACTTTACCTCTGTTGATCTTAAAGCGCGAATGGTGTCATCTCTATCATATAACATGGTATGCTCTGCTTTGGCAATTGCCCTTCCAAGATCAATAAAGTGATCATGCATCCAAAATCTATCATTGTCTAAAACCTTTATCATGCACATGTTAGTAAGGACCTCAATGGCACTATCTGGGTCAAACCCACAATCTTTCCACAAGTACATCGGATTGGTCTTGTTCTCACCAACAAAAAAACATGCAATATCGAGGAATATCTGTTGTTCATGCAATTCTAAGGCATCATAGCTAATCTTTAGCTTTGCCAAGACATCCTTATGAATTGTTTTCTGTAGCTTCTCTAGCCACTGTCCCCATACTTCTCTCTTTCTCTTAAAAAGTGATGAACCTATTGATTGAAGAGCTAAAGGTAGTCCTTCTGCAATAGAGACAATGTGCATTGAAAGAGTGTAGTAATCATTTGGAGGAGAGTCGTCATTGAAGGCATGCCTACTAAAAAGTTTAAGTGCGTCTTTGTCGCTCAACAGCACCATTTCATAATGCATGAATTTATACTTAAATCCCCTAATATTCAAAACGCTCTTGTCCCTAGTAGTAACAAGTATTCTAGTACCGGGATACAAAGATTTCATTCCGATTAGTCCTATGATCTGGTTGGCCTCATCAACATCATCCAATACAATTAGCATCTTCCTGTTGTAGATTATTTCTCCAATCATATTGATCCCATGATCAACGTCATGAATCTCACAAGCCTTTGTAGATTTAGAGATGTCAGATAATAATTTTGCTTGCAGCATGACTAAGCCCTTGCTTTTTATCGTTTCCCTCACGTCATCAAGAAAGCTGCAGTTTCTGCCAAATCGAGGACATAGTTCGTTGAAGATAATCTTGGCAAGTGTTGTTTTACCGATGCCGCCCATCCCATAGATTCCAATGAGCTGCACACCACCAGAATCAATGTCTAATAATTTTTTTATGGTTTCAATTTTATCCTCCATTCCAACTACATCTCTATTTAGTCTTCTCTTTCTTGTGGTCAGCCTAGCCATAACCTCGCAAACCAACACCTGGATAAGCTCTCCCGGGCTGTCACAAAGTTGGACAGTTTCAATTTAGCAACGGTGACAAATTTGCATGTTGACCGACCATCTACTAACCAATCAGGTGGGAATGCGATCAAGTTTAAGAAATATAGAAGAGAAATGTTTGATCTTTATATCAAGTGGAAGAATCAGAATTTCTGACAAAAAAGGTAAAAGAATCAAAATATAAGCATCTAACATATTAATGTAATAGAAGATTACTTAAATAAAAAATGGCCCGATCACAATCATGATTAGATTGTTACCCTGAATATTTCTCCAGCTCCCATCCCTTGATGTCACCAACTTCTCTGAGAGCTTGCTGCCACTTCTCTATATCCTTGGAGCTGAACTTATTCTTCTGATCCTCCATCTTTTGCTCCAAATTCGATATGGCGTCCTTGTACAATGCGGTTTTCAGCTTCACATCATTGGGTTTCACATCGTAGAAGATGGGAAATATGACCTTCCCTTTGTTCTCCACCATCGTCACTAGCTCGTCGAGGCACCAGTGACTTGAAGCGTAATCTTTAGAGAAGATGGGTATGTAGAGCTTGGAATTGTTGATCGCTTGTAGAAGGTTGCCACTAATTCTTTCACCCGGTTGAAGCCCTTCGTCATTGATGAAAACACGAATCCCAGTATCTACCAAGGCTTGGTAGAGGATATCTACGAATGTACGACGAGTATCAGGCTCTCTAAAACTCAGGAAGACTTGGTGCTCACTTCTTGAAGTATTGCTAGTGCTCGCACCTGTCTCTAAGTTCGCCATAGGAGCTTGCTTTGCACTTAGCAAGGCCAGCCCTCTCACTTGGTCTCTGAGTTCGCCATATGACATTTCACATATTTGAATCAAATCCCATTTGCCATCCAAAACGTGTAAAGGCAACTTTGTAGCAAGTGCAATTTCCAATTTATAGTCAATAAAGTTGATGGCTTTAGAAAAGAAAAATAAGATGAAGGACAATTATGGAGGTGCGCCTTTTACATGTCCAATTACCTTCAAGTTTCTCCTTTGTGCTTTTTGCCTTTGTGCTTTTGAACTTTTGGATTAAAAATATTTGATTCTCTATATCTACACTTGGGCATATTTAAAATCCCAATCCAGTATTGTAAAATAATAGTTTATTTATATAGAGTAACAAAATATTTCTAAAGAATCGTCCGTTATTCTAACATGTGAAACTCCGGATAAATAGAAAAATCTCCTTCGTACTACAAAGATTGGATTTGCTACATTCTCTACAACAAATGTTCCACCTAAGCATTACCTAAGCATATACGTACTACTACTTACTATGAAATATTTGTTTTGATCTCTTCGCCTTAAAGAATTATCTTTAATTATAAGTAATTTCCTTTCACAACTCGAATATTCTCATAAAATCTGCCATTATATTAAAAAGCAAATAATCATTTGTTTCCTACTGACGAGTATTAGAATGTGAGCATAATGTAGTTAGAGTGGTTTGGACGTCAAATGAAACCAAATTATATGAATATGTTAGAATATATTTCAAATTTGAGGTCATCGGACGAGGTAGGACCAGATGAGAATTATGGATGCTCAACCACTGTTCAAAATTGGTGAGAGGAAATGTAGGGGTGGCCTGTCAATAGGCCGTGATGCCACTCCATGTGGTGTCGACACGAAAGAAAGAAAGAGAAACCATGACGGTCTTGACCATAAAAGACGGCTTTGCTCAGCTGAAGAAAGAGAAAACTAGATTAACGACGGTCATTGCCGACATGGGCCGGAAGGGAAGAAGACGAAGAAAGTTGCAAGGATGGTGTCTTTCCATGTTGGTCACTCAGTTGTTTCCTTTCTTCTTCTTTGTTAGGTTCTGCTGAATTTCCTCTTTAAATGCCAAGAGAGCTCTGAAGGCTGCACAGAGCACATTGAAAAGCGTGCCGAGAGCTCCCTTTGTGATCACACCAAATATTTCTGCTCCGAAGCCGATTATACCTTTCGTTAAGGTTTGTGTCATTTCTTCACGAGAGAGAAATTTCACATGTTAAATATTGTTAAATATAATTAGAAGTTGGAAAACATCGTAAGTATATAAATAATTCGATTGTAATTGTAATTTTCATTATAATTATTGATCTATAATGGAATTGTATACTACTCTTCGAATTATATAAATCTAATGTCTCATTCATTTTTTTGTTTTGTGCATTTTATTCAATTGCTTTTTTTTTTCAAAAAGGGATATAGTTTGAAGGAAAGTGAAACCAAACTAAAAGATATTCGATGGCATCAGGCACTCATGAATAAATGCATGAAAAAGTATCTTTTATTTTCTTAAGATATTGATCAATATTTATAAAAGTAAATTCGTGGTTGATGATAGAATTTGTCCCATCACCTGCTTGACATTAACTCCGAACATAAGAATGAGATTCAATACCATTTACACGACCCGTCTCTGCTAAGATCCCTCTGACAATGCACAGTGATGTCCTTTTATTGCCCTTTTCTTGCTTGAATCGCGCCAGCCCATTTGTACCTTTCCCTATGCTTCCTTCATTTTTCATGATTTTATGGTAGCATATATTTTATTATTTAGTTGTGGACGCAACATATCAAGAAAATCATAAATTTGTAACTACAATCTTAACGTATTAAATAAGTCTGTTTTGCATGATTCGACATAGATTTTTACTACATTTGTTAGCAATACACTTTTTTGTTTAGCATGATTTAACATGAATCATTTTCTATTTCATCTTTTAATAAATATTTCGTGAAAAATTGAAAATCGTAATGAATATTATCCTTCGGAATTTGAAGTGCTGTAGTAGAAGTAATGAAGATGAGATAGAGGGCTGCTACAATTATTTATTTTTTGGCTTGTTTTATTTATATATGTTTTTTTGTGGCGTTATTAGTTTCTTTGACTTGTTGACTAAATTGGCTTACTGTACGAAATCTTTGAGAGGATGACTTGTCCATATTTATTTTATCTCATTTATAACTGTAATTGTGACGTTCTGAAATTCGAGCCCTTTGAGGGAGGAATGAACATTAATTTCGCTAATGAATTGTTGGTTGATTTCACTCGGAACTGATCATTAGATACTAACCTTGAGGGGAAAGGCTAACGAGGACAGAACTCGTGCGATTAAAGAACTTAACCTAGGATACGACTCGACCGTAAGACTTGTGTAAGGACGATCTTGTAGTCATGCAGGCCGATTTCAAGGACGACTAGAAGTCGATTCACGGACAAAAATAATGGGATGACGGGTGATTCTGTCTACTGTTATCGAATCCGCGAATGGCCCTATGTCGATCCTTGATAATTGTGTACTTTGAAATAAGAATTGATCATTCACAATTTCATGTAGTCAAGGACGTCCATGTGTTGAAAAATCTTGAACGTGAATTGGCACGAGTCGATTATGCATGAATCCTCGAAACCGCCTGTCAATCTAAGTAGTACCAAAATGGCATTCGGGCGAAATTGACATGACATGAGAATCCAAGATTGGATTTCGAATTTTCGAGAACGTCCGGGACAGACTTTTGGACGATGCTTCTGCGACAGTTGATAGTGCCGGTGGAGCCGAGTATTTGGAAAAGGGATTTTCGGACCGAGGAAATGAGCCTACGAGGACGTGGGCCGGGCAAGAATAGTGTGGGCCACACGCCCAAGGTGGGATGGCCACTATGGAAGACCGAGACAAGCAAGTGAGCCTGTTGGACCCAATCGACTCATTTACCATTCTAAGCCCGGTGTCTAAACTTGAGTCAATTCGAGCCCAACAAATTTTCGAGCCCGTTCCTATTCATTTTTTGACCCGTTTCCTAGGCTCGCCTTTCATTTTCAGATCAAGGGCAGTTTGGGAAATGTGCAAGGTGGAAATGACCAAAATACCCTTGGATATTTTGAAGAAAAGTCAATGGAAGAGAGAGAAGATGATGTCACTTACTTGGGGAATTGGAGAAGGCATTTAATGGCCTTGATGGGGCAGAATTGAAGCCCTCAATGCACTCTCTCTCCTCCTCCTTTAGTCCTCACAAACTGCACACCTGTCTCCCTTGTTTTCCATTCCTTCTTGCAATTTCAGCTTCTAACCTTCCACTGAAAATTGAGTTTTTCATTGCCTTCCTGTGTGAATTTCTGCCCGTGCCACCCGTTGTTGTGTTTAGAAGACAAAAACCATTCAATGGCATCGTCCGTTCGCCGAACGGAGCCGCCGGCCGTCCCGTACGGCGGCTAGAAGTCATTGCTCGCCAGACCGCCACTATTTTGCCTATCTTTGCTTGTTTCGCCTTTTTCCCTGTTTCTCTCCCATTCCGGCCAAACTAATGCCCATCTAGCCTCCAGCAACTCCCCCTCGACCCCCTGGAGCCTTCGGTTGCCGGCCCGCCACTCGCTAGAGCTCCGACCAAGCCGTTTTGCTTCGACCAACCCCTGTCCTCCTCCTGTAGTGCTGTTTTCTGAAGTTCAGTGGGGAATCCGAGTTTGTTGCTGTCGTGTTTAGCCCGGGACGGCCTTGGAGTGTTGTGGGAGAGGTCCTTAGGTGTTGGGTTCATCGCCGTCGCCGCGTTCGTGTCGCCGGCCTACTTAACGGGTGAGTTTAACCCCTAATCCCTATTTAGTGCCTAAACTTGCTTAAGGTTAGTTTAGTTAGTTGTAAATTTGGTTTAAGGGTTTTAATTAAGTTATGTTAGTCCTAAGATAGGTGGTTAGATAGATGGTTAAGTTAACTTAGCTTAATCTTACTTAATTATGCTTAATTGTGCTTATTTGTGAATTATGTAATAATTAAGCATGTTTAGCTTAATTGATTGATTAATTTGTTTTAATCAATGTTTTGTTTAATTTCTAAATTTAATTATTAATAATTGAATTTTGAAATTTACTGTTCATGGATTGCTGTTCACATGCACTGTTCATTCAGAAGTGAAATTGTGCATTATTTCATGTGTCTTGATCATATGAAGTGAATTGGATGTGTCGTGGCATGAACATTCGCATGAATCGTGTGATTTTCACAAAAGAAAGAAAATGGTTTGTTCGAGGGACACTAGAAATGGACCGCCTTTATGAGAAAAAAAGTGATTTGTCCGAGGGACACTGGAAATGGACTGCTTTTATGAGAAAGGTGGGAAAAATGATTTGTCTGAGAGACACTGGAAATGGATTGCTTTTATAAGAAAGGATTTGAGGTTTTATATGCAAGCATGTGTGCATTGGCTAATGCTTAAAGATAATAAATGGGTTGTAATGGTATGCTTGCGTGATCACTAAGTTGAACCTGCCACCCCGGCCGAAGTTCGGGGGGTGATAGTCCGATTTATCGAAAACTCGGCGAGGGCACAAAAGGGCATAGTTACGTCTCTGCGGAGGAAGGGCGGCGTAGCACCGTGGCGCCTTAGTTGTGAGTCGGATGCAGAGTCGTGGTAGAGGCCGGGCCCATGCTCCTCTGGAAATGATGTCTTGGGCGGGGGTCCCTTGACGTCGCCGCGCCTCATGGGGGAGGGCAATGCCTGGCTATGCCGGTAGACACCGGCGGGAGTTCGGTTGTAGCCTGAGGGGCAGTAATAATCAGAACACGTGTGGATGCAAGAGTGCATGAGAAATATAGCATCATTGGTTTCGATTATGCATGAGGTGATCACATCATTTATGACACGCGCATGAATTGATAACATGCAGGGTATGACAATGGCCATGTGAGATCGCTTGTGGCGCAACTCACATATGATTGATGAATTACATCATCTAATGGCCATGTGCATTGCATGTATTGTGCTAACTTATAACGTGCATGGTATAGCATACCAGGTAAGGTTGCATGCGAACTAATTATGTGATTGTTGGTTGCATTACTTGTATTGTATGAGGTTTTACGTGCAAGGTATGGCATATCGGGTAAAGTTGCATGCGAATCGACTAATTGTTTGTTGGTTGTCCCTGTCTGTTGTTTGCTTGCGAGTTGCGGGTTGTTGGTTGTTTGTTGTTGGGTTGAGTGAGGGGTGGTTCTGGAGAGATACTCCAAGTTGAGTTGGTGTACTAACTGGGGCTTAGGGGAAGAACTTATTGAGATTTTATCTCAACCCGTCGTGGTTAACCTTTTTTAGGTCCTTAGAATGGCGCACCCGCAGTGGAGAATTCCACCCCCGCTTCTCCAGTGATCGACCCAACGGAGCCTGAGTCCGATGGGTCCGAGTGACTGTGGTGTTGAACCCGAGGGTTCTTTGTGTACTGTTGGATTAGCAAGAACAACAGCACCATCCAGTAAATTGAATAATTGAGTAGTTGCTGTTGTTCTTGCTGTTCATCCCTCTATCCCTGTTTGATTGTTTGATTGTCTATTTGGACTGGGGATAGTTCGTCTTCTGCTTGCGCATACTGAAAGATTAAAATGAATGGTCATCGACTAGTCCTGGGACGTCACTTTCTATCGACCAAGAGAAGGGGTTGTCGCGAGCTCGAGAGTCGCGGCGTGACAGTAATATCCAAATCATTCAAGTGAATTAACAACGATTTATACATGCAAATTGCTTCATCCACACACATTAAATTAGCTCCATTCAAGGATGGCTAGCGAGACTCTCCAGGGTAATGAGTAAAGGACATTGTGATCAAATTTGAACAAAATATTGTCTTAAGAATAGCATTCAAAATACACAAGATGCATTCATGGTTTTACCAACCCAACTTTGCACATATTATCTATAAAACAACAATCCTTCCAAAGATATAGCAATTGGATATCATAAGTATGGTCATCTTTGATGCACTGCTTTATACAACTTAGCAATACCTTATGGAAATGCTATGAGCATGCACATCATATGCTTTCAAGCGATTGCCTCGAAAGATTAGAATACATAAAAAGCGTTTTTTTTTTTGGTAAGGTAAATTTGTATCTATTCCAACCATCAACTATACAATCAAAGGAAATCGGCACCCATTTACACTCATCGTATCATGACTAATGAGTGGAATGGTACCGAAATCCAAAGAGAACTAGATCAACATACACGGCAGTAGCCACCTAGAGGAGAACAATTAAAACACTTTAAACATAAAAAATGGAGGCATCTAAACCCCAAGCTCTTTGTAGCCACCTATTGACAGGATTATCTTGAATCGGCTAGGCGGGCTAGCCATCACCTTGTCCTTGATAGCCTTATATATATAATGCTTCACCGCTTGAGTGAAGATCACTTTACCCCTAAATAGTGCATCATTCCTAGACTTCCAAATTATATAACAAAGTGCTCCAAAAGAAAACCTGGAAATCTCCTGTTGAAATCCTTTACCGGCCAGGTTGAAGTTAGCCCAGTCAAGGGTATTCTGCCACGATCCTCCCAGCCAAGCCAAGTTGCACTTGCCCGCCCAAAAAACAACGAGGGTAGGCGTAACTTGACATCCAAAAAAGAGGTGATCCAAGGAATTCAGGCACGTCTTGCAAAAAACACACACCACACTAGTGAGTCTACCGTAGGAAAGTAACATCATTTGAGTAGGGAGACAATTTCTAGCCATCACCCATAGCAGAAATTGGTGCCGTGGTATAATGGTTTTGTTCCAAATAATGGAGGACCATGAACATGCAGGACCCGACTCCTAATAGAATCCCAAGCTGAAACCGTAGAGAACTTACCCATAGGTAGCCAAGTAAATTCATCTGGAAGATTATCGAGATGCAGGATCGGGTGCGGCCAGCTTTGTATATGTTGTAGAACACAAAGACCTGCCGGTGTAAACATATTAGCGACATTGGCTTCTCTAGTAAAGCCTGATCGATAAATAAAAGGGTTAGAGAAGAAAGTCTTCAGCGGACCTAGGGGGTACCAAGGATCGAAATAATGAGATAGAAAGTCCTTTGCCAACCCGCCATCTTACAAAACTAAGGATTATCGGTCTCAAGGCCAGTAATTTCCTCTAAGCCCAAGAAAGTTCTTGTTCTTTAAATAAGTAGCATGTATCCATTTATACCAGAGAGACTCCTTGTCAGTAAATAAGAGCTAAATGCATTTCATCATTACAGCTCTATTGCTCTCCTTAAGTTTACGCAGCCCAAGCCCACCTTCGGCCTTAGGAAGACAAACTTCTTCCCAAGCCACTTTGGCACCTCCAGAAGCTAGTGCAGAACCCTTCAATAAAAATTGCTGGCATATTAGTTCAATGCTCTTCAAGACCGAAGTAGGCAAAATAAAAATACTAGCCCAGTAAATTTGGACAGCATGGAGGATTGACTTGATAAGTTGTAAACAGCCCGCAAACGACAAAAAACGATATGTCCAAGAATGAACTCGAGTAGTAAGAAGACTAACTAGAGTATTGCAATCTACTTTGGCCAATCTCTTAGTTATGATAGGGACACCAAGATACCTCACAGGTAAGGATCCCAATCGAAATCCCCATAACTGACAAATGAGGTCCCGGGTATTTGAGGAGCCACCAGCTATAAATATCTCACTTTTGTTCAAATTCGGATAGAGACCACTCCAAGAGGAGAAAACCTGCAGTCCCTCCTTGAGGCATACGGACGACCCCATCGAAGCTTCACAGAACAAGAAGACATCATCTGCAAAAAATAAATGAGATAATCGGGTGGATTTACATCTCCAGAAGAATTTGAACCCTGGAAGCCGAGCTTGTCTTGAGATAAACCCAGAGAGGACCCCCATTGCAAGGGTGAAAATGTAACATCCTGAAATTCGAGCCCTTTAAGGGATGAATGAACATTAATTTCGCCAATGCATTGTTGGTTGATCTCACTCGGAACTGATCACTCTTGAGATACTGACCTTGAGGGGAAAGGCTAATGAGGACGTAACTCGTGCGACTAAAGAACTTGACCTGGGAAAACGACTCGACCGTGAGACTTGCGTAAGGATGATCCTGTAGTCATGCAGGCCGATTCCAAGGACGAATAGGAGTCGATTCGTGGGTAGAACATAATGGGACGACGGGTGATTCCGCCTACTATTATCGAACCTGCGAACGGCCCTATGTCGATCCTTAGTGATCGTGTACTTTGAAATAAGAATCGATCCTTCGCAATTTCATGTAGTTAAGGACGTCCATGTGTCAAGAAGTCTTGAACGTGAATTGGCACGAGTCGGTTACGCGTGAATCCTCGAAGTCGCCTGTCAGTCTGAGTAGTACCAAAATGGCATTCGGGCGAAATTGACATGGCATGAGAATCCAATATTGGACTTCGAATTTTCGGGAATGTTCGAGAAGGACTTTTGGACGATGCTTTTTAGACAGTCGACACTGCCGGTTAAGCCGAGTATTTGGAAAAGGGATTTTCGGACCAAGAAAATGAGCTTACGAGAACATGGGCCGGGCAAGAACAGTGTGGGCCTCACGCCCAAGGTGGGACAGCCACCATGGAAGGCCCGAGGCAAGCAAGTGAGCCTGTTGGGCAAAACCGACCCTTTACCCTTCTGAGCCCATTGTCTAAAACCGAGCCGATTGAAGCCCAATAAATTCCCGAGCCCGTTCCTATTCATTTTCCGGCCCATTTCCTAGGCCCGCCCTTTCATTTTCAGCCCAAGGACATATTGGAAAATGTGCAAGGTGGAAATGACCAAAATGCCCTTGGATATTTTGAAGAAAAGTCAAAAAGAAGAAAGAGAAGATGAGGTCATTGTTTGGCAAGTGGGGCAAGCCTTGATGGCTTGGATAAGGCTTATCTTTCAGCCTTCACTTCACTTTCTCTCTCCTCTTCATCTTCTCCAAAATCGCAAAGACCTCTCTCCTATGGTTTTCCTTCCTTCCTTCGTTTTTCGCCCGACCTTTCACCGAAAATCGAGTTTTTCATTGCCTTCCCGTTGGAATCTCGTCTCGTGCCACCACCCGCCGTTGTGTTCAGAAGACGAAAACGGTTCAGACAGCGTTGGCCGATCGCCGGAAAGAGCTTCCGATCTTCCCGAATTCCGGCCGAAAGCCACCGCCGCCCGACCGTTTTCGACCGCCTACTTTGCTGTTCTGTTTTGCTTTTTTCGGCCATTTTCCTCCCTTTTCGACCCAATCACCGCCCATACCATCCACAAGTGGTTCCCCCTCAACCCCCAGTGCCGTTGGTCGCCGGCCCGCCGCTCGCCGGAGCTCCGGCAGCCCGTTCAACTCCGATCAGCCACTTTCCTCCCGTGCGGTGCGGTTTCCGAGTTGCGAGAGATTTCGGGGCTGTTGCTGCTGTGTTGAGCCCGGGATCGCCTTGGATCGTCGTGGTAGAGGTCCCCGGGTGTCGGGTTCGTCGCCGCCGCCGCGTCCGTGTCGCCGGCCCGCTTAACGGGTGAGTTTAGCTCCTAATCCCTATTTAGTGCCTAAACTTGCTTAGGGTTGGTTAGTTAGTGTTAATTTTGGTTTAAGGGGTTTAATTAAGTTGTATTAGCCCTAAGATAGGTGGTTAGATAGATGATTAAGATTAGATTATTTTAATTTTGCTTATTTAGCTTAATTGTGCTTAATTTGGGATTAATTGTATTTATGTGATTAATTAAGCATGATTTGCTTTAATTGAATTGATTAATTGTTTTAATTAATGTTTTTTTTTATTTCTGGATTAAATGTTTTAATTAATTGAATTTCGGAAAAATCACTGTTCATAATTACTGTTCACGAAAGACTTCACGATTACTGTTCACGATTACTGTTCACGGCACTGTTCATCCGGAAACTAATTTTTGACTGAATTTGATGTGCTATTGATTGTTATGATTAATTGAAGTGACGATTGTTAATCATACTCATGATTGATGATGAAATGCGTGATCGAGTATTGGTTGGATTTGGATTTTGGAATTGTCGAGTGAGATCGCATGACATATTGCGTTGGTTATCCGAAATGGCATATCGCATGAGCATGGGTGATGTTGCATTCACGACGAGCAAAGATATAAATGGATTGTTTGATGATGTGTTGCATGATCACATTAAGAGAGGGAACCCGGCGTTGCCGGAAGACCGCCAATCCTTATGGGGTTGTGCCGTGGCCGTTTGGTCGCCTGACTTCGGTCGGATGCCTGACGGGGGACATGTGACGGGACTCGCGGTAGTGGGCGGGTCCTATGTTCCCGCGGGCGGGACTGCGGTAGTGGGCGGGTCTCGTGCTCCTTCGGGAATGCCGTCGAGGGAAGGGATGACCCCGATGTCGCCATGCCTCGAGGTAAAGAGGACGAAGCCGGTTTAGCCAGAACCGCCAACTATAAGGTTGTGCCGTTGGCCCGGAGGGGCGTTAATAATCGGAGGATGTGTGAGTGTGAGACATGAGAAAGTTGTGTGAGATGCTCGATTATTCGCATGCTCTTAATGTCGTGATGATTTGTGGTACGCACGCATGAGTTGACAAGCGTGTGCGGGGTGTGGCAATGGCCAGGTGAGATCGCTTGTGGCGCGACTCGCATGTGATTGATGAATTGTGTCATCTAACGGCCATGTGCCTTGCTTGCATTGTATGAGATTGGACGCGCAGGGTATGGCATACCGGGTAAGGTTGCATGCGAACCGAATATTGATTGTGGGTTGCCCTGTCTGTTGTTGGCTGTTGTTTGGTTTTGGTTGTTTGTTGGGTTGAGTGAGGGGTGGTTCTGGAGAGATACCCCGGGTTGAGTTGGCGTACTAACCGGGGCTTAGGGGGAAGAACTCGCTGAGATTTTATCTCAACCCGTCGTGGTAACCATTTTCAGGTCCCTAGAATGGCGTACCCGCAGTGGAGAATCCTACCCTCGCTTCTCCAGTGACCGACTCGACGGAGCTTGAGTCCGATGGGTCCGAGTGACCGTGGTGTTGAACCCGAGGGTTCTTCTTGTTTCATTGGATTAGCCTAGTTTCTTTTTGGTTTGGCTTAGAGGATGGATCGGCCCTTTTTCTCGGGCTTGTATTTCGGAAAACGATCCTCCGTTGGTTAATCCAGTAAGATGTATAAATGAGTAGTTGCTGTTGTCATTGTTGTTCATCCCTCTATCCATGTTTGATTGTTTGTTTGTCTGGGGATGGTTCGTCTTCCGCTTGCGCTTAACGAAAGATAAAATAAATGGTCGTTGATGGGTCCTGGGACGTCGCTTTCAATCGACCAAGAGAAGGGGTTGTCGCGAGCTCGAGAGTTGGGGCGTGACAGAAAAGATAGAGGGACATAGGATCCCCTTGTCTCAGACCCCTACCACTTGGGAAGAACCCCTGTAATTCACCATTAATTGAGATAGAGAATTTCGGAATCCACTCACATATCATAATACGGTCTACCAGCCATCTAAGGAAGCCGAAGGCTTCCAAAGTTAATGCAAGAAAGTTTCAATCAAGTATATCGTAGGCTTTTTGAAAATCCACTTTCACTGCACATTTGGGAAGATACGGCTCAATATGGAAGCCACTAAATAGCTCCTGTACAAGTAAAATATTATCACTGATTCTCTTTCCTTTGACAAAGGCATTATGATATGGCCCCACAAGAGAAGGGATGACCGCAGCCACTCTATTAGTGATGATCTTATTGATGCATTTATAGACTGTATTACAGCATGCAATTGGCCTAAAATCGCTCACTGAAGAAGCATTGAGAGTTTTAGGCACAAGAGCAATTATAGTATTATTCACCTCTCGTAGCAATCTCCCTGAGTGAAAAAAATCCGGAACAACATCTATAATAGTCTGGCCCACCACATCCTAATTCTTTTTGAAAAACTTAGCATTAAAGCCATCAGACCCCGGAGCTTTGTTTCCAGCAAGAGAAAACATAATAGCATGAATTTCAGTGGAAGTAACAAGGCCGGATAGCATACGCACCTGGTCATCCCGAATAACAGAACTGAGCACACTCCTTATGTCCATGAGAGAGGGCCAATCATCCCTCTCCACCGGTGCAAGCAGCTCCTGGAAATACCAAACAAAAATAGAGTGTACCTCCTTCTAATCAGAGACCAAGTTGCCCATATTGTCCTGGATAGACAAGATTCTATTCCGAATGTGCCGATTGTTTACCGCATGGTGGAAAAATTTTGTATTGAGGTCACCTTCTTTCAACTATCTAATTCTGGATTTTTGGCGGAAGAAGGATTCCTCCCGAGATCCGAGTTCATAGAACATCCGAAGGTGGGTTCTTTCAAAGTCTGCCAAAACACCATTGTGAGGCTCCAGTCGGATAGCATCTTGGGTAGCCTTGAGAGCCTCCCTAGCAGTCTCAACATGCGAAGATAAGTTAGAGAATACCTCATTATTTAGTTGTTTAAACCTGAACTTCACCGCTTTTAACTTGTAGTATAGCCGGAATATGGGAGAACCCGGCACTGAATCAGCCCAAGCCTGGGTAATTAAGGAATGGAAATCAGGATGTTCCATCCAGAAATTGAAGAATTTAAATGGTTTTCTCTTTGACATTGGATTGGTAACCTTGACAATCATGGGCATGTGGTTTGAAATGCCAGGAGCTAAAAATGATGCCTCAAAATAGGAAAAGACCTAGCACCATTTGCTATTAACCAAGACTCTATCAATCTTCCAAAGTTTATGATTTGTCCCAGAGGAGGTCGACCAAGAATGCTGATATCTGACATAATGAAGGTCATCCAAAAAAGCCTGGGAGAGACAATCCCTCAATTCATCAAAGGAAGGTATCCATGCTGTCGAACCTCCCACCCTATCCGAAGGGTCATGGATAGCATTAAAGTCCCCCGCCACCAACCAGGGGCTATTACACAAGGAAGAACCCCGCTGAACAAGATCTGCTCATAACATCCTACGAGCCACAAAGGTCTGTTCTCCATAAATAATAGACAAATCAAAAGAAATACTAGTACTACATTCAGATAATTTGCCATGTATGGCTTGTCCATGGGCTAGAACAGCATAAAAACCACCCTATTCGGGTCCCAACCAACCCAAATCCGACCTCGAGGTGAAAAATCATAGTTAGAAATCTAGTGCCAACTTGGGATAATGCTAGAAGAAATATTCCCAAAATTGCCAGCATGTACTTTAGTCTCCAAAATGCCTAAACAACATAGATTATAAGTGTGCAATACATAAAAAGCGTTAATGCTTACTTTTTAAGTAAATTAGAAGATTATGCAAAATCATATTATAAAAGATACCAAAATGCCATTTATCAAAATTACGTTTTTACCTTTTTAAATAATCTCGCACGTTATATACAACTTTAATAAATCCGAAAGGTTTTAGGCATGTGGAAATTGGTGTTATTGGACAGTTAGTTTTTGGAGTTATTGCTTCAAGAGCTAAAGGTAGACCATATGTGGTACAAACATTGCCTTTAGTGTAGTAATTGATCAGTGGAGAGTTGTTGTCCAAGGCATGCCTTCGAAAAGTTTTAAGTGCATAACTTTGAGTGCGCGGCTCATTGTTTGTCAAATTTTAGCTGTTCTTTTAGATTGGACATTTTAGTAATAATAACATTATTGATGGGAAGAGCTTTTACTATATTCTTAATGTGGAAAGCTTCTACACTACTCATCATCATCCTTTAGAAATTTACAAAAGAAGAAAATGTGCATTACATTAGAAAAGGAAAAAATGATGTTTATTATAAGAAATGATTAAATTCTTGATTTTAATGCTTGAAGCCCAATGTCACTTTTGTCAGTGAGAGACATCGTTTTGGATGTTTGTTTTGCGTGACTCATGGATTAAATTGAAAGTTATGGATAGACAACTTCATAGCAATTGCAGCTTTCAATTTATAGTCAATAAAGTTGATGGCTATAGAAAAATAGAGGTACGGACCCCCGAGTGCCAAAACTTGCCACGGGCATGGGGGAACACAAGTGCCAAAAGTTACAAAAGGTACACTTAAATGCCAAAATCGGAGCAAAATGGATCGCTTAAGTGCCAACGGCAAAAATTCAGGCCAAAATGCCACGTGTCCATTTTCTAGCGACTTCATTTGCTTGATGGAGCATTTTTTTCAAAATAAAAAATCCACGTGGCAATTTTAACCAAAAAAAAAAATTGCCAAGTTAGACTAAAAAAAAATTTAAAAAATCGATTTTATTAAAAAAAAAGAAAAGAAATCCCCCTCCTCTTTTTTTTAAATAATTAATCAATTTTATAATAATATATTTTATAATTATTTAATATTATTTAATTAATAATTTTTAAAATCCACGTCAGCGAAAAATGACGTCGTTTTGGCTAATTTTTCACCGACTCAGTTTTCGACAAGCCACGTAGGCAAAAAAATTAATAAAAAATTGCCATGTAGGATTTCCGGGAGGATTCGACGACTTGGTACTTGAAATGATCCATTTGTTTTGAAAAATGGCATTTAAGTGTACCTTTTGTAACTTTTGGCATTTAAATGTCTCCTCGTGCCAAGTTTTAACACTCGGGCTGTACTTATCTCTAGAAAAATGAGATGGAGGACAATTATGGAGGTGTGCCATGTCACACGCCCAATTACTTTCGAGTTTCTTTATGGTGCCTTGGAAATTTTGAATTAAATAAAGTCTAATTTTAAAAAATTTAAATCATTTATAATTAGTCTATAGCTATATCTACAGTTAAACATATTTATATAGATGAAACCACAATTTATCTATATAAAACGCATAATAACACAATTTTCCTTAAGGACACATGGGATATGGTTGCCCTCATCGATATCATCCATTAGAATCAGCATCTACCAATGCTATCAATGTCACGAGTCACTCTAGAATAAGAGACATTGGACAATAATTTTTCATGCAATTGGACTAAGCCCTTGGTTTTTGGCATTTCCCTCACGTCATCAAGCAAGCTGTAGTTTTTCCAAAAGCAAGGATATAGTTGGTTGAAAATAACCCTGCGTAGGGGGGTTGTTTTACCAATGCTACCCATGCCATAGATCCTAGTGAGCCACATACCACCGGAACTGATGTCTAATAAATTGTTCATGGCTACTATTCAATCCTCCATTCCAACTAAATCTTCAATTATTTGTCTCTATCTTATCTTGAGCCTAACCATAGTCTCATTAACAAACTGACTTGATAAGATTTCCATTGTTGTCGCAAAGTCAAACAGTTTCAATTGAGAAAATATAACAAATTTGCATGTTGACAAACCATTTACATAAATCAAAGCTCAAATCTGCCTTGAGTTATTTCGAATCCACAACTGTTGTTTGTGAAATTTTAGTCTTTCTTTTGGATTGCATATTTTAGAAACAATAATATTACATTCGTTAAAGGGAAGAGTTTTATTACATTCTTAATGTGAAAAGCTTCTCCACAAGATCATCCTCCTTCGGAAATTTACAAAAGAAGAACAAGCATGTTTCATTAGAAAAGGAGAAAAGGATATACGATGAAATTCTAGATTTGACTGCTCGAAGGCCAATGCCACTTTCGTTAGTGAGAGACATCATTTTGGACGTTTGTATTGCATGACTCATGGGATTAGATTGAAAGTTACGGACAGGTAATTTCATAGCAAATGCAGCCTTTAATTTATAGCCAGTACAGTCGATAGCTTTAGAAAAAATGAGATGTAGACAATTATGAAGGTATACGTTTTCATATGCCTAGTTTCTTTTGACTTTCTCTTCGATGCCTTTGAACTTTTTAATTAAATAAAATCTGATTTTCAAACGTTTCAATAATTTATAATTATTTTATAGTTATATCTATGGTTAAACATATCTATATAGATAAAATCACAATTTATCTATATAAATGCATAATAAAAAATATTCATAAAGAATCCCTCTCGACACATGGAACTATGGATAATTAAAAGATTTTCCTTCATATTATTGAGATTGGATTTGCTCCACCTAAGCACTACCTAAGCATATACTTGCTACTATTTGTTTGATCTCTTTTCCTTAAAGACTTATATTTTATCATAATTAATTATTTTAACCACTCAAATATTTTCATAAATGCGCCATTATATTATAAAGCAAATCTTTTACAACACTAATTTCTTTATGGAGAACTAGTAAAACGTGAGCATGATGTAGTTGGTGCCATCAGCCGAACCAAATTATATAGATGTGGAAAAATAACTCCAGCTGGAGCGTGATCAAATCAGACCGGACGATAATTATGGACGCCCGACCTCTACTCAAGAGTGGGGAGAGGACATGAAATGATGGCTTATCTATGGCAAAGATACCATCCCATCATGGTGTGGCTTTTAGCGTGGAAAGAAAGGGAGGCCACGATGGTCTTGACCATGAGAGACGGCTTTGCTCAGCTGAAGAAAGGGGAAAGAAAGATTGATGATGGGACAAAAGGTCAAGGCAAAAGACAGAAAGCTGCAATAATGGCGTCTTTTGACGATGGCCACTCAATGTTTCCTTTCTTCCATTTTATCTGCTTCTAGTGAATTTCTCTTTAAATTCGAAGAGATGAGGGCATCAAGGACTGCACAGAGGAGATTGGCAATTTCTTCTTAAGAGCTTGATTCGGAAAGGTTTCCTTCGTGAAATTACACAAAAATGAAGCGGATTAAATCTTGCGTTGATATTCATATCATCTTTTAATGGGATTAAAAAAATTATTTCAAGAGAAATTGTGTGGGTTAAAAATAGAGTGATTAATTATATTTGAGAAATGGTAAACACCAAGAATATCTAAGTTACTTGAATATAATTGTAATAACCGTTGCATTTATGATGGAATTGTGTGCTCATAACCTTGTCGACGCAAGTCACAACTAAATTTAGTATAAGATTAATTTCCTTATTTTTTGTATTTTATTCAATTAGTTGTTTTATATTCAACAATAAATATGGTTTTAAGAAAAGTGAAACAAAACTAAACCGTATTATAGTCAAGATCAAACCAAGCAAACCATTTTTTGCGGATTGATTTGGCTTAATCACTCTTTCTTCTTTTATTTTATCTCTTCATCATTTGTAATTTCATGAGAAAAAAAGAAAATTCTATGTCACGACCCGTCTGAGACAAGATCGCCAAGGAAGGTGTTGGATCACCAAGCAAGTGCAAATGGTCCCTCTTGCAAGACGACACTTGCTCTTGGCAAAATTGATCTCAACTTGGTTATTTGAATAAGAGTCACAACTAGTTTTTTTATGAAGTGATTAGGAGGCAAAATGCAAGAGCCCATCTTACTTTTGTAAACCAGGGATTTGTGAGTATGGGAACTTAATTAGGCTAGATATATCCAACGCTCAATTTGGTTTTTTTTTTATAATTATTCATGCAATCTTCCCAATCTTAAACCAATTTTATTCTCAATGTTGAGCAAGGCCGATAATCTTGCATAAATTCACTCAAGCAAACACATATAAAATCCGATAATACTGAAACAAATAGAACAAATAAAAGGTAGGAAATAAAAAACTCGAGCCATATTGAGGGAAAAAAAATCAATACAATCCGTTCGTTTTAAATTCCCGGAAAATAACTTCTAAGAAAACGTTTTCCAGAATTTCCAATGTTCATTTTTTGGAAAATCAATTCATGAGGAAAGCATTTTCCATGAAGGAAAAAAAAGCTCAAATGAGGACTTCTAAAGTGGGGGAAAATGTTTTCCACTTTTCAAGTTAGAAAAAACATTTTCCACACTCACTATATCATATTTCACACCTCTTATTAGTCCTTCTTTCATTTATTTTTTTCATAAATTCAAAATTTTTGTTATTTTTTAATAAAATCGATTTTTTTTTTTTTTTTTTCTGTCTTTGTTTTTGTTGCTTTTCTTTTTATCGGCCAATTGCCGGCCATGGCCTTAGCGCAACGATGGCGAAACAACAGACAAGGCGAGTCGAGCTTGCCAATCTAGCGTTGCCAAAGGCGACGAGGCTCACGCCGCCAAAATCGGTGACGCCCGAGCCTCGCCAAATGGTGGTGAGGCTCGGCCTCGCCATTGCATCTGCGACGCCTAAGTGTCGCTAGACCAATGATGCTATGTTTTCTCATGCACTCTCGCAACGAGGCTCAAGCATTGCCGATTCGCGAGGCTCGAGCCTTGCCACCATCCCCGCTAGCGATTATCTCATGCGTGAACCAATGATGCTATGTTTTCTCATGCACTCGCATCGCCGATTTGGCAAGGCCCAAGCCTTGCTGCCTCTAGTGACGCTCGGGCATTGTCGGTGAGTTGATCGGGCGAGCTCGCCAAAGGTAGGTGAGCCTCGCCGGTGAGGTGAGTTAGAGGCGTGGCCGGTGGCACATGAAATTATGCACAATTTCACTTCCGGCCAAGGAAGGAGAGAACACCAAAAAAATCAAAAAAAAAAAGAATTTAATAATCAATTTTAAAAAAAGCTAATGAATAATGATTTTAAAAATGAAATAATAAAAAATTTATTGAAAAGAGTTTATAAATTTCCCAACCGAATAGCGAAAAATATTTTCCACTTCAAAATCAAATTTCACCCGAATACCAGAAAATAATTACATTTTCCAGGAAAATAGCTTTCCGGAAAATTTTTCAAAAAAAACAATGGGCTAGGAAGGGTAAAGGGTCGGTTTGGCCCAACGTAACATTTTCCGTGAAAACGAGACAGCCTTTAGTCTTGTTATTAAGTTCCCGGACAGGACCCCTTGAGATATAGATAGAAACTCAATGTAAAATTTCCCAAATAAAGTATGGCTCAAAACCGGAAAGTAAATAAATGATACTTCATGAATATCTAATATATAAACTACTTTCCTAAAATGACCTATTACATCTATAGAAGTAAAATCTACTTAATGCAATCTAAAGTGCAATGCAATGTTAAGAAATCCAAATCTGTTTATGAATATGCATGATTCCTAAAATACACTCCCAGATGTATTTTTATTTTTAGGAAAATGCAGTTTATCTTTTTATTTTTAATTTTTATCGCATTTCCCCCTTCTATATATATATATATTATAGTGAAACGAAATTAAACTAAAAATTTACTAAGTGCTGAAATAAATTTGAACTAGAATCTATATGCCTAAATAATATGTAATATAAACCCGGATTTTCATGAAAATTTGCACTACATTCACTTGGAATTTTTTTTTGTCAAAACTTTCACTTGAAATTTTAACCTTAAAATTCTTCCGAGAACGAGTCAGTGCACACCATAAAATAATGAAAACTAAAGCGACATAGTGCTATGAATTACAGCAAACTAATCCACACCATGTGAAAATCAACGGTGGATGAATCCATCCATACATATTCCCCATTTTCTCTCTTCCGCTTTTTTATATTTAAATTAAAGTATGCCTGCAAAAAAGTTAAGTGTGCCTTTATCGCTCAATCCATCAATTCATAATTCTTGAATTTATACTTAAGTCCCCTAATATTCTAAATGCTCTTGTCCTAGTGGCAACAAGTAATACCAAGATACCAAAAAATTCACTCCTATTAGTTTTTGGATATGGTTGCCCTCATTGACATCATCCATTACAATTAGCATCTATCAATGCTATCGATGTCACGAGTCACTCTAAAATAAGAGATATTGGACACTAATTTTTCTTGCGGCTAGACTAAGCCCTTGGTTTTTGGTGTTTCCCTCACATCATCTGGAAACTGCAGTTTTTTCCAAAGCAAGGATATAGCTAGTTGAAGATAATCTTAGGGGGTGCGGTTTTACCAATGCTGCCCTTCTCATAGATTCCAGCAAACCACACACCACCAAAACTGATGTCCAATAAATTGTTTATGGCTACTATTCAATCCTTTATTCCATCTAAATCTTTGATCACTTGTCTTTGTCTTGTCTTGAGCCTAACCGCAATCTCATTAACAACTAGCTTGATAAGATTCCCATAGCTGCCACAAAGTCAGACAATTTCAATTGAGAAAATGTAATAAATTTGCATGTTGACAAACCATTTACATATATCAAAGCTCAAATCTGCCTCGATTCATTTTGAATGTGCAATTGTTATTTATCAAATTTTAGTCGTTCTTTTTGGATTGCACATTTTAGAAACAATAACATTACATTCACTAATGGAAATTTTTTTATTAAATTATTAGGATGCGTTTGTTTCGCGAAAAACTAAATAATCTAGAAAAATGCTTTATTTTTCCAAAAAAACATTTAGTTTTTCTTTGTTTGGTGTTATATGATCAAATTTTTTTTTTGTTGTTTAGATATTAATAGAAAATGATTTTAATCTAATGATTTTATCTCGGCTTTTTAAAAAAAAATTAATTTTTAAAATTAATTTTTATTTCCATTTTTTAATTATTTTCATTTTAAAATTAATTATTATTTTCTTTTCCTTTTTTTTCTTTTACCTTCTTCTTTTCCACTATCTCGGCCTGCTTCCTCTGCCCATTCCTCTGCTGCCTCACGAGCCGTCTTCGTTTGCTTCCTCCGTCGGTTCCTCCTCAGTCGGCTTGCAAGGGGCAAGCTCGAGCCCCATTGCCAGATGCCGTGAGCTCACCCAATCTGGCGAGCCTCGAGGCTCACCACGAGGGGCTGTGAGGTCGCCAGCCTCGGGCAAGGTTGTGGCCTCTGGCAGCAAGGCTTGAGCCTCGCCAGCTCGTCGCCAAATGCCGTGAGCTCACCCAATCTAGCGAGGTTTCCCATCGGAGGTCACAAGCTCACTCGATATGGGGTGGCTTGCCGTTGAAGGTTGCAAGCTCGCCCGATTTGGCAAGGCACGATACTTGCGCGCCTCAGGGGAGCTCAAGCCTCGCCGTCGGAGGTCTCGAGCTTGTCGGCCGCGGTGGTGACCGGCGAAGGGTAGAGAAGAAGAAAAGAAAGAAAGGAAGAAAAAGAAAGAAAGAAAAATGAAAATAAATTCGATTTTAAAGAAAAAAATAATTTTTTTTAAAATACATCTTTATAAGAGCAATCATTTGTTAACCAATATATTCGGAAATCGTTTTCCAATTATTTCAAAAGGAAAATTATTTTCCTAAATTTAAGAAATTTTTTATATTGATTAGAAAAATATTTTCCATTAGCTTATTTTTCTGAAAAATGAGAAAAATGCTTTTTTTAAAAAGTATTTTTCTTGAAATAAACACATCCTTAATGTGAAAAGCTTCTTCACAAGATCATCCTCCTTTGGAATTTACAAAAGAAGAACAAGTGTATTTCATTGGAAAAGTAGAAAAGGGGATATATGATGAAATTCTAGATTTGAATGTGCAAAAGTCCAATGCCACTTTCATTCATGAGAGATATCAATTTAGACATTTGTACTAGGTGACTCATAGAATTAAATTGAAAGTTACGAGTAGGAAACTTCACACAAATTAAATTGAAAGTTACAGATAGGCAACTTCACAATAGTTGTAACTTTTAAGTTATAGTCAATAAAGTTGATGGCTTTAGAAAAAATGAGATGCAAGACAATTATGAAGGTGTACATTTTCACGCCCCCAGTTTCTTTTGAGTTTGTTCTCAATGCCTTTGAACTTTTGAATTAAATAAAATCTGATTTCCAAACGTTTAAATCGTTTATAATTATTCTATAGCTATATCTATGATTAAACATATTTATATAGATAAAATCACAATTTATCTATATAAATGCATAATAACAAAATATTCTTAAAGAATCCCTCATATTATGACATATGGGACTCCATATAATTAGAAGATTTTCCTTCATTATATTGAGATTGGATTTGCTGCATTCACTACCAAAAAAAAAAAAAAATGCTCCATCTAAGCACTACCTAAGCAAATATTTACTGCCCGCTATGAAATATTTGTTTGATCTCTTAGCGTTAAAGACGTATCTTTTATCATAATTAATTACCTTTAACCATTCAAATATTGTCACAAACGCATCTTTATATTAAAAAGAAAATCTTTTACTACACTAATTTCCTTATTGAGAACTAATAGAATGTGAGCATGGTGTAGTGGTGCCATCAGCCAAACCAAATTATATAAATGTGGAAATTTATCTCCGGCCGGAGCCAGATCAAATTAGATTGGACGAGAATTATGGACGCTCAACCTCTAGTCAAGAGTGGGGAGAGGAAATGAAATGATGGCCTGTCCATGGCAATGACACCATCCCATCATGGTGTTGCTTGGAGCGTGGAAAGAAAGGGAGACCATGTTGGTCTCGACCATAAGAGACAGCTTAGCTCAGCTGAAGAAAGAGAAAAGAGAGATTGATGATGGGACAGGAGGGCAAGGAAAACGACTAAGAAAGTTGCAATAACGGTGTCATTTGACGATGGCCACTCATCGTTTCCTTTCTTCTTCTTTATTTGCTTTTAGTGAATTTCCTCTTTATTTTCGAAGAGACGAGAGCTTCAAGCACTACACAGAGGAGATTGAAAGTTTCCTCTTAGGGGTTTGATTCAAAAAGGTTTTCTTCGTGAAATTACACAAAATGAAGCGGATTAAATCTTATGTTAATATTGATGTCATTCTTTATGAGATTGAAAAATTATTTTGAGAGAAATTATAAGAGTTAAAGAAAAAATAATTAGTTGAATTTAAGGAATGAAAAACATCAAAAGCATATAAGTGACTTGAAAATATCTATTGTATCATTTTATTTATAATGGAATCGTGTGCTCATGTGTGCTCATTTCTTCATAGATATAAGTCACACGGCCAAATCATATGAATTTGGCATCTGGTTAACTTCCTTATTTTGTGTATTTTATTTGATCGCTTATTTTACTTTCAACAATAAATATGTTTTGAAGAAAAATGAAGCCAAATTAAACCATATTATAGCCAAGATCAAATCAAGCCAAACCATTTTTTTTCGGCTTAATCGTTCTTTCTTCTTTTACTTTATCTCTTCATCATTTTTAATTTCATAAAAAAAAACCAAATTCCATGTCGCAACCCTTTCAATGCGAGATCTCTGAGGAAGTTGCTGGATTACCAAGTAAGCACAAATGGTCCATCTTGCAAAGTGACACTTGCTCTTCGCATGATTGATCTCAACTTAGTTTCCATTAATTATATCATTTGATTGAAAGTCACCACTAATTTTATATGAATTGATTAGAACTCAGGTAAAATGCAAAAGCCCATCTTACTTATGCAAACTAGAATTTTGTGGGTTTGGGAATTGATTAATATAGATATATATAACACCCAATTTGGCATATTTTCTCTTTTTATGAAAACAACTATTCATGCAATTTTCCCAATCTTAGTTACCCATTTCATTCTCAATGTTGAGCAATGTAGGCGATCATGCATAAATTCACTCAAGCAAATACATATAAAATCCAGTAATACCAAGACAAATTGAGCAAATAAAAGGTAGGACAATAAAGAACTCAAGGCCTTGTTATTAAGTTCCTGGACAGGACCCCTTGAGCTACAGATGGAAACTCAATGTAAAATTTTCAAAATATACTATGGCTCACAACTAGAAAGTAAATAAATGATACTTCATGAATATCTACTATATAAACTACTTTACTAAAATGAACTATATATCTAGAAGTCAAATCTACTCAATGCAATCTAGAGTGCAATACAATGCAATGTTAAGAAAACAAAATCTGTTCATGAATTTGCATAATTCCTAAAATTCACTCCCTGATGTATGTATATTTTTTTTTAATGAAAATGCAGTTGATCTTTTTATTTGTTTTATTTCTTGCATTTCCCCCTTCTTTATTTATATATATTTTTTATTGAAATGAAATTAAACTAAAAATGTACAATGTACTGAAACAAATTTGAACTAGAATCTATATGCCAAAATAATATGTAATATTAACCTAGATTTTTATGAAAATTTGCACTGTGTTCATTTGGATTTTTTTTTTTTTGGTCAATTGGAATTTTAACCTTAAAATTCAAAATTTTTGCGAGAATGAGTTAGTGCTCACCAAAAAAGAAAGAAAACTAAAGAGACATAATGCTGTGAATTACAATGAAACTAACCCACACTATATGAATATTAATGGTGGATGAATATATCTATACAAATTCCCCATTTTCTCTCTTTCGCTTTCTTTTACATTTAATTGAAGGCATGCTTACAAAAAAGTTTAGTGCATCTTCATTGCTCAACCCACCAAGTCATAACCCTTGAATTTATACTCAAGTCCCCTAATATTTGTAACACTCTTGTCCCGAGTGGCAATAAGTATCCTAGTACTAGGATAAAAAAAATTCACTCTGATTAATTTTTGGATATGGTTCCCCTCACCGACATCATCCATTACAATTAGCATCTATCAATGCTATTAATGTCATGAGTCACTCTCTAATAAGAGATATTCAACAATAATTCTTCCTGCAGCTATAGTAAGCCCTTGGTTTTTGGCATTTCACTCACGTCATAAAAAAAGCTGCAGTTTTTCCCAAAGCAAGGATATAGCTAGTTGAAGATAACCTTGGGAGTGTTGATTTGCTAATGCTACCTATCCCATAGATTCTAGTGATCCATACACCCCTGGAACCAATGTCTAATAAATTGTTTATGGCTACTATTCGATCCTCCATTCCAACTAAATCTTTGATCACTTGCCTTTGTCTTGTCTTGAGCCTAACCACAATTTCTCATTAACAACCGACTTCATAAGATTCCCATAGCTCCCACAAAGTCAAACAATTTCAATTGAGAAAAAGGTG
This sequence comes from Corymbia maculata, assembly GCA_014182735.1. Classification (NCBI taxonomy): domain Eukaryota; kingdom Viridiplantae; phylum Streptophyta; class Magnoliopsida; order Myrtales; family Myrtaceae; genus Corymbia; species Corymbia maculata. Next base: position 16,034,776 of record CM024688.1, on the reverse strand, counting down.
ACAAACTTGCATATTGACAAACGATTTACATATATTAGAGCTCGAATTTTCCTTGATTCATTTCGAATGTATAGCTATCGTTTGTCAAATTTCAGCCGTTCTTTTGGATTGCACATTTTAGAAACAATAACATTACACTTTATTACATTCTTAATGTTAAAAGCTTCTCCACCAAATCATTCTCCTTCAAAAATTTACAAAAGAAGAATTATAGTGGAAAAGGCGAAAAGGCTATTGATTGTAAGATATAGACGATAAAATTCTTGGTTTGAACGCTCGAAGTCCGATGCCACTTTCGGTGAGAGACATGATTTTCTCCATTTTGGACCTTTCTATTGCATGACTCACGGGATTTGATTGAAGGACATGCAACTTCACAATAGCTGTAGCTTTTAATTTATAGTAAAAAAAGTTGATGGCTATAGAAAAAATGAGGAGAAGGACAATTATGGAGGTGTACCTTTTCATAAAAAATGAGGAGGAGGACAACTATGGGGGTGTACCTTTTCAAACGTGCAATTTCTTTCGAGTTTCTTCATGGTGCTTTTTTGAAATTTTGAATTAAAAAATATGATTTTCAAGCTTTTAAATCATTTCCAATTATTCTATAACTATATCTATGGTTAAACATATTATCTAGATAGAATCTTAGTTTTATATAAATACATAATAGCAAAATATTCCTAAAGAATCGCTTCTTATTATAACACATGTACTATGGATAACTAGTCCTTCATACTACTGAGATTGGATTTGCTATATTCACTACAAAAACAAATGCTCCACCAGAACACTACCTAAGCATATACTCACTATGAAATATTTATTTTGGTCTTCATCTTAAATGTTGAAATATATCTTGCACTGGAGCCAGATCAAACTAAGACTAGAAGTGTGACGTCCTGAAATTCGAGCCCTCTGAGGGAGGACTGAACGTTAATTTCGCCAGTGCATTGTTGGTTGATCTCACTCGGAACTGATCACTCCTGAGATACTGACCTTGAGGGGAAAGGCTAATGAGGACAGAACTCGTGCGACTAAAGAACTTGACTTGGGAAAACGACTCGACCGTGAGACTTGTGTAAGGACGATCCTGTAGTCAGGCAGGCCGATTTTAGGGACGACTAGAAGTCGATTCGCGGACAGAAATAATGGGATGACGGGTGATTCCGTCTATTGTTATCGAACTCGTGAATGGCCCTATGTCGATCCTTGATAATTGTGTACTTAGAAATAAGAATCGATCCTTCGCAATTTCATGTAGTCAAGGACGTCCATGTGTCGAGAAGTCTTGAACGTGAATTGGCACGAGTCGGTTACGCGTGAATCCTCGAAGCCGCCTGTTAGTCTGAGTAGTACCAAAATGGCATTCGGGCGAAATTGACAAGGCATGAGAATCCAATATTGGACTTCGAATTTTCGGGAACGTCCGGGACGGACTTTTGGACGATGCTTCGTAGTCAGTCGACAGTGTCGGATGAGCCGAGTAATTGGCAAAAGGGATCTTCGGACCGAGGAAATGAGCCTATGAGGATGTGGACCGGGCAAGGACAGTGAGGGCCTCACGCCCAAGGTGGGACAGCCATTGTGGAAGACCGAGACAAGCAAGTGAGCCCGTTGGGCCAAACCGATCATTAACCCTCCTGAGCCCGTTGTCTAAACGTGAGCCACTTCGAGCCCAAGAAATTCCCGAGCCCGTTCCTATTCATTTTCAGGCCCGTTTCCTAGGCCCGCCCTTCATTTTCAGCCCAAGGGCACATTGGGAAGTGTGCAAGGTGGAAATGACCAAAATGCCCTTGGATATTTTGAAGAAAAGTCAAAAGGAAGAGAGAGAAGATGATGTCATGTTTTTGGGACTTGAGCCAAGCAATTAATGCCATTAATTGAGGCTTATCTTCAGCCTCACTTCACTCTCTCTCCCCTCTTCATCTTCTCCAAAAATCGCAGCCCTCTCTCCCCTTGCTTCCCTTGCCTTCCTGCAGTTTCAGTTTCTGACCTCTCACCGAAATTGGAGTTGTTTGTTGCCTTCCCGGTGGAATATCGGGCCGTGCCACCTATCAAAATGTTCAGCACAGAAATTCCGTACTGTTCACGGCGGCCGATCGCCGAACGGAGCTGCCGTTCGTCCCGTACGGCCGCCTGAAGTTGGCGGTCCTCCGACCGTCACTGTGCAGTGCCTCCTGTGCAGCTTCGGTTTTTCCTCCGTTTCTATCCATTTTTGGCCTACCCACTGCCCACACCAACCACACACAACTCCCCCTTGACCCTCTGGAACCCCCAGCCACCGGAAACCAGCTCGCCGGAGCTCCGGCCAGCTTGTTTTTTGCTCCGACCAGCAGCTTCCTCCTACTGCAGTGCTGTTTTCTGGAATTTTGTGTTTGGGCAGCGGCTGTTGCTGTGGTTTCAGCCCTGGGACCACCTTGGATCATTGTGGTGGAGGTCCCCGGGTGTCGGGTTCGTCGCCGCCGCTGCGTTCGGGTCGCCGGCCTGCTTAACGGGTGAGTTTAGCCCCTAATCCCTATTTAGTGCCTAAACTTGCTTAGGGTTGGTTTAGTTAGTGATAATTTTGGTTTAAGGGGTTTAATTAAGTGCATTAGCCCTAAGATAGGTGGTTAGATTAAGGGTTAAGATTAGATTAGCTTAATCTTGTTTAATTATGCTTAATTGTGTGTTATGTGCTAATTAAGCATGCTTTGCTTGATTAAATTGATTAATTGTTTTAATTAATTGATTTATTTAATTTCTGCATTTATTGATTAAATTATGTGATTTCTGAATTAAATTATTTAATTATTAAATTCGAAAATTTCACTGTTCATGTGCACTGTTCACGATACTGTTCACGTGCACTGTTCATGGCACTGTTCATCCGGAAGTGAAATTGTGCGTAATTTCATGTGTCTTGATCATATGAAGTGAATTGGATGTGACATTGCATAAGCATCCGCTTGAATCGTGTGATTTTCACAAAAAGGGGAAAAATGATTTGTCCGAGGGACACCGGAAATGGACCGTCTTTATGAGAAAGAAAATTGTTTGTCCGAGAGACACCGGAAATGCACCGCTTTTATGAGAAAGGTGGGAAAAATGGTTTGTCCAAGGGACACCGGAAATAGACCACTTTTGTGAGAAAGGATTTGAGGTTTTATATGAAGCATGTGTGCATTGGCTAATGCTTAAAGATAATAAGTGGATTGTGATGGAATGCTTGCGTGATCACTAAGTTGAACCCGATTTATCGGAGATTATGGAAAGGGAGGGCACGGAAGGGCACGGTTGCGCTTCTGCGGAGGAAGGGTGCCGTAGCGCCGTTGCGCCTCGGAGGGCACGGTTGCGCCTCTGCGGAGGAAGGGCGCCGTAGCGCCGTGGCGCCTCGGAGGGTATGGAAGAGCACGGTTGCGCCTCTGCGGAGGAAGGGCGCCGTAGCGCCATAGCGCCTCGGCCTGCACGGAAGGGCACGGTTGCGCCTCTGCGGAGGAAGGGCGCCGTAGCGCCGTAGCAATAGCACGGAAGGGCACGGTTGCGCCTCTGCGGAGGAAGGGCGCCGTAGCGCCGTTGCACCTCGGCCAAGTTGTAGCCCCAGGGGGCGCAATAATCGGAACACGTGTGGATGCGAGAGTGCATGAGAAAACATGGCATCATTGGTTCCGATTATGCATGAGGTGATCATATCATTTATGGCACGCACGCATGAATTGGTAACGTGCAGGGGTGGCAATGGCCAGGTGAGATCGCTTGTGACGCGACTCGCATGTGATTGATGAACTGCATCATCTAACGGCCATGTGCATTGCGTGTATTGTGATGACTTATAACGTGCAGGGTATGGCATACCGGGTAAGGTTGCATGCGAACCGACCTCTGATTGTTGGTTGAACCTGTCTGTGGTTTGATTGCTGATTGCTGGTTGTTTGTGGTCGGGTTGAGTGAGGGGTGGTTCTGGAGAGATACCCCGGGTTGAGTTGGTGTACTAACCGGGGCTTAGGGGAAGAACTCGCTGAGATTTTATCTCAACCCGTCGTGGTTAACATTTTTCAGGTCTTTAGAATGGTGCACCCGCTGTGGAGAATCCCGCCCCCCGTTTCTCCAGTGATCGACCTGACGGAGTCGAGTCCGATGGGTCCGAGTGACCATGGTGTTGAACCCGAGGGTTCATTCTGTATAGCTGGATTAGCCTAGTTTCTTTTTGTCCTGGCTTAGAGGATGGATCGGCCCCTTTTGTCGGGCTTGTAATTCAAAAGACGATCCTTCGTTGGTTAATCCAGTAAATTGTGTAAATGAGTAGTGATGGTTATTCTTGTTATTCATCCCTCTATCCCTGATTGATTGATTGATTGATTGTTGGACTGGGGATGGTTCGTCTTCCGCTTGCGCATAACAAAAGATTAAAATGAATGGTCGTCGACGAGTCCTGGGACGTCGCTTTCAATCGACCAAAAGAAGGGGTTGTCGCGAGCTCGAGAGTCGGGGCGTGACAAGAAGAGAATAATGGACACTCGTCCTCTACTCAAGAGTAGTCAGAGGAAATGCAATGATGCCTGTCCATGGCCGTGATGCCATCCCATCTTGGTGTTGCTTTGAGCGTGGAAAGAAAGAGAGAACGTACTAGTCTTGACCATAAGGGACGACTTCAGTCAGCTTAACAAAGGGAAAAGAGAGATTGATGATGGCTACCGCTGACATGGGACGAAAGGGGAAGGCACAAGACGAAGAAAGTTGCAAGAATGAGGTCTTTTAACGATGGCCACTAATTGTTTCCTTTCATCTTCTTTATTTGCTTCTAGTAAATTTTCTCTTTAAATACAAAGAGGAAGAGCCCTTAATGAGAGCTCCGAGGACTTCGTAGAGGAGATTGAAAATTTCCTCTTAGGGGTTTGATTTGAAAATGTTTCGTGAAATTACATAAAATGAAGTTCATTAAATTTTGTGTTAACATTCATGCCATTCTTTTATGAGATTGAGAGATTACTTCGAGAGAAACTGTGAAGGTTGAAGGCAGAGTTATTAGTTGTATTTGATGGATGAAAAATATCAAGAGTATGTGAGTGAGTTGAATATGATTGTAACATCCATTATATTATTTCATCTATAATGAAATCATATGCTTATTTCCTCATAGACATAGGTCACCTGACTGAATCACATAAATTTGATATCCGATTCATTTCCTTATTTTTGTATATTTTATAAGATCACTTGTTTTATTTTCAACAATATGGTTTGAAGAAGAGTGAAACCAAACTAAATTGTATTATAATCAATATCAGACCAAGCCAAACCATTTTTTTGTGGTTTGATTCAGCTTAATCATTTTTTTCTTCTTTTGGTTTTTTCTATTTATCATTTGTAATTTCATGAGAAAAAATGGAAATTTTGTGTCATAACCCTTCCGAGGTGAGATCCTAGAGGAAGTTGCTGGGTTACCAAGCAAGCGCAAATGGTCCTTTTTGCAAGGTGACACTTGCTCTTGGCATGATCGATGTTAACTTGGTTTCTATTAATTATTTCATTTAATTAAGAGTCACCACTAATTTTTATGAATTGATTAGGAGTTAAGTAAAAAATGGGAGCCTGTCTTACTTCTGGAGACCAAAGGTCGGATTGAAAAGTTATAATTGATCAAAATTTGGTCAAATTTTTTGACAAATATTATTATAAATTTCTTTTGAAAAAAAAAAGAATTATGACATCATCCCCTGCCTCTGCCACCATCGACGGTTGCCAAATGTTGCTTCCAGCATCAGCTCAATGATGGAATGGCGACAATATGTCCTATCGCATGACTAGGCCCAAATGGTGCAGGGCCACTTGTGAAGCTAGGCTTCTGAAGCCTTGTTCTGCACCTATAAAGCCTCATCATTTTTAGGCCTTTCACCACATTTGCCTTATGTTATGCATCATTTCCCTAATGAAGTGCATCATACCCCTTTGTTTTTGAAATTTTCCTACTCCGTTTGCTCATTTCGATGAAGGTAATGTATTTCAAAACTCTCTATTTCTATTTATTCACTCAAATTCTAATAACTAACTTGATGTTGTTTTATAAAAAAAAATTCCAATGAGAGGTCAAGTGCGCAAAAATTGGTGATCCTAGGTGGGTATGAAAAAAAATTGTTCGTGCAATAGATAACTGTTCTAAACCCCCTTAAATAAAATTGATATCATTATGTTGTTTGGAACTAGGCTTGAATTAATAGATAAATTAGTTGTTACTCTACTGGTTTAAAATTAGGCTTTTCATGAATAAATGAATCGTTGTAATGCCTAAATTACTCCTTGAAGAAAATATAAAAACATGATTTTGCAGCTATTATTCCACTTCAATAAATAATTATCATAGTTTCTTTGGGCAGTTATTTTGTTTGTTAAAATATTTGCATTGGAAAATCCGTTGCATGAAACCAACCCATAGATTGAAATGCCGTGAGAATCGGTCTGGGCAAACTCGATTTGTGAACAAAGGCCCCATGGATATCATGACTTTCTATAATACTTTCAAAAAGATTATAGTTATTCTCCCTAAAAACGTTGTTTAGCTCTCAAAGATCCTTATTATCTATGATCAAAAGATTATATTCATGCTGGGACATAAAGTGACAAAAGAATTTCCTTGATTACATCTTTGGAAAAATCATAAGTTGCATCGGTAATGTTCGTAATTATTTGAGGATTGTATTTAAAAGGAGGTAATTGGAAAATGTGGTACCGAAAGAAAATTGTGGGAGTCTAAACCCTTCCCACACATAAACGGACCCCAAATGACTACAAGTTTCTTTGGTTTTTGCAAATGACCAATGCTCTCCACCATTTTCTAGTTTCCAATTAACCTAGTTTTCTTAAATTGATTGGTGGCGACTCCATCTCCTATTTTAAGCAAGACCCCGGGGTTGGCCCAAAATTTCCTAAACTCCTTTTCCAACCAAGTAGCTGCTCCTCTTGCCAAATAAAATTTGTTGACACTTAAATTTTAGCTACTATATTTAATTCTTTATCACATAAGACCCCTAGACAAAAAATATTGTTTACATAATTTGCATTCGCATTTCATGCATCGCACATGCTTCTCATATGGCCATCTGGTCGCATCTGTGTGAACAAGCACACACGGAATTACCTCCAATAGATAACCTGCAATCACATGCTCTCAATCTCGATTTTGAATTCAAAAGAAGGAGAAGAGATAACCTTTGCAGCTCGTAAGTTGTTGCCACAAGATTGAATTTGAGATTTTAATTTTTGAAGCAGAAACTAATCCATGCAGCCACCTTTCTATATCTAGTCTTGGGGGTCTATATATTCAGAGCCTTGTAAGAGGGGAGGGGGGCGCACACACTGAATACACCGCCGCAAAAGTGAGCGAAATCGTGGGAGGGTCCTCCTCGAGGGCTTCATTCGCAATATACGCAGGTACACGATACGATACATAAGAGAGAGAAGGAGAGGAGAGGGGAGCCTCTCGCCCGACCCCCTTCGCAGCCAAGTCCCCTCCACCGGCGTCGATCTCTGCTGCCGCTTGCCTACGTTGCTGCAGCCGCCCTTTGCTGAATCTTCCTGCGATGATGACGGAGTACGCCCAGCAAATCGAGTCCCTTTGCGGCCGCGGTTCGTGTCTATAGGAGCCTGATTGTCATGCCTCGAGTCCGTACTCGCCTGTGAGTGCTCCTACCCAGCGAAGCGTTTAGTCCAACGAAGTCCAGACATTCTTGATCGACGTTCTCGATCGAGATCAACAGCCGCTCCAGCTCAGACCAGCAAGCTTCTGGCGTACATCACAGTTCTCCAGGTTCCTTATTGGTTTTCCAGTATTTCAATCGATCCGGCCATCTTCAGCGAGACACTCCCGCAGGCGTTAAGGTTTCTTAAAGATAGCACGTACCGTCCCATCGCAATACCAACATGGCAGCATGTTCAATTGATCAGTGGCCTTGTCGTGTCAAGTCAAGTTCCTAGCCTTCAACGTCTCCGCTATGGCAAACGTAGTCAACAAGGCATTGTCTCCACTATAGTCTCTTTACAGGTTCCTTTCGGTGAGAAGATCCAGCGTTCCAATGCCGAGTTTAATTTAGGGATATGCAACCGAACTGGGTTTACTCGGAATTCAGACCGGACCACCCAAAAAACAGGGTCAGGAACCAGTTTCCGGTTAAACCAGTCCGGGAATAGGTTCCAGTTTTTGGGAACAGTGGTCCAGGAACTAGGTCCAAGCAAAGACCCACTTGGAACCGAACCGGTTTTTACCTTGTTAAAAAAAAAAATAATAATGCCTTTGAGTTGTTTTATCTTCGAAAAATTCTTAAAAAAACAAAGCCTCTCTCTTAATCAAATTAAGAGAATTGTTTTTAAAGAATTGTTAAAAAGAACTATTTCATGCATTGTTTTTCTTTTTTAATGGTTCCACCTTCAACTATTACTATAATTGTGGGACAAGTGCTACTAAGCTAATTTTCAGTCCAACTCAAGAAAGATGTCCTCTTATGGGACAAGTGCTACTAAGTTAATTAAAGCACTTTCAGTCCAACTCAAGAAAGATGTCCTTTTAATAACAACTCCATCGCATACACATGAGCATGCGCGTGTATGAGTATGCGCATTAGATCATATCAGAAATATTTGTAAAAATGAGATTAATATTATATCCATATTTTTGTTAATGTTTATGCATTATTATGATTTTTGATTTGTCTTATAATATTAGGAGGATTACATGTTGTTTTTCGTGAAATAATGTAAAATTCAAAGTCATATAGGATATCGAACGGGTGCTAAATAGGTTCCAATGAAAATAGGGTTGACCTTGTTCCTGGATTGGAAAAACAATGATGGGTCCAAAACAGGGTCTAATAAAAACATGGTAATAGGGGTGATCGGGTCTAGGGTGGGTAGGGTCTAGACTTGGACCCTGTACCCGACTCTGTTATAATCGGTTCCTCTTTTTTTGACCCTGTACCCTACCCTATTTTTATTGGATCCTATTTTGGACCAAATCCTATTTTTTCGATCCGGGAATAGGGTCAACCTTGTTTTCATTGGAACCTGTTTTGCAACCGTTCAATATCCTATACGGCTTCGAATTTTACATTAATTAGCGAAAAAAACAATAACGTAATTCTCCTAACATTATAAGACAAAGCAAAAATTCTAAAAATGCATAAACATTAGTAACAAATATGGATCTAATATTAGTCTCATTCCCACAAATACTTATAATATGACATAATGTACTTACTTATATGTATGTGATGGAGCTCTTATTAAGAGGACATCTTTCTTGAGTTGGATTGAGAATGCTTTAATTACTGCTACAATAGTTAGTAGTATTTGTCTTATGACTATAATAATAGTTGAAAGTGGGACCATTAAAAAAGAAAAATAATGCATGAGAACAGTTCTTTTTAACAATTCTTTCAAAACAATTCTCTCTTAACTTGATTTAGAGAGAATCTCTTCTTTTTTTAACATTTCTTCAAAGACAAAGAGACTCAAAAGCATTATACAAAGAGACCATTTTATTTATTTTTAATAGGGTAAAAACTAGTTCCAAAACCGGTCTGATTCTGGGTGGGTCTTTGCTTGGACCCCGTTCTTGGATCGGTTGCAACTACTTCTCAAAAATTGGAACCGGTTCCTGGACCGGTTTAACCGGGAACCGGTTCCTGACCCTATTTTTCGGGTGGTCCAGTCCGGGTTCTAGGTAAACCCGGTCCTGTTGCACACCCTTACATGGTAAGGTACATAGTCCAAAAAAGGGGAACCGGTTATAATAGGGTCGGGTATAGGGTTCAGGTCTAGACCCTACTCACCCTAGACTTGATCACCCCTAGTTTAATTTGTGCCCACCAAAGCATCCCCAGTTCCCTCACCGAGGATGTTGCGGAAAGGGCGAGCGATCGAACAATAAAATAGACAGAATAAATAAAATAAATCGGACACCAGATTTACGTGGTTCGATCGTAGAGACCTACGTCCACGGGGAGAGCAACGACGAATTTCACTATAGAACAAGCGATACAACGGAGATTACACACTCGACTCACTCAAACACTCTCAGTGTTTCCCAAGCCCCAATTACACCCAATAACTCACACAGTGTTTAGCCCACAATTCTTTGTGAAATAATCTCTCAAATAAATTATACACAAATTCTTACCACAAGAATTTAATCGGCTACAAACACTTGAATCTTCTTGACGTAATTGCTCGAACGAAATCAACGGAGAAAACTCCTCCCAAGCACTCGATGACGAATCGGCACTTCAAGACCTCTTGCATCAACAACGGCCTAATTCTTCTCCATGCATGACCGTATATATATGTATATATATAGTGAACTTGAGGACTCTCCAATTCTTGAAAGTCACTCCTACTTGGAGTAGGAAAGAATAAATTAAGAAACCCACACCTACTAGGATTAGGAAACAAATCAAACTTTTGTTTTGGGCTCAAACTCGAGACATATTTTCAACAATCTCCACCTTGGCTTGACGTTTGAGCCAAGTGACAATCGTTTCAAAATTCGAACTCTGCTGCTTCTCTCCTATAGCCCCGATGGACTCAACCGCCACAGATATCTTTCAAACCCAAATCCCGCTTGAACTTCGCCATAATTGAGGACCTCATAAGAACACCAACTCCACATGCACCTTTAACTGCTACGCAAGGATTTCTCGACACAATCATCTTAACCATAGATAAAGCAAAACCATTGTCGCATCCATATCTATCAGGAGATCGAATACGTACCTTGTCAATATCAGCAGTTACAGCAACTGTTGGCTTTACAAACTCCACCTCATTATAAGCACCATCTGTGTTGATTATCACATTAGTACCCGCTACCTCAGGAGTTTCTGGTTGCAACTCTACCTCAAGCTGAACACCGTTCAGATCCGTATAAGTACTGCTATTACCACTCCTAACCAGAAGTACTGGAGACTCGTCAAACGTAATTTCTCTGCTGATAACAGGTGAATTTAACTCCGGGCACCACAACTGATAACCTCGCTCACCTTGTGCATAGCCTAGGAATATGCACTTTCTTTCCCTTCCATCGAGCTTACCATCACTCGCTCAAACATAACACGGACAACCAAATATTCTAAGAATAGAATAATCATCAACGTTACCTAACCACACTTCTTCGGGAGTCTGATGTTTAATTGCAATCGATGGGGATCTATTCATCAGGTAGCTCGCCGTACTAAGCGCATCCGCTAGGAATCTCCTAGCCATACCAGTACTAGAGATCATTTTGTGGGTCATCTCTAGTAATGTTTTGCTCAACAATTTCGCAACATGTTGTGGTTCATCGGTAGTAATATGGTGTTTCATTATGCCTTCATTTATGTAGAATTCATTTAACAGTTTCGAGCAAAACTCCATATTACTGTCAGTCTGCACCTACTTGATCGTCTTACCAGTCTCATTTTCGATCAAAGCTCTCAATTGCATGATCCTGACAATAGCATCAAACTTGTACCTAAGCACAAACACCCACGTCTTCATCGAGTAGTCATCAACAACTGTTAACATATATCTGGCACTCTTCCTAGAAGGAAATCGCGACAACCTGCGAACATTCAAGTGAAGTAATTCTGCAATTTCCGTGGTTTCTTTTACTATCGTATTGAACTGCACTTTCTACCATTGATCTAAATCACAGCACCTGCATACATTCAGTTCGTTAACAACATAACCACATAGCAGATTTCTTTCACTTAAAACTTTCAAGCTTCTCTTGTCAATGTGCCCCAAACGCATATGCTACAATTTAGACACTCGAACAGATGCATCTGACGTCTCCGCAGCGAAATCTGTCATTGTCTCACCTTGAAGCTCATACAGGCCATTGTGCTTGATTCCTTTCATTATCACTAAAGCACCTCGAACAACTTTCAGAACTCTACATTATGAAAAATACCGACACCCAGCTGAATCCATGGCACTCAAGGAAATTAAATTTTTCTTCAACTCTGGAATGTGCCTCACTCCAGCCAATGTCCTCACAATACCATCATACATTCTGATTTTAATATCGCCAACACCTACAACATCGCATTCAGTGTTGTTCCCCAACTGCACTTTACTACTATCCATGCACTGATAAGTAGTAAACTAGTTTCTATTTGGTGTAGCATGAAAAGAACAACCAAAATCCATAATCCATCCATCAAACGATGAATAATCAGTGACAGACAAGACATAATCGGCACTATCCGAATTACCAACAACTATAGTTGCAACATCATCTACAGTATCAACTAAAATTTCCTTACCCTTATCATTCTTCAGTTTTAGGCAATTTCTTCGAAGATGCCCCTTATTACCACAGTTCCAACAGATAGCACCATCAGTCCTTGACTGGCTACGTCTGTTCATGTTCATACTACCACGTGTACTAGTTCTTCCTCTGTTTTCACCTACTAAAGCAGTAGATATGGGTTCACCAGATTCTCTTCTACGAATATCCTCACTTAGAATTAAATCTCGAATCCCATCAAACGTTAAACTTGTTAACCCAGAGGAATTTCTAATAGCAGCAACGGTAGTATTCCAACTATCAAGCAATAAGGATAATAAAATCAAAGCATATACCTCATCTTCAAAGTCAATATCAATTGAATTCAATTGACTAACAATCACATTAAATTCATTGATATGATCTGCAACTGACGCACCTTCGCTCATCTTCAAGTTAAACAGACGTCGCATCAAATAGACCTTATTGATTACAGAGGGCTTCTCGTACATATCTGATAGGGCTTTCATCAAACTCATAGTGGTAGTCTCCTTCACGATGTTAAACGCGACGTTACGAGCCAACGTCAGCCGAATAACACCCATAGCTCGTCTATCCAGCAAATCCCAGTCAGCTTTCTTCGTCATCTTTGGCTTCTCGCCCGATAGGGGCACGTGCAGTTTCATCTGATAAAGATAATCTTCAACTGCATCTTCTAGAAACCGAAATCCTTCCCATCAAATATGTCGATTCTCACTTTTACTTCTTCTGTCGCCATCGATTCGCTTTAGTTCAGCCAAGCTTAGCTTTGATACCAATTGTTGCGGAAAGGGCGAGTGATCGAATAATAAAATAGACAGAATAAAGAAAATAAATCGGATGCCAGATTTATGTGGTTCGGTCGTAGAGACCTACGTCCACGGGGAGAGCAGCAACAAATTCCACTATAAAACAAGCGATACAACGGAGATTACACACTCAACTCACTCAAACACTCTCAGTGTTTCCCAAGCCCCAATTACACCCAATAACTCACGCAGTGTTTAGCCCACAATTCCTTGTGAAATAATCTCTCAAAGGAATTATACACAAATTCTTACCACAAGAATTTAATCGGCTACAAACACTTGAATCTTTTTGGCGTAATTGCTCGAACGAAATCAACGGAGAAAACTCCTCCCAAGCACTCAATGACGAATCAGCGCTTCAAGACCTCTTGCATCAACAACGGCTTAATTCTTCTCCATGCATGACCGTATATATATAGTGAACTTGAGGACTCTCCAATTCTTGAAAGTCACTCCTACTTGGAGTAGGAAAGAATAAATTAAGAAACCCACACCTACTAAGATTAGGAAACAAATCAAAATTTTGCTTTCAGCTCAAACTCAAGACATATTTTCAACAATCTCCACCTTGGCTCGACGTTTGAGCCAAGTGACAATCGCTTCAAAATTCGAACTCTGCTGCTTCTCTTCCATAGCCCCAATGGACTTAACCGCCACAAATGTCTTTCAAGCCCAAATCCCGCTTGAACTTTGTAATTTCTTTGAATTTTTTACATTTTTTTCTTCTTTTTATTTTCCTTCATGTTAATAGAGTTTGAGGTGCTTGCTTTGTGAATCTGCCTAAACTGCTACTATGACGTCCTAAAATTCGAGCCCTTTGAGGGAGGAATGAATATTAATTTCGTCAATGCATTGTTGGTTGATCTCACTCGGAACTGATCACTCCTGAGATACTGACCTTGAGGGGAAATGCTAATGAGGACAAAACTCGTGCAACTAAGAACTTGACTTGGGAAAATGACTCAACCGTGAGACTTGCGTAAGGACGATCCTGTAGTTGTGCAAGCCAGGATGAATAGAAGTCCATTTGCGGATAGAATATAATGGGACGACGGGTGATTTTGTTTACTGTTATCGAGTTCGCGAATGACCCTATGTCGATCCTTGGTAATCATGTACTTTGAAATAAGAATAAATCATTCGCACTTTCATATAGTCAAGGACATCCATGCGTCAAGAAGTCTTGAACGTGATTTGGCACGAGTTGGTTACGCATGAATCCTCAAAGCCGCCTGTCAATTTGAGTTGTATCAAAATAGCATTCGAGCGAAATTGACAAGGCATGAAAATCCAAGATTGGATTTTGAATTTTTGGGAACATCCATGATGGATTTTGTACAACGCTTCTTCGACAATCGACAATGTCAGATGAGCTGAGTGTTTAGAAAAACGGTTTTTGAACCGAGGAAACAAGCCTATGAGGACTTGGGCCGAGCAAGATTAGTGTGGGCCTCACGCCTAAGGTGGGATAGCCACCATGGTAGTCCCGAGGCAAGCAAGTGAGCCCGTTGGATCAAACTAGCCATTTACCTTTCCGAGTTTATTGTCTAACCTCGAGCCATTTCGAGCCCAACAAATTCTCGAGCCCGTTCCTATTCATTTTCTAGCCCATTTTTTAGGTCCTCCCTTCATTTTCAGCCCAAGGGCAGTTTGGAAAATATGCAAGATGGAAATGATCATTTTGCCCCTAGATATTTTGAAGAAAGGACAAAAGAAAAGAGAGAAGATGATGTCATTTGCTTGAAAAGTTGGGGAAGGCATTTAATGGCCTTGATGAGGCTTACCTTCAGCCTTCACTTCACTCTCTCTCTCCCCTTCATCCCCTCCAAAAATTGCACACACTCTTTCCCTTGTTTCCCTTCCTTCCTTCTAACCTTCCTCCGAAAAACCGAGTTGTTCATGCCCTTCTCGTGTGAATCATTGCCCGTGCCACCCACCACCGTGCTCAGGAGAGAGAATCCGTACTATTCATGGTGGCCGTTCGCCGGTGGGAGCCGCCGGCCGATCCGTCGGCCGGCCAGAAGTCATCGCCGGCCAACCCACCTACCGTAGCATCGCCCCTGCCCAATTTTGCCTTTTCACCTATTTTCCTCCCTTTCCGACCCAATCACCCCCCATACCAGCCACTAGCAGTTCTAATGCAGCCCGCATTGAAGACCAGCTCTCTCGACCAAGAAGATCAGCCCGTATTCAAGCTTGACGAAACCGAGAAGCCGTATCGATATCTTGAGTCCATCATGAAAGCTTGAAAGACACCTTGGGAGTCCGCATGACGCTTTTACTAGTTTATAGTTTCAATGCTTTGTCTTTATTTCTTTAATGATATAAGCCATCCAATTTCTTATAGAAGACGGACGACTTTTGATGAATGAAAAAAAAATTTGCTTTGAAGTAAGTATCGTGAACCTTATAGAGTTCATACCCTTGAAAATCATGAAAAGTTTTCACTCCATCCTTGAAGAGTTGCAGTCATCGATCTAGAAGAATCGGTGCCCCCTCAACTTCCTTAGAGGCCTAAAAGAGCAACCAACGAAGTTTCTATCTTTTCTTGTTCTGTTCGTTATTTCCAAGCCAAATTCAACTATACTATAGTGCTTATTTTTAGGAAACCCAAATAGAGAAATTATAGATCTAGAAATCTTCGTTCATTTGGCTTTGGAATCAGGTCGATCCAATTTGTATCGACAAAGATACGACCATTCTCCTAAGTTTGTGCAGTGCTAAAATTTCTGTTTGTTTTGTTTTCCCATGTGTGAGTCACTCTCCCGATCCTATTGTTTGAGAAAGCCTAACCTGGGCTTGCATCAAGTTCCCCCTCAACCCCCAAATGTTGCGGTCGTCGGCCAATCGCTCGCCGGAGCTCCGGCCAGCCTATTTTGCTCTAGTCAACCACTTTCCTCTTATGCAGTCAGTTTTTCAAAGTTGCAGTGAGAGAGCAAACGTTGTTGCTGCTGTTTTGAGCCCGAGATTGCCTTGGATCACTATGGTAGAGATCCCTAGGTGTTGCCTTCGTTGCCATCACTGCCGCATCCGTGTCGCTTACCCGTTTAACAGGTGAGTTTAGCTCCTAATCCTTTGTTAATGCCTAAACTTGCTTAGGGTTGGGTTAATTTGTGGTAATGCTAAGTTATGTGGTTTAATTAAATTGTATTAGTCCTAAGATATGTGTTTAGATAGATGGTTAAGATTAGCTTAGCTTAATTTTGCTTAATTGTGCTAATTTGTGCTTAATTGTTGATTAATTGTATTTTGTGCCTAATTAAGCATGATTTGCCTTGATTGATTGATTACTTGTTTTAATTAATGTTTTGTTTAATTTTTGAGTTTATTAATAATTGAATTTTGAAATTTACTGTTCATAATTACTGTTCACAAATACTGTTCATGATTACTAATCACAATTACTATTCATGACACTGCTCATATGGAAGCTAATCTTAGTCTTAGTTTGATGTGTTCTTGATTGCTATGATTTATTGAAGTGCCAGTTATTAATTATATTTATGAATAATGATAAAATACGTGATCGAATGTTGGTTGGAATTCAATTTTGGAATTGTCGAGTGATACCGCATGACATATTGCGTGGGTTATCTGAAATGGCTATCACATGAGCATAAGCGATGTTGCATTCACTGTGACGTCCTGAAATTCAAGCCCTTTAAGGGATGAGTGAACGTGAATTTCGCCAATGCATTGTTGGTTGATTTTGCTCGGACCCAATCATTTCCGAGATACTGACCTTGAGGGGAAAGGCTACTGAGGACAGAACTCGTGCAACTAAAGAACTTGACCTGGGAAAATGACTCGACCATGAGACTTGTGTAAGGACGATCCTGTAGTCATGTAGGATGATTTCAGAGATGAATAGAAGTCAATTCGCGGACAGAAATAATGGGACGACGGGTGATTCCGTCTACTGTTATCGAACCCGCAAACGACCCTATGTCGATCCTTGATAATCGTGTACTTTGAAATAAGAATCTATCCTTCGCAATTTCATGTCGTCAAGGACGTCCATGTGTCGAGAAGTCTTGAATGTGGTTTGGCACGAGTCCGTTACGTGTGAATCCTCGAAGCCGCTTGTTAGTCTGAATTATACCAAAATGACATTTGGGCAAAATTGACAAGGCATGAGAATCCAAGATTGGACTTCGAATTTTCGGGAACGTTCGGGACGGACTTTTGGACGATACTTCCTTAATAGTTGACAGTGTCGGTTGAGCAGAGTTTTTGGGTAAGGGATTTTCGAACTGAGGAAACGAACCTACGAGGATATGGGCTGAGTAAGAACAGTGTGGGCCTCATGCCAAGGTGGGATGGCCACCGTGGAAGGCCCGAGGTAAGCAAGTGAGCCCGTTAGGTCAAACCAACCCTTTACCCTCCTGAGCCCGTTGTCTAACCTTGAGCCGTTTCAAGCCCAATAAATTCCCGAGCCCATTCCTATTCATTTTTTTAGCCTATTTCCTAGGCTCGCCCTTCATTTTCAGCCCAAGGACACATTGGGAAATGTGCAAGGTGGAAATGACCATTTTGCCCTTGGATATTTTGAAGAAAAGTCAAAAAGGAAGAGAGAGAAGATGATGTCATGTTTTTGGGACTTGAGCCAAGCAATTAATGGCCTTAATTGAGGCCTATCTTCAGCCTCACTTCACTCTCTCTCCTCTTCATCTTCTCCAAAATCGCAGCCCCTCTCTTCCCTAGTTTTCCTTCATTCCTTCAGTTTTTCAGTTCTGACCTTTCATCGAAAATCGAGTTGTTCATTGCCTTCCCGTTGGAATCTCAGCCCGTGCCACCCGCCGTTGTGTTCAGAAGAGAATTTCCATTCAGACAGCATTAGCCGATCGCCGAAAGGAGCCTCCGGTCGTCCCGTATTTCGGCAGAAAGCTGGCTGTTGCCGGACCGTCACTGTTCCACCTGCAGCAGCTTTGTTCCGCATTTTCACTTGTTTTTCTCCCTTTCCGACCCAATCACCGCCCATACCAGCCACAAGTGATTCCCTCTCGACCCCCAGGTGCCGTTGATCTCTGGCCCGCCGCTTGCCGGGGCTCCGGGCAGCCCGTTCAACTCCGATGAGCTTCTTCCTCCTCCAGTAGTGCAGTTTTTCAAAGTTGCAGTGGAGATTCCGAGTTGTTGCTGCTATGTTGAGCCCGGGACCGCCTTGGATCGTCGTGGTAGAGGTCCCCAGGTGTCGGGTTCGTTGCCGCCGCCGCCGCGTCTGTGTCGCCGACCCGCTTAACAGGTGAGTTTAGCCCCTAATCCTTATTTAGTGGCTAAACTTGATTAGGGTTGGGTTAATTAGTGTTAATGCTGGTTTAGGAGGGTTAATTAAGTTGTATTAGCCCTAAGATAGGTGGTTAGATAGCTGATTAAGATTAGCTTAGCTTAATCTTGCTTAATTATGCTTGATTATGCTTAATTGTGTTTATTTGTGGATTATGTGATAATTAAGCTTGCTTAGTTTAATTGATTGATTAATTTGTGTTTAATCAATGTTTTGTTTAATTTATGAATTTAATTTATTATGAATTGAATTTCGAAAATTACTGTTCACGGATTACTATTCATTGATTACTGTTCACGGCACTATTCATGACACTATTCATCCGGAAGTGAAATTGTGCATAATTTCATGTGCCTTGATCATATGAAGTGAAATTGATGTATCGTGGCATGAACATTCGCATGAGTCATGTGAATTTCACAAAAAGGGAAAAATGGTTTGTCCAAGGGACACCGGAAATTGACTGCCTTTATGAGAAAGAAAGTGATTTGTCCAAGGGATATTGGAAATGGACTGCTTTTATGAGAATTGTGGGGAAAATGGTTTGTCCGAGGGACATCGGAAATGGACCGATTTTGTGAGAAATGATTTGAGGTTTTATATGCAAGCATGTGTGCATTGGCTAATACTCAAAGATAATAAGTGGATTGTGATGGAATGCTTGCGTGATCACTAAGTTGAACCCGATTTATCGGAGATTATGGAAAGGGAGGGCATGGAAGGGCACGGTTGCGCCTCTGCGGCGGAAGGGCGCCGTAGCGCCGTGGCGCCTCGGAGGGTATGGAAGGGCACGGTTGCGGCTCCGCGGAGGAAGGGCGCCGTAGTGCCATAGCGTCTCGGCTTGCACGGAAGGGCACGGTTGCGTTTCTGTGGAGGAAGGGCGCCGTAGCGCTGTAGCAATAACACGGAAGGGCACGATTGCGCCTCTACGGAGGAAGGGCGTCATAGCGCCGTTGCACCTCGGCCAAGTTGTAACCTTGTGAGGCAATAATAATCGAAACACGTGTGAATGCGAGAGTGCATGAGTAAACATGGCATCATTGGTTCCGATTATGCATGAGGTGATCATATCATTTATGGCACGCACGCATGAATTGATAACGTGCGGGGTGGCAATGGCCGTGTGAGATCGCTTGTGACGCGACTCGCATGTGATTGATGAACTGCATCATCTAACGGCCATGTACATTGCGTGTATTGTGCTGACTTATAACGTGCAGGGTATGGCATATCGGGTAAGGTTGCATGCGAATCGACTATTCGATTGTTGGTTGCATTGCTTGTATTGAATGAGATTTAACGTGCAGGGTATGGCATATCGGGTAAGGTTACATGCGAACCGACCTCTGATTGTTGGTTGAACCTGTCTGTGGTTTGATTACTGATTGCTGGGTGTTTATGGTCGGGTTGAGTGAGGGGTGGTTCTGGAGAGATACCCTTGGTTGAGTTGGTGTACTAACCGGGGCTTAGGGGAAGAACTCGCTGAGATTTTATCTCAACCCGTCGTGGTTAACCTTTTTCAAGTCTTTAGAATGGTGCACCCGCTGTGGAGAATCCTACCCCCCGTTTCTCCAGTGATCGACCTGACGGAGTCGAGTCCGATGGGTCCGAGTGACCGTGGTGTTGAACCCGAGAGTTCATTCTATATAGCTGGATTAGCCTAGTTTCTTTTTGGCCTGGCTTAGAGGATAGATCGGCCCCTTTTGTCAGGCTTATAATTCAAAAGACAATCCTCCGTTGGTTAATCCAGTAAATTGTGTAAATTAGTAGTGATGGTTGTTCTTGTTATTCATCCCTCTATCCTTGATTGATTGATTGATTGATTGCTGGACTGAGGATGGTTCGTTTTCCGCTTGCGCATAACAAAAGATTAAAATGAATGGTCGTCGACGAGTCCTGGGACGTCGCTTTCAATCGACCAAGAGAAGGGGTTGTCGCGAGCCCAAGAGTCGGGGCGTGACATTCGCGACAGAGCAAAAATATAAATGGATTGCTTGATGATGTGTTGCATGATACATTAAATTGAGAGGGAACCCGATGTTGTCGGAAGACTGCCAATCCTTATATGGTTATGTCGTGGCTAGTTGGTCACTTGACTTCTATTGGTTGCTTGACAGGGAGGGATTCTATGTGGGATTGCAGTAAAGGGGCGGGTCCTGGGCTTCTGTCAGTTGCGGGACTGTGGTAGTGGGTGGGTCCTATGCTCCTTCGGGAACGCCGTCTTAGGAGTGAGCTATTGACGTCGCCGTGCCTCGAGGTAAAGAGGACGAAACTGGCTTGGCCAGGAATTGGCAACCATAAGGTTGTGCCGTGGCCTAGGGTGGAGAGGTCGTAATAATCGAAACATATGTGAATGTTGAAACATGAGAAAGCTGTGTGCAATACTCTAATTATTCACATGTTCTTAATGTCGTGATGATTGCATTATTTATGGCATGCATGCACAAATTGACAATCATGTAGATGTGGTAATGGCCATGTAAGATTTCTTGTGACGTGATTTACATGTGAATGATGAATTGTATTATCTAACGGTCATGTGCCTTGCTTGTATTGTATGAGATTTGATGTGTAGGGTATGGCATACCGGGTAAGGTTGCATGCGAACCGACTATTTGTTTGTTGGTTGACCCTATATGTTGTTTGCTTACAGGTTGCTGGTTGTTTGTTGTTAGGTTGAGTGAGGGGTGGTTCTGGAGAGATACTCTGAGTTGAGTTGGCGCACTAATCGGGGCTTAGGGGGAGAACTTGCTGAGATTTTATCTCACTGATTATTGTATAACCACTTTCAGGCCTTTAGATCGGTGTAGTAGAGAATCCTGCCCTCGCTCCTCCAGCGATTGACTTAATGGAGCCTGAGTTCGATGGGTTTGAGTGATTGTAGTGCTGAACCTGAGGGTTCATTTTATACAGCTGGATTAGCCGGCCTAGTTTCTTTTTGGTTTAGTTTAGAGGATGAATCGGCCCTTTTTGTTGGGTTTGTAAATCGGAAAGCAATCCTCCGTTGGTTAATCCAATAAGAATATATAATTGAGTAGTTGCTATTGTTCTTGTTGTTCATCTCTCTATCCATGTTCGATTGTTTGATTATCTGTTGGATTAGGAATGGTTCGTCTTCTGCTTGCGCATAACGAAAGATAAAATAAATGGTCGTTGACGAATCCTAGGATGTCGCTTTCAATTGACCATGGTAAGGGGTTGTCGTGTGCTCGGGGTTTGGAGCGTGATGACTACGATATTACCACCTTGCCGTAAATCCTGACCAAAGATGCCATAAAATTTTCTAATGTTTAGTGACTCAAGAAATTCGATCAAACTTATTTCTCCCATTCTTCGTTTCCAAAACAGCAAAGTGACTTTCACCTAAAAAGGAGAAAGAAAAAGTAGAGGGTAAAGAGCAACGGCTTCATAAGCTCTCGTCCTCATTCGGTGGTGATTACAAAGGTCCCTACAAGGCATGATAGTTGAATGATTAAATGAAAATTCTTTTTGTTTCATAAAAGATAAATGATTCAGAATAATATTTTCTTAAATTGATCATTTCTATTATTTGAGATAATTAGTCCAATATTATTTATTTATTTATTTATTATAGTAGATGATATTGATGTAGCTAGTATTAACACTTAGAGGGGGGTGAATAGGTGTAGAGGAAATTTATGCACAAGTAATATCAAACTTTTGCAATCTACAAACAAAAATTAAATAGAGTTAGGAGAGAATATTGCAAACACAATTTATAGTGGTTCGGCTTTAGACAAGCCTACGTCCACTCTCCAGGCGATAAGCCAATAGGTTGGATTTCACTATGTCATCAACGGTGATTATACACTCTTGAGTGTTAGCACTCGGTGATGATATGTCTCACTAAGTCACTCTTCTTGGTAATATACTAAGATCACTCAATTTCGCACTTTAGACAACTGATGAAGAACATAATCGAGCTTTAGAATATGTTTATCCTCTTTAGTCTCCTAGGTTTCATCTTATCCTTATATACTCTCCAAGCCACACTCGACTGTTGGCTCTTTCCTTTCGAGTTTAGTCTTCCCTTTCTTGGACAGACTTTATAAGGCAAGTCTTTTTTACTGTTTAAAGATAGATCAAATCCCCTTGGATTTTGCTTGCCCATACAATAAGAATGGGCTTCCATAAGTGCTCCATTCTTCTTTGGAAGTTGTCCGTTGATTGATCCTGCCAATCAATTTGATACAATAGAATCAATATAAATAAGGTAAGTGAAATACTTGACCATTGGTGATCTGATCCTGTAGTTTCATTCTGAGTCTGATAGACTAATGTTCTGAGTCTACTTAAGTTTTCCGTCTGGCACGGTCAGACTGTAACATCCTGAAATTCGAGCCCTTTGAGGAAGAAATGAACGTGAATTTCACCAATGCATTATTGGTTGATCTCACTCGGAACTGATCACTCCTAAGATACTGACCTTGAGGGGAAAGGTTAATGAGGACAGAACTCGTGCGACTAAAGAACTTGACCTGGGAAAACGACTCGACCGTGAGACTTGCATGAGGACAATCTTGTAGATTTGCAGGCCGATTTCAGGGACGACTAGAAATCGATTCGTGGACAGAACATAATGGGACGACGGGTGATTCCGTCTACTGTTATCGAACCCACGAACGGCCCTATGTCGATCCTTGATAATCATATACTTTGAAATAAGAATCAATCCTTTGCAATTTCATGTAGTCAAGGACGTCCATGTGTCGAGAAGTCTTAAACGTGAATTGGCATGAGTCGGTTACGCGTGAATCCTCAAAGCCGCCTGTCAGTCTGAGCAGTACCAAAATGGCATTCGGGCAAAATTGACAAGGCATGAGAATCCAAGATTGGACTTCGAATTTTCGAGAACATCCGGGACGGACTTTTGGACGATGATTCTTAGACAGTCGATAGTGTCAAATGAGTCGAGTTTTTGGAAAAGGGACTTTCGGACCGAGGAAATGAGGAAACGAGCCTACGAGGACGTGGGTTAGGCAAGATCAGTGTGGGCCTCATGCCCAAGGTGGGACAGCCGCCATGGAAGGCCCGAGGTAAGCAAGTGAGCCCGTTGGGCCAAATCGACCCTTTACCCTTCCAAGCCTGTTGTCTAACCTTGAGCCATTTCGAGCCCAACAAATTCTCGAGCCCGTTCTTATTCATTTTCAAGCCCGTTCCCTAGGCCCGCCCCTTCATTTTCAGTCCAAGGGCACATTGGGAAATATGCAAGGTGGAAATGACCAAAATGCCCTTGGATATTTTGAAGAAAAGTCAAAAAGGAAGAGAGAGAAGATGATGTCATGTTTTGGGGACTTGAGCCAAGCAATTAATGGCCTTAATTGAGGCTTATCTTCAGCCTCACTTCACTCTCTCTCTCTTTTTCATCTTCTCCAAAACCGCACCACTTCTCTCCCTAGTTTCCCTTCCTTCCTGAAATTTCAGTTTTTGACCTTTCACCGAAATCTGAGTTGTTCATTGTCTTCCCGTTGGAATCTTGTCTCGTGCCATCCACCATCGTGTTTAGAAGAGAATTTCTGTTCAGATAGCGTTAGTCGATCGCTGGAAAGAACCTCCGATCGACCCATATTCTGGCCGAAAGCCACCGTCGGCCGGACCGTTTTCTAACCGCTTGCTGCTGTTCTATTTTGCTGTTGCGGCCATTTTCCTCCCTTTCCAACCCAATCTCTGCCCATACTAGCCACTAGTGGTTCCCCCTCGACCCTGATGCCATTGGTCGCCGGCTCCGCCGCTCGCCGGAGCTCCGGCAACCCGTTCAACTCCGATCGCCCACTTTCCTCCCGTGCGGTGCGGTTTTCGGTGTTGCGGTGGGTATTCCGAGTTTGCTGCTGTTGTTCCAGCCCCGAGACCACCTTGGATCGTCGTGGTAGAGGTCCCCGAGTGTTGGGTTCATCGCCGCCGCAGCGTCTGTGTCACCGGCCCGCTTAACGGGTGAGTTTAGCTCCTAATCCCTATTTA
Source organism: Corymbia maculata (assembly GCA_014182735.1). Lineage (NCBI taxonomy): Eukaryota > Viridiplantae > Streptophyta > Magnoliopsida > Myrtales > Myrtaceae > Corymbia > Corymbia maculata. Next base: position 16,010,430 of record CM024688.1, on the reverse strand, counting down.
GTGCCTAAACTTGCTTAAGGTGGGGTTAATTAGTGGTAAGATTGGTTTAGGAAGTTTAATTAAGTTGTATTAGCCCTAAGATAGGTGGTTAGATAGATGGTTAAGATTAGATTAGCTTAATTTTGCTAATTGTGCTTAATTATTGCCTAAATTATGTTTTATGTGATTAATTGTGTTTTATGGTTTAATTAAGCATGATTTGCTTTAATTGAATTGATTAATTGTTTTAATTAATGTTTTTTTAATTTCTGGATTAAATGTTTTAATTAATTGAATTTTGGAAAAATCACTGTTCACGATTACTGTTCACGGCACTGTTCATGTAGAAGCAAGTTTTTGTCTCAATTTGATGTGCTCTTGATTGTTGTGATTAATTGAAGTGCTGATTATTAATTATACTTATGAATATTGATGAAATGCGTGATCGAGTATTGGTTGGATTTTGGATTTTAGAATTGTCGAGTGAGATCGCATGACATATTGCTTGGGTTTTCAGAAATGGTATGTCGCATGAGCATGAGCAGTGTTGCATTCACGATAGAGCAAAGATATAAATGGATTGCTTGATGATGTGTTGCATGATCACATTAAGAGAGGGAACCCAGCGTTGCCGGAAGACCGCCAATTCTTATGGGGTTGTGCCGTGGCCGTTTGGTCGTCCTGACTTTTGTCAGTTGCCTGACGAGGGACATGTGACGAGACTGCAGCAGTGGGCGGGTCCTATGTTCCTGTCAGTTGCGGGACTGCGGTAGTGGGCGGGTCCTGTGCTCTTTTGGGAATGCCATCAGAGGGAAGGGATGACTCTTGACGTCGCCGTGCCTCGAGGTAAAGAGAGCGAAGCTGGTTTAGCTAGGAACTGCCAACCATAAGGTTGTGCCGTTGGCCTAGGAGGGGGCGTTAATAATCGGAGCATGTGTGAGGTGCATCAGGTGGAGGCATTTCTGCTTCTGGTTCTGTCGTTCTTTGTGCAATTTTTCTCAAGTTTGCCAGGATTTCAGAAATACTTTCCTCTTCATCCTCTTCATCCTGCAACAGTAGCTGTCTCCTTCTTTTAGAACTTGGCTTAGCAGCAGCTACTTCCTTTCCTCTTTTCTTTGTAGCTGTTGAAGCCTTAGCCAGTTCCTTATCTTTTCTTCTCCATGTCTCTATAACACCCTTTAGTCCCATTTTGGCTATCATCTTCTGTCCAATGGCCATTGTTGGAAGAACTGTAGTGCATAATCTCCTGGGCATATCAATCTTGAGATGTTCAAAGATTCTGGTCACCAAAGCTACATAGGGAAACTATCCTTTGTCCTTTGCAACCGTTCTATACATATGCAGAAGAACAGTGTGAGGGAGTGAGAACAGAACTTCCTTTTCAATTGCCCACATTAGTTTTGCTTCAAATCTAGCCACATTTGTCTTTGATGATGCCTTAGGTCGAATGCATTTGATGATAATTTTATGCAGAATTGTTCTTGCTGAGGTTAAAAAGGGGTAGGTGATATTAACCCTAACAGACTTTGTGAGATGTTTACACATAGTCTCATAGGTGACTTCAATGGGTTTGAATGAACCCCTATCAACTTGCATAATATCAGCCAAGACATTTGCATTAACCTCATAGAAAGTATCATTCACACTAAACTGCATTTTATTTGGAGACAAGAAAGACATATTAGAGTAGAAATATGCTGTTAATTATGGATAAACAGCAGCAGAGTCAGTGCAGAATCGATCCATCTGCAATTTTTCAAAGCGGCTCCTCAAATTTATATCAGCGGCATCTAGAAAGTCAAAATCCATGATTCTGTGGTTCATCGCTCCTCGATCAAGCAATTTATTATAAAATGTCTTATGCTCTTTAGATCGGAATGATTTCCCTGTTGTATTCTGAGCAACTGCTGCAATCCCTATTCTGACATAAAAATTTCTATAAATTCTTTCATCATCTTCCTTTTCACCCTAGAAATTTTCTATGCTCCTACTGGCTTCAGTAGCCCGTTCTCTTCGTGCAAGCTGTTGTTCTGTAAGTTGAATAGCTTGAACCAGACGCAACTCATTTGCATATCCTTTTTGTCTCAAGTAATAAAGTTTGACATCCTCAGTAGCATCTCTTTGCACTAAACGTTCATACATTTTCAAGACTGTATAGGGGTTGTCAGGTTTAGACAGAGTTAATCCAGACATACCTCTTCTAGAGACATTTCTCTACCTAGATTCAATTGAGGAATTCCTCGAAGACTCCTCATTTTCACTTGCATTCCTTTGAGCCGATGCATTTTGAGAATCTCTTTGGGATTCTTCAGAAGTCTGCGTTAGATCGAAATGTGTCTGCCCTCCTTCTATATTTCTAGGTCCTTGGCCAGCAATCCTGTTTGATCTTCTTCGAGGAGATGGAGACACAAACCTTGATCTGGACATGGAGGATCTCAAAGACATGTTCGAAGAGAGTTTTGGGTTGACTTGGAGAAAATAATTTGTTCTTTAGGGTTTCAGAAGAAGGCTTGTATGAAAGACTCGATTTTTTATTTGGGGGTTATAAAGCTTTTTTGAAGAGAGGTAAATGAAAAAACACGACTTTTTGAAAATTATAATTGAAAATGGCAGTTATTCAAGAATATTAAACTTGATAAAATTAGATCAGGATAACATAGTCATGTTCCCTAAATCATGCAGAACAATTATTTGCTAATTCAAACTTACCAAGTTTAATCACATAAGAAAATAACCTACGCGTTAGAATTTAACTTCCAAAAATATCATCAAGTCTTTATGAGTCCATCTAGACTTTCGATCCATCCAGAAGATAGCTTCTTCCCAGACTTTATCTTGTCCTCAAAGACATTATGCAAAAGGATTAATAATATTTAATCTATTACAAATTGAATCGAATGTACCTTTGTCTAGCGGCTTTGTGAAGATATCTGCTAATTGATTCTTTGAATCAATAAATTCCACAAATATATCACCATTTTGTACATGATTTCTAATAAAGTGATGCTTGATTTCAATGCGCTTTGCTCTGGAATGTAGGATCGGGTTTTTGGTGAGATTTATAGCACTTGTATTGTCACACCTTATTTCAGTACAGGTTTCTTCCTTTTCATAGTCTCTCAGTTGCCGTTTCATCCATAGAATCTGGGAACAACAACTCCCAAGAGCAACGTTATCTGCTTCTGCTGTAGATAGAGCCACAGTGTTCTGCTTTTTAGAGAACCATGAAACCAGCATCTGTCCTAGTAGTTGATATGTTCCAGATGTGCTCTTTCTATCCACTTTACATCCTGCTAGGTCAGCATCTGAGTAACCCAGAAGTGTAAAGTCTGTTCCCTTAGGATACCACAAACCCAAATGTGGATAAGTAGCTATGTACTTTATTGTGCGCTTAACTGCTGTGAGATGTGATTCTCTAGGGTCTGCTTGGAATCGAGCAGATAAACACACACTATATATAATATTTGGTCTAGATGCAGTAAGGTAAATAAGAGAACCAATCATGCTTCTATAGGTCTTCTGGTCAACTTTCTTCCCCACTTCATCCTGATCTAGTTTGATGGAGGTTGACATTGGAGTTTCAGTCTTCTTGCAATTCTCCATTCCAAACTTCTTGATCAAGTCTTTAGCATATTTTTCTTGATAGATGAAAGTGCCATGTTTGGATTGTTTGACCTGAAGCCCTAAGAAGAATGTTAGTTCTCCCATCATGCTCATCTCAAATTCCTCCTGCATAGACTTTGAAAAATTCTTGCACAAATGTTCGTTAGAGGAACCAAAAATAATATCATCTACATATATTTGTACAAGCAAAATATCATTACATTCCTTCTTAATAAACAGAGTTGTGTCAACCATACCTTTCTTGAAACTATTGTCTAGTAGAAACTTACTCAGTCGTTCATACCAGGCTCGAGGTGCTTGTTTTAGACCATACAGAGCCTTCTTCAGTCTGTATACATGGTCTGGCTTTCTTGATTCCTTGAAACCAGGAGGCTGTTCGACATAGACTTCTTTTTTTATAAACCCATTCAGGAAAGTGCTCTTCACATCCATCTAGAATAGCTTAAAGTTTTGATAGCAAGCATAAGCAAGTAACAGTCTGATTGCTTCTAATCTTGCTACTGGTGTATAGGTTTCATCATAGTCTATTCCTTCTGACTATGAGTAACATTTGGCTACAAGTCTTGCCTTGTTTCTGACCACCTTACCATATTCATCCACTTTATTCCTAAAGACCCATTTAGTACCTATGATGGTTCTTCCTTTGGGTTTGGGAACCAATTCCCACACATCATTCCTTTTAAACTGCTGGAGTTTCTTGCATTGCTTCTATCCAGCTTTCATTTGTACGGGCTTCGTCTATTCCTTTGGGTTCAATCTCGGAGATGAGTGCCACAATACTTGTTTTCTTTTTGTTCTTTGATTTGGTTCAAACTCCTTCATTGATATTTCCAATGACTAGCTCTTGAGGATGACTGGACTTATGCTTCCAGTTTCTGTTTTGTACTATGCTATCATCAGGCTCTTCTGGTAATTGTGTAGTGTCATATTGAATGGATCTTTGTTCTGGAACTTCCTCTGTGATTGTTTTCTAAGAAAATTCAGCTTTTTTGTTGAGAGTTGATTTCTCAGAAGCAATAGTTGGTTCTGAATCTTCAATATGAATTTTGTTCTAGTTAGGATCATCTTGCTCCAAAAACTTCACAATCATGGATTCCTCCACAGTCTGAGTACTCTTATTGAACACTCTGTACGCTTTACTGGTGATTGAGTATCCCAGAAAAATGCCTTCATCTAACCTTTCTTCAAACTTGCTTGGAAGATTGTTAGCATTTTTGAGAATAAAGCATTGACAACCAAAAATGCGAAAATAAGAGACAATTGGTTTTCTTTCTTTGAAAATTTCATAGGGAGTTTTCTCAAGAATTGGTCTAAGAAAGACTCTATTAATGATATGGCATGAGGTGGAAACTGTTTTTGCCCAGCAACGAGTTGCTACCTTGCTTTCAATAAGCAAAGTTCTGGCCATCTCTTGCAAAGACCTGTTCTTTCTTTCTACAACTCTGTTTTTTTCAGGAGTGTAGAGAGAGGAGAACGTGTGCTGAATACCATTTTTGTCACAAAATTTTGTAAAGTCTTGATTTTCAAATTCTCCACCATGATCTGTTTTAATACTATAAATAGAGTAACCTTTCTCAATTTGAATTCTTTTTGCAAATATTGAGAAATAAGAGAAGGTTTCTCCTTTATTGGCAAGAAAGAATACCCATGTATATCAAGAATAATCATCTACAATCACGAGACAGTATTTCTTACCTCCAATGCTCTAAGTTCTAGTTGGTCCATATGAAGAAGCTGCAATACATGATTAGTAGAAACTTGTTTAACATATTTAAAAGAACTTCTTACTTGTTTTCCCAGGATGCATGCAGAGCAAAGTTCTGTCTTCTTAAAGCTTAACGTGGGTAGACCACGAACAAGCTTTTTGCTGAGTAGCTTTGAAATTTGTTTCATACTAACATGTCCAAGTTTGCGATGCTAGAGATTTGCTTCATCTTGGACTGAAATTAAACATTTTGCAGTGTCTTCATTTATATCCAAGAGATAGATGTTCCCATGCCTTCGTCCATTAAATGATCAGGAAGAGTCGTTGCCGGTTCCAGAACATAGGTTCTCCTTGAAATTTATTCTAAAACCAACATCGCATAACTGGCTAATGCTTAGAAAATTGTAGTTCAATCCTTTAACCAGAGAAACATTGCTGATGATCAGACTACCGATATTGACGGTTCCTAAATCAATAATGTTTCCTTTGGTGTTTCCTCCAAAAGAAACTGTTCCTCCTTTAACTTTTTCTAAGCCTATGAACATCTTTGAATCTCCAGTCATATGTCTTGAGCATTCGTTGTCCAAGTACCATTTCTTGCTTTTGGAACTTACCTGCAATCAACACACATACTCATTTTTTCTTTGGTACCCAGACTTTCTTGAGTCCATTGAGGTTAGTAGTATATGCTTTTTTTATCAATTTCTTCTGAACAAGTCTCCAGATTTTAGGAAATTTGTTTTCAAGATGTTCTCTTTCTCCACAGTTATAACACTTGAGATTTTCTTGACCAACAGATCTTACAAAATTTTTCTTGAAATGATTGTTGTAGGCCTGTCGAGGAGGTCTCTGTTTAATTCTCTCCTTGACCTTAGGAAAATCAATTAAAGAATCACTTTCCTTATAAAATCCAAGTCCTGACTTATCATAGTAGGGGATCTGAATGGAAAGTATATGCTGCAAGGTTTTTGATCCTTTAGAAAACTTTGTAGTAATGTTCAGAATTTCCTTTCCGAGAGATATATTCTCATTTTGTAAAGAATTTCGATTTTCCTTTGTTTCCAAAAGTTCTTTTTTGATAAACTCATTTTCATTTGAAAAGAAATCTCGACTTTCCTTTATTTCTGAAAATTCCTTTTTGAGATTTTCAAATTTTCCTTTCAAAAAGTAATTATGTTGACTCAATTTGTGATTTTCCTTTTTTTAAACTAGAGATCCTTTTGAGAGTGGATTTTAAATTAGAACACAGCTCATTTATATAATTTGAGACTTCGTAGGAATATCGAATGACTAACCTCAATCGAATCGATTCGAACTGCTCTAGAGTCCGATCCGAATGTGCCATTAGACAGATGTTGCCATATTCATCTTCGCTATCTTCAACCTCAGTGTCACTCCATGTTTATGTTTTCACGGCCTTCTTGTATTTTTCATATTTCCCTTTGTTCTTCTTGAGCTTGGGACAATTTTGTTTTATGTGACCCTTCTTTTTGCGTTCGAAACAAACAACATCTTTGACATATTCCTCCTCATCCTCTGTTCTTCATTGTCCAGACTGTCTGTTTTGTTTATTGTTGTTGAACCTTCTGCCTTTCTTGTTCAACGTCTTTACCTTTCTGATTAGCAGTGCAAGTTCTTCGTCGTCCAGCTCGTCCTCAGAATTTGTATCATCAGAATCAATATTAGACTTGAGAGCAATGTATTTCTTACCTCTAGATTCCACTTCCTCGTTCATTTGTTCTGCTTCATAGGACTGTAGGGTACCAACAAGCTCATCGACCGTCAGAGGTGAGATTCGCAGAGTTTCTCTAATGGAGGTCTTTACATTGTTCCACTCTTTTGACAATCCTCTTAGAAGCTTGTTGACTTTTATTGATCCAGGAACAGGATGACCTTGATATGCTAATCCATTTACAATTTCTGTAAATCAACTGCACATGTCTCCTATGGACTCCCCTTGTTTCATCTTAAAAGATTTATATTAACCAAGTAAAATATTCACTTTGGTCTCCTTAACACGATCAGTCCCTTCATAGGTCACATGCAGTCTATCCCAAACTTCCTTTGCTGTATCACAAGAAGATATTTGATTATATTCATTAGGTAATAAAGCGCAGTAAAGGGAATAGATAGCCTTAGCGTCTAGAGTTTGTCTCTTTGTCAATTCTTCTGATGAGATAGTAGCTGAAGATTCCGTTTCTTTCCCATCATCTTTCTTTGCGGTTTTTCCAGCTTCAGCATTTGGATCAACCCCTCTTTCAACTACATCCCATTCCAGCGGATCTTTTGATCTGAGGAAGGCCTTCATCTTGTTCTTCCATATATTGTAATCTTTACCATTAAAGTATGGTGGTCGAGTGTTGCTCTGTCCCTCAATCAGACCCAGTGCAAGAATACTAGCCATAGAGGATCTTTAACTCTGAAGTAATAAACACTTCAAAATACTGAGCACAGGGCTCTGATACCAATTGATGTAGCTAGTATTAACACCTAGAGGAGGGTGAATAGATGTAGAGGAAATTTACGCACAAGTAATATCAAACTTTTGCAATCTACAAACAGAAATTAAATAGAGTTAGGAGAGAAGATTGCAAACATAATTTATAGTGGTTTGGCTTTAGACAAGCCTACGTCCACTTTCCAGGCAATCAGCCAATAGGCTGGATTTCACTATGTGATCAATGGTGATTACACACTCTTGAGTGTTAGCACTCGGTGATAATATGTCTCACTAAGTCACTCTTCTTGGTAATATACTAAGATCACTCAATTTTGCACTTTAGACAACTAATGAAGAACAGAATCGAGCTTTGGAATATGTTTATCCTCTCTAATCTCCTAGGTCTCATCATATCCTTATATACTCTCCAACCCACACTCGACCGTTGGCTCTTTCCTTTCGAGTTTAGTCTTCCCTTTCTTGGACAGACTTTATAAAGTAAGTCTTTTTGACCGTTTGAAGGTAGATCATATCCCCTTTAATTCTTCTCGCCCATACAATCAAAATCCGGGCTTCCATAAGTGCTACATTCTTCTTTGGAAGTTATCTGTTGATTGATCCTGCCAATCAGTTTGATGCAACAGAATCAATATAAATAAGGTAAGTGAAATACTTGACCATTGGTGATATGATCCTGTAGTTTCATTCCGAGTCTGCTTAAGTTTTTCGTCTAGCACGGTCAGGCTCAGAAGCTGCATCTATTTAGGTCTTCTGTCTGGTATGGACAGACTTAGAGACACCTTATGTTTTTTCTTCTGCCAACAGCAGACTCAAAAGCACATGCCACCCTATGGCTTTTCCTTCTAAAGATATATATAAATTTCATACATAAAATGAATTGTTAACATCAAAACTAGGAATTTTCTCAACAGATATAAGCCGTCATCTTTAATAAAAAAAAAATTAAAAATTATTTATTTTTTCACAAAGTAAATGCATCCTTAACTTGTTCTTACTTTTCCTCTTTGACACCATTGAAGTTCATTCCTCCACCGCAATACCACCCCACCCATTCGATGAACATGCAAAAATGGACAAAAAGAAAAGAAAAAGAATACCATTTTGGATGAATCAGTACAGAGTGATGAGAGACGTAAAGTGAGAACAAAGAGCATTTGTTTAGATTCGAAACAGGGTTGAAAGTGAGTAAATGGAGGGATCGTCGTCGAGAGTTCAGACGACGACATAGTCCCAAGCCATCGAGTCAAATTAAATTAGTTAATAGAATATTAGTGATAATACAAAAAGTAATAGAATTGAGTTAGTAAAAAAAGAAAAAAAATGTCATTTGATGAATTCAAAAATGAAAAAGAGAATCTTATTTCTTATTATCTAATTAATATTAAATATTAAGTATTGATAAGACTAGAGGTGTCGGCCATTTGACAAACCTTTGAAGAGCTCTTGTGGTTGATGCTTGCTCCATCCCCAATAATCTAGCAAAATACTTCGAAGCTCTGCTTGCTTCTTCCCTAGCCCTCGCCTAGATTTGCATGGCACCAATTGTCCGTGTAGTCTTGTCCAAAATTCAAGACGGTCCTTGTACCCTTTTTTTTTCGTCCAAAATCATCCCTGTACTTTTTAGAAAGGGTCATTGCTCATTTTTCTATTATGCCGCTATTTTTTCTAGATAGTTTATGTTGACGTAGTCAATCGAAACACTGAGAGGAAGCCATTTGGTAACCATGGCTGGTCAAGCTCGAAGCTCGCAACCATGGCCATTTGAGCTCGAAGTTTGCAACCGTTATGGTCGGTCGAGCTTGTGGCCATGGTCGTTTGAGCTTGAAGTCTGTGACCACTATTGCCACAAATGGCTGCCACGTACGGCTTCAAAGTTCACAATCACAATGGCTGCTTTAGCTTGAAGCTTGCGACTGCTATGACCAAATCTGGCTTCAAAGCTTGTGGCCATGGCCATATAAACTCAAAGCTTGCAGCAGCCATGGCCACATCATGTTTTGAAGCTTGCGGTCACCATTGCTGGTCGTGCTTGAAGCTTATGGCCGCCATGGCCAAATCTGGCTTCAAAGCTCATGACTGGCATGGCTACTCAAGCTCCAAAATCACGGCCATGGCAGTTTGAGCTCAAAACTTGTAGCTTTTATGACCAGTTTGGCTTTGAAGCTCCAGGTCCATAGCTGTTTGATCTCTAGGCTTGCCATTTGCCATGGCTAGATCTGCTTCGAAGCTCACAACCACCACCGTCCCTTGAACTCAAGCTTGAAGGTCACGACTGTCATGGCTTCTTGAGCTTGAAGCTCGTGGCTTGGATAGAGCTCGAGCGGCCAATGTGTGTGAAACCTAAAGGTCGTAGATCTCAAGCTTGCAATCGCCATTGCTGCTCGAGCATTTGAGCTGTGGCCATAGCCAGCGAAAGAATGGTCGTGAGTAGGTACTTAGGAATTGCATTGTTAGGATTTATATATTTTGAGCAAGAAGAAGAATTCCAAGTCAAGGACGGAGTCAACGTTTGAATATAAAGAAAAAGATAAATATCAAAAATATTTTAACAACGTCTACGCCACATCAGCAAAATTTCACAACGTCCCCAAAATATTTAGCCACATTTGAACCTGGTTGAGGTTTCTGCTTCAAAACCATTCGAGTTTTAAAAGCCCAGCAGCGAAAAGGTACCAAATTCCAATATTAAACCAAATAAAAATTTACAATAAGCCCAAAATCTAATTAAAGTCGAAAAGTATAAATGAATAATAAAATAGAAGGCCCAAGGTACGCTTAGGCCTCCACGGTAAATAGTTCTCGGAAATTTTGAATTAAATAAAATCTGATTTTAAAACATTTAAATCATTTATAATTAGTCTATAGCTATATCTACGTTTAAGCATATTTATATAGATAAGACCACAATTTATCTATATAAATGCATAATAACAAAATTTTCCTAAAGAATCCCTTTCATTGTGACACATGGATATGGTAGCCCTCATCGACATCATCCATTACAATTAGCATCTATCAATGCTATCAATGTCACGAGTCACTCTAGAATAAGAGACATCCGGCAATAATTTTTCATGTAGCTAGACTAAGCCCTTGGTTTTTGGCGTTTTCCTCACATCATCAAGAAAGCTGTAGTTTTTCCAAAAGCGAGGATATAGCAAGTTGAAAATAACCTTGGGGCAGTGTTGTTTTACCAATGTTGCCTATCCCATAGATTCCAATGAATTGCACACCACCGGAACCGATGTCTAATAAATTGTTCATGACTGCTATTCAATCCTCCATTCCAACTAAATCTTCGATTACTTGTCTCTATCTTGTCTTGAGCCTAACCACAATCTCATTAACAAACTGACTTGATGAGATTCCCATTGTTGCCACAAAGTCCGACAATTTCAATTGAGAAAATGTAACAAATTTGCATGTTGACAAACCATTTACATATATCAAAGCTCAAATATGCCTCGATTTATTCCGAATGCGCAATTATTATTTGTCAAATTTCCCTCTTTCTTTTGGATTGCACATTTTAGAAACAATAACATTACATTCATTAATGGGAAGAGTTTTATTACATTCTTAATGTGAAAAGCTTCTCCACAAGATCATCCTCCTTCGGAAATTTACAAAAGAAGAACAAGTGTGTTTCATTAGAAAAGGAGAAAAGGATATACAATGAAATTCTAGATTTGAACGCCCAAAGTTTGATCCCACTTTCGTTAGTGAGAAACATCATTTTGGACGTTTGTATTGCGTGACTCACAAGATTAAATTGAAACTTATAGACAAGCAACTTCACAGTAATTGCAGCTTTTAATTTATAGTTAGTACAGTTGATAGCTTTAGAAAAAATGAGATGCAGGACAATTATGAAGGTGCACGTTTTCACACGCCCAGTTTCTTTTGAGTTTCTTCTCGGTGCCTTTGAAATTTTTAATTAAATAAAATCTAATTTTCAAACGTTTAAATCATTTATACTTATTCTATAGTTATATCTATGGTTAAACATATTTATATAGATAAAAATGGAATTTATCTATATAAATACATAATAAAAAATATTCATAAAGAATTCCTCTCATTATGACACAAGGGACTATGGATAATTAGAAAATTTTCGTTCATATTGAGATTGGATTTGCTCCACCTAAGCACTACCTAAGCATATACTTACTACTATTTGTTTGATCTCTTCACCATAAAAACTTACCTTTTATCATAATTAATTATCTTTAACCACTCAAATATTTAAAAAATTATTTCAAGAAAAATGCTCCATCTAAGCACTACCTAAGCAAATATTTACTGCCCACTATGAAATATTTGTTTGATCTCTTAGCATTAAAGACGTATCTTTTATCACAATTAATTATCTTTAACCATTCAAATACTGTCACAAACGCGTCTTTATATTAAAAAGAAAATCTTTTACAACATTAATTTCCTTATTGAGAATTAATAGAATGTGAGCATGGTGTAGTGGTGCCATCGGCCAAACCAAATTATATAAATGTGGAAATTTATCTCCGGCCGGTGCCAGATCAAATTAGATTGGACGAGAATTGGACACTCAACCTCTACTCAAGAGTGGGGAGAGGAAATGAAATGATGGCCTGTCCATGGCAATGACACCATCCCATCATGGTGTTGCTTGGAGCGTGGAAAGAAAGGGAGACCATTATGGTCTCGACCATAAGAGACAGATTTGCTTAGCTGAAGAAAGGGAAAAGACAGATTGATGATGGGACAAGAGGGCAAGAAAACGACGAAGAAACTTGCAATAATGGTGTCTTTTGACGATGGCCGCTCATTGTATTCTTTCTTCTTCTTTATTTGTTTTAGTGAATTTTCTCTTTATTTTCGAAGAGACAAGAGCTCCGAGGACTGCACAGAGGAGATTGAAAATTTCCTCTTAAGGGTTAGATTCAGAAAGGTTTTCTTCGTGAAATTACACAAAATGAAGCGGATTAAATCTCATGTTAATATTCATGTCATTCTTGTATGAGATTGAAAAATTATTTTGAGAAAAATTATAAGAGTTAAAGACAGAGTAATTAGTTGTATTTAAGGGATGAAAAACATTCAAAGTATATAAGTGACTCGAAAATATCTATTGTATCGTTTTATTTATAATGAAATTGTGTGCTCATTTCTTCATAGATATAAGTCACACGACTGAATCATATAAATTTGATATCCAATTAACTTCATTATTTTGTGTATTTTATTTGATCACTTATTTTAGTTTCAACAATAAATATTGTTTGAAGAGAAGTGAAGTCAAATTAAACCGTATTATCATCAAGATCAAATCAAGCCAAACCATTTTTTTCGGCTTGATTCGGCTTAATCGTTCTTTCTTCTTTTATATTATCTCTTCATCATTTTTAATTTCATGAGAAAAAACCAAATTTCATGTTGCGACCCTTTCAAGGTGAGATCCCCGAGGAAGTTGCTGGATTACCAAGGAAGCACAATCCCTCTAGCAAAGTGACTTGCTCTTCGCATGATTGATCTCAACTTAGTTTCTATTAATTATATCATTTGATTAAAAGTCACCAATAATTTTATATGAATTGATTAGAACTTAGGTAAAATGCAAAAGCCCATCTTACTTATGCAAACTAGAGATTTATGGGTTCGGGAATTGATTAATATAGATATATTTAACACCCAATTTGGTATATTTTCTCTTTTTATGAAAACAACTATTCATGCAGTCTTCCCAATCTTAGTTACCCATTTCATTCTCAATGTTGAGCAATGCAGGTGATCATGCATAAATTCACTCAAGCAAACACATATAAAATCCAGTAGTACCAAGACAAATTGAGAAAATAAAAGGTAGGACAATAAAGAACTTGAGCCGTATCTAGGAAAAAAATCAATACAAAGCCGAGTTATTAAGTTCTCAGATAGGACTCCTTGAGCTATAAATAGAAACTCAATGTAAAATTTCCAAAATATACTATGGCTCACAACCAGAAAGTAAATAAATGGTACTTCATGAATATCTACAATATAAACTTCTTTACTAAAATGAACTATTACATCTAGAAGTCAGATCTACTTAATGTAGTCTAGAGTGCATTGCCATGTTAAGAAAACAAAATATGTTCATGAATTTGCATGATTCCTAAAATTCACTCGTAGATGTGTATTTAATGAAAATGCAATTGATCTTTTTATTTGTTTTGTTTTTTGCATTTCCCCCTTATTTATTTATATATTTTTTTATTGAAATGAAATTAAACTAAAAATGTACAATGTGCGGAAACAAATTTGAACTAGAATCTATATGCCAAAATAATATGTAAATATAAACCCAGATTTTTATGAAAATTTGCACTGCGTTCATTTGGATTTTTTTTTTTGGTCAATTGGAATTTTGACCTTCAAATTCAAAATTCTTGTGTTCACCGGAAAAGAAAGAAAACTAAAGAGACGTAATGCTATGAATTACAACGAAACTAACTCACACTATACCAATATCAATGGTGGATGAATGCATCTATACAAATTCCCCATTTTCTCTCTTTCGCTTTATTTAAATTTAATTGAAGGCATGCTTACAAAAAAGTTAAGTGCATCTTCATCACTCAACCCACCAAGTCATAATCCTTGAATTTATACTCAAGTCCCTTAATATTTGTAACCCGAGTGGCAACAAGTATCCTAGTACTAGGATAAAAAAAAATTCACTTTGATTAGTTTTTGGATATGGTTTCCCTCATCGACATCATCCATTACAATTAGCATCTATCAATGCTATTAAATGTCATGAGTCACTCTATAATAAGAGATATCGGACAATAATTTTTCTTACAGCTATAGTAAGCCCTTGGTTTTTGGCATTTCACTCACGTCATCAAGAAAGCTGCCATTTTTCCCAAAGCAAGGATATAGCTAGTTGAAGATAACCTCGGGGGTGTTGTTTTACTAATGCTGCCTATACCCCCATAACCAATGTCTAATAAATTGTTTATGGCTGCTATTCGATCCTCCATTCCAACTAAATCTTTGATCACTTGCCTTTATCTTGTCTTGAGCCTAACCACAATCTCTCTTTAACAACTGATTGCATAAGATTCTCATAGCTGCCACAAATTCAAACAATTTCAATTGAGAAAAGGATGACAAATTTGCATGTTGACAAACCATTTACATATATCAGAGCCCAAATCTACCTGAATTCATTTTGAATATATAGCTATCATTTGCCAAATTTCAGTCATTCTTTTGGATTGCACATTTTAAAAACAATAACATTACATTTGATTACATTCTTAATGTTAAAAGCTTCTCCACAAATCATCCTCCTTCAAAAATTTACAAAAGAAGAACAAGAGCATTACAAGGGAAAAGTATAAAAAAAGTCATAAACCTATTATATTGGTGCTAATTTAGTACTAAACCATATGACTTGATGTCAATTCAGTCCTAGACCTTTTGATTTGATGCCAATTTGGTTATAAACTTTTTAATGGTATTAATCTAGTCCAAAACCTTTTGAATTAATGTCAAAAATTTTAAGACTAAAGTGGCACTAGTTCAAAAGGTTATGATTAAATTGGCTTTAGGATTAAATTGGCACAAAGTCAAAAAATTTAAAATTAAATTGACATTATTAAAAAATTTATTATTAAATTAGTATCAATGCATTAAATTTTAGGATTTTTTTGACATTTTTTCCAACGTTGCAATGGAAAAGGAGAAAAGGCTATTGATTGTAAGATACAAACAATGAAATTCTTGATTTGAACGCTCAAAGTCCGATGCTACTTTCAGTGAGAGACATCGTTTTGGACCTTTGTATTGCATGACTCACGAGATTTGTTTGAAGGACGGGCAACCTCACAATAGCTGCAGCTTTTAATCTATAGTCATAAAAGTTGATGGCTATAGAAAAAACGAGGAGGATGACAATTAAGGAGGTGTACCTAAAAATGAGGAGGAGGAGGAGGAGGACAATTATGGAGGTGTACCTTTTCAAATGCGCAATTTCTTTTGAGTTTCTTCTTGGTGTTTTTTTGAAATTTTGAATTAAAAAAAATGATTTTCAAGCTTTTAAATCATTTCCAATTATTCTATAACTATACCTATGGTTAAACATATTATCTAGATAAAATCATAGTTTTATATGGATACATACTAACAAAATATTCTCAAAGAATCGCTTCTTATTATGACACATGGACTCTGGTTAACTAGAAAATTTTCCTTCATACTACTGAGATTGGATTTGCTGTATTCATTACAAAAAAGAAAAATGCTCCACTTGAACACTACCTAAGCATATGCTTGCTACTCACTATGAAATAATTATTTTGGTCTTCACCTTAAATGTTGAAATATATCTTGCGCTGGAGCCAGATTAAACTAAGATCAGAAGAGAATAATGGACACTCATCCTCTACTCGAGTAATCAGAGGAAATGCAATGATGGCCTGTCCATGGCCGTGATGCCATCCCATCATGGTGTTGCTTTGAGCGGGGAAAGAAAGAGAGGACGTGCTAGTCTTGACCATAAGGGGTGACTTTGGTCAGCTTAATAAAGGGAAAAGAGAGATTGATGACAGCTATCGCTGATATGGTACAAAATGAAAAGGCACAAGACAGAAAGTTGCAAGAATGAGGTCTTTTAACGATGGCCACTAATTGTTTCCTTTCATCTTCTTTATTTGCTTCTAGTGAATTTTCTCTTTAAATATGAAGAGGACGAGCTCTTAATGAGTGCTCCAAGGACTGCACAGATGTTGACACCTAAATTTTGATTGATCACTCGTAATTTAATGCACAAAAATTTAGGGATTAATTTTAACCCCTAAACAAAAAATATTAGGATTAAATTGCATAGCATATAGTTTTAGGAGCATTTATTATTGCATTTGCATTGGACATGTGGCAGGGCTTCAATTGATGGTTCTAAGCTATAATTTAATAAGTTGGACTAAGCCTACAAGGGAAAAGAATTTGGCTAAGCCCGTTAAGGAGTGACAGTTGAAATATGAGAATATTCCTGGGAATATGAGAATGTTCCCGAGAATATTCGCATTATTCTTTCAATATTTAAGGAATGTGTCGGATGAAATATTCCCGTTAAGGGGTGACGAGTTGGAATATGAGAATATTCTCGGGAATATGAGAATGTTCCCGAGAATATTCTCATTATTCTTTCAATATTCAAGGAAAGCGTCGGATGAAATATCGGAAAAATATTGCACGTGGATACAAGAGTTAAATGGGCTATGTGCAAATTTATTATCTTTCCTTAAATAACATAATCTTCTCACCTATAAAAAGGGGGCCACACACACTGAAGAGGGACACGACACAAAAAATACAGAGAGAGAGAGGATATAACGTGAGTTCTCCCAGCTTTGCCTTGGCGAAGACCCGCTATTTCTCATCGTCGCAGAGCTACTGGCCCCGTGTCCTACCCCAACGACGCGCTGGTTCTTAGCCTTGATTCCTTGCCCTTGGCAAGTTGTTGTTTCGAAGCCGCCAATCATCGTGTGCTAATTGAGAAATCCAACCCAACTCCTCCTACCAGGCAAGGTTCAGACGTTCGTGAAGGAGCACATGGGTCACCCACACTTCATGACAATAATCATCATCTTGTAGAGAAAAGAGGAGATTTTGAGGCGGTGGATTTTGTCTTGAATAGTCCAACCTCCGGAACCGCGGGCCCTCTCGCTCCTCGATGCTTCATCAGCATCAGCGACGTCCCCACACTTTTTCTTGCACGTTCTCAATCGAGGCCTCGTCTTGTTCGGACTACTGCTCCACCTGCAAGCTTCCGAGGCTCTCGTTGCCACGCTCAACAGCCGCCCCTCTCGGCAACTTGGAGAATTTTTTTTCGCAGGTTATCTCAAGCTCTCGCTTTTGCTCGTGATCAACGATGACTGCAAGAACTGATCGAGCCGAACATCTTTAGCGGCTATGGAACAGTGCTATCATTAGTAATTGAAAACCGGCTCAGATCGTTTGTGAGAACCAGAGAAAAACCATCAAGGTAATTTCCTAATCCGTTCGCTTATCTGAATATAAAGTTGCCTAATTAGCAATATGTGATTTCCTTTGAGATATTTGGCATATTTCCATTGAGTGAGGTCGTTGTGTCGTGATAAAAATCTCAATAATCAAAAATATTGAGCCGCGAGACGTCGGATCAGGTTTTTGATTGTTTTGATCTAGAGTCAGGAAAATTGTATGCTTCATATGATTTAGTTGCATTATGTGTCGATATGCCTTTGCTCGAATTGATTTGGCTTATTAAAGAAAACCCAAAAAAAATATAGTTGAGTTAGATGTGCTTCTTATTAGAATATTTTAGGATAGTTTTCATGTTTACATATAGGTTTTTTTATTTCGAATTTTGATTATAAAAAAAAGAAAACATAAAAAATTGCCATGCTCATGTCATGTAGAATTAGGTCATCTTCCGTGTGTCATCTAGTCATTGCATGTTTAGGGTCATTTGAATGCGTGACATGCTAGGATAGTTGCATTAAATATTTTCTAGCATTAGATTAAGTTAAATAATTATTGTCGCGTGACATATAATTTGCATATTAGGTTGCACATTGCATGTTATTATAATTAGACATTTTTGCACATCATCGCATGCATTGCACTTAGTTTTTTTTGGGCCTCATTAAATAAGTGAAAACCTTAAAAGAAAATTAAATGATTGCATGTTAATTAGAAATCATATCTAGAATTATGATGTGATTTTTTAAGCTAACATTGCAGATGCTTTCGTTGTTTCGAGGTAAGTGTCTTTTCATTGTGCTTGCAATTTATTCATTGCTTTGCTTTATTGAGTGTTAAATAATGGTTGCACACTCGCATGATCACATTGCATGTTAGGTTGTAAATTAAAATCTACACAAACTGCCTGCAAATCATTTTTTTAAATAAAAGAGAAAAGGTACCGAAAGGGCGTTAGAGAAATCTAACGTAATCAAGTCCCCGATCCAATAGTCTCTGGTTCGTAGGAGTGAAGTAATTCTCCCGTTACTTTACTTGGGTTTCTAATCGACCCACCAAAAATAGATTAGTGGCGACTCCTAAGTGAAAATCATTGGCATGTTAAAAAAAAACTTAAACCCTAAGTCGTGAATTGGTATGGGCTTGGGAGAGCCCGAATTAAGTTTAGGCTTAGTAATCCATTAGCCAAACCCTAGGTGGTGCACCTTCAGGGAGGTTGCGACAACAGAGGAGATTGAAAATTTCTCTTAGGGGTTTGATTTGGAAAGATTTTCTTCATGAAATTACATAAAATGAAGTTGATTAAATTTTGTGTTAACATTCATGTCATTCTTTCATTGAGGGTTGAAGACAAAGTTATTAGTTGTATTTGAGAGATGAAAAATATCAAGAGTATGTGATTGAGTTGAGTATGATTGTAATCTCTATTATATCGTTTCATTTGTAATAAAATCATATGCTCATTTCCTCATAGACGTAAGTCGCATGATTAAACTACGTAAATTTGATGTCCAATTCATTTCCTTATTTTTGTATATTTTATAAGATTGCTTGTTTTATTTTCAACAATATGGTTTGAAGAAGAGTGAAACCAAACTAAATTGTATTATAATCAATATCAAACCAAGCCAAACCATTTTTTGTGGTTTGATTCAGCTTAATCATTTGTTCTTCTTTTGTTTTTTTTTCTATTCATCATTTGTAATTTCATGAGAAAAAATGGAAATTCTGTGTCACGACCCTTTTGAGACGAGATCCTAGAGGAAGTTGCTAGGTTACCAAGCAAGCGCAAATGGTCCCTCTTGCAAGGTGACACTTGCTCATGGCCCGATCGATGTTAACTTAGTTTCTATTGATTATTTTATTTGATTAAGAGTCACCACTAATTTTTTATGAATTGATAAGGAGTTAAGTTGTAACATCCTGAAAATTGACTCATTTTAGCCCGATTTTAATCCGATTTTGGGAACCGATTTCTCGGTGATATCAGGACTAAATACTTGGACGTTGTCTCATTTATTTTGGGATTTTCCGTTGGACACGGAAGCGTCGGAAAAAGGAAAATTGGATCGGGTTTCGGGCCCGCGGGTGGGTCGGCCCAAGACCGGTGGCCCAATGGGCCTTGCACCCATTCAGCCCAGCCCAAGAGGGGCCCAAGTTGGCCCAAGTTCCTCCATTTCCAGCCCATGGGCTTCTCTCTTAGGCCTTTTGCTTTTGTGACCAAGTGGGCATTGTTTTTGCTTGTTTTTGCTTTGTTTTGATTGGTTCTTCAACAAGTGGCTTGCCCACTTGCCTTGGCCCTTATCCAAGTCTCCAATAGCTCCTTCTCTCTCCTCTTTCTCCCCCAAAATTCGTGCACCAGCCCAGCCACTCTCTCTCTCCCTTTTTCTCTTCCTTTTCTCTTCCATTTCTGGTGTTCCTTGCTGTCTTTACTGTTTTCCAGCCGGAAAACAGCCTTGCTGCTGTCACCGGAGCCGCCACCACTACCCAACGTGTAGTCCTGGAAGTTAGGAAGCCAGCCGCATACCCCCGGTCATCCCTGGTTGCCCCGGACCGCCCGTTTCGGCCTTTTCCGCACTGCTGGTCAATTCCGCATGAACAGTAACCAGCAGTGTTTTTGGCCCGTTTCGGCCATCGTTTGTCATCCGTTACCATCCCCGAGCTTACCCCTCATAGCCCTCGTTCCCCTCTACTCGCCGGTGTCGCCGGATTTCCGATCCAAGTAAGTTAACTTCCTAATCCTTGTTTAGGAGTTAATCTTGCTTATGGGTTAATTAGTGTATTTGTGTGTTTGTGATTAATTAAGGTTGATTGGTTAATTAGTCTGGTTAATTAATTCTGACTAGGGTTAGTTAATTGACCATAGTTAGTATTAAAGTAACTAAGGTTAATTAATTAAAGTAACTAACGTTAGTTTTAAAGTAACCAAGGTTAGAATTTAACTATGGTTAGGTTAATTTGACCATGGTTAGGTTAATTTGTTAACCATGGTTAAGTTTATTTATTTTTATTTATTTATTTAATTTCGAACGAATTTACTGTTCACGGATTACTGTTCAATAATCACTGTTCACGAATTACTGTTCACGGCACTGTTCATGCATAAGCTAATTTTTGGCTTATTTTGATGTGTTCTTAGTTGTTATGATTTATTGAAGTGCCGATTGTTAATTATACTTGTGAATATTGATGAAATGCATGATCGAATGCTGATTGGAAATTGGATTTTGGAATTGTCGAGTAATACCACATGACATATTACGTGGGTTATTTGAAATGGCATGTCGCATGAGCATGAGTGTATGAGCGATGTTGCATTCACGACCAAGCAAAAACAAAGACAAGAATGAACAGTTTGCTGATGTGTTGCATGGTCAGATTAAAGTTGATAACCCGGTTGAGCCGGATGACCGCCAATCCTTCGGGGTTGTGCCGTGACCATTGGGTCACCTGACAGTGGTCAGATGCGGAGCCGCGGTTGAGGCCGGGCCCATGCTCCTTATGGAATGCCGTCGGTGGGGGAGAGCCCATGACGTCGCCGTGCCTCACGGGGGAGGACGATGCCTAGTTTACGACCAGTTGACCGCCAACCATAAGGTATAATGCTATGATTATTTGCATGCCTCTTAATGTCGTGATGGATTAAATGACAGTTTCTGCAGGTCGCGTGTGTCAAGGCCAGGTAGGGTCGCCTGTGATTACACCTGTGTATTAAACTGTCTTCTGTGGTTATTTCTCTAAGGTGGTGTTGGATGGTTTGATGAATTAGGTTGTATGTTAAACTCCCGAGGCGAGCGAAGTTCCTAACCGGGGCTTAGGACTTTAACTTGCTGAGTTTATCTCAACCCGTCGTGGTTAACATTTTCAGGCCCTAGATGATGTAGTACCCGATGATCAAAGAGAACGGTCCTTCTGAGGCCCGTGAGTAGACAGCTGTAGCCTACTTCCTTTTTGACAAGCCTTCCCCTACTTGTACAGGGTTAGGTTAGCTAGGCCGGTCCCTTTTTAAGTAGGCCTTAGCTTGTCACATGTAGTAAGGCGTGTATGTATTTGCTGGTGTGCCGGCTAACCTTCAGATATATAAAATACTGTTTGTCTTTCCTCTGCTGCTGTTGTTGCTATCATTGTTGTTTGGTTTGGGAGTTGTTCGTTTCCGCATGTGCTTAATTACAAGATAAAATGAATTGGTCGACGATAGTACCTGGGACGTCGTACAGATAGACCTCAACTGAAATGGAGTTGCTGCGAGCTCGAGAGTCGGGGCATGACATAAGTAAAACATGGAAGCCTGTCTTACTTCTACAGACTAGAATGAAAAGTTATAATTGATCAAAATTTGGTCAAATTTTTTGAAAAATATTATTCTAAATTTCTTTTGAAAAACAAAAAGAATTATAACGTCATCCCCCGCCTCCGCCACCACCGGCGGTTGCAAAATGTTGCTTCCAGTGCCAGCCCGATGATGGAACGGCGACAATCCACACTTGAGCTAAAGCCCTACCAGGTCCAATTAAACTTTGGCTTGGCATGCCTAGGCAGCATGTCCTATTGCATGACTGGGCCCAAATGGTGTAGGGCCACATGTGAAGCTAGGCTTTTGAAGCCCCGTTCCGCACCTATAATGTAACATCCTGAATTTCGACCCATTCCGGGATAGATGAAATGGTTAATTTATCAATGCACTGTTAGTTACGTTTACTCTGAGTTGGCCCTCACGAGTTAACTAACTGTTCGGCAAGGCAATTAAGGATCGGTACGCGTACGACTAGTGAATTTAATCGGGGATAGGCCGCTCGACCATAAGGATCAAAGAGGAATAATACTACATTGTTGCAGGCCAATTAGCGAACAAAAATAAATCGAGTCGGCAAAAATACGAGGTCGGATTGCGGGTGATTCCACACGACTTCGATATTAATTGCGGACGACATTAAACCGATTTCCTTTTGGCCCTGTACTCAATGTGAGCAATTAATCTCTCGTGATTACATGACAATCGAGGATCGCCCTGATTTGAATATGCACGATCGTGGATTGAAAAGCTATCAACCACGGGTCAAACGCGCGAGAACCCCTAAACGCCGCCCAAAAGTTAGGTCGTACTAAAGTTGCGATTGATTGATTTTAATCACAAATTTCAATCCGGTATCGGGTATCGAATTTTTAGGGATGTCCAGACTAAAATATTGGACGTGTCTCATTGATTCTCGAATTTTTCGGTAAGCCCGAATTATTGGAAAAAGGATTCAACGGGCCAAGTTTTGGAGCCAAATATTTGGAAATTTGTGCTTCAAGGGCAAAAAGACCAAATTGCCCTTTCTAGAAGCTTGTTTAAATTTTGTCTTGTTCTCTTTTCTTTTTCTTTTTCTTTTTATTTTATTTTCTTTTCCCCCATCTTCCTCCGCACGTTTCTCTCTCTCTCCCTCTCTTTTCTCTCTCTTCTCCTCACGTTCCCCCTTGTCGACAGCCCTTCCTCCCCACTTGCCCATCTTATCCCCTCTTTTCTTCTCTTATCTTTGACTGGTCTTATCTTCTTTTCTCTCTCCTCCCCCACTTGCCCGACAGCCCATGTGGGCGTGTCTCTCTCTCTCTCTCTCTCTCTCCCCCTTCCCCCATGCACGATCGACGCTCCCCTCTCCCCGCAACTTCTTCTTCTCCTTCTTCTTTCTTCTGTCTTCTCCGGCCGAAGCCGCTGCTGCTGATCCGATTCTTCTCCGCCGGCGAGACCAGCCGACCACCCGTCACCACCGCACCTCCGCCGTTCCGCCGCTCGCCGCCCGGTCGTCGGTGAGCCGCCGTTTGCCGGCCTTGGGCCGAACCAGCTCCGCCCGGTTCGTCTTCCCCGTCTTCCTCCTTTGTCCGCCGTTGTTGCAACGCCGCCCGGTCGCTTGGGCGCCGAAACAAATGGCTTGCCGCCGCCCCGTCGTCCCTCCGCCTGCACCTTGCCGGAGCCACCACCCCGAACCAGCTGCCACCTCCATCTTTCCCTCCTTCTTCGCCCGATTCGATGCGGGGTCGGGATGGCCGAGCTCGCCGTCCAGCTGTCCTCCGCCACCGTCTGGCCACCTTGGACCGCCGCCACAAGCCACCGCCCTTCGCCTAACCACCCTAAGCCGCTGCTGCTGTACTCCTATCCTTCTTCTTCCTCTCGGTTTGGCCGAACCAGACCTGGCCAGCCAACCGCCTGACGCCGGCAAACGGGGGCTGCCGCCCCCGCCGTCGTCCTCCGCCCCGGCCGCCCCCGTCGTCCGCCTGCACCCCCGGGAGGCCGACCGACCACCCTAGCCGATTACCACCCTTGAACCACCGCTGCATCGCCTCTCCTTTCCCTCTCTCGGTTACGTCCCCGCGCCGGAGCCGTCCGCCTGGTCGCCGGAGCCGGCGCCGCCGTCCGGAGTCGCCGGACCGCCCACCCGCGGCCCCATGCCGCCACGCCCGCCGGTTCCTCCGTTCCTCGGCTTGTTGCCGCGTGGACAGCCGCCCTCGGCCGAGACCCGGTCCCGGGCCGCCTCGTCCCCGACGCGCCGGAAGTTCCCGGGCGTTCCCCGTCGTCGCCGTCGCGCTCGTGTCGTCGGAATCGCTAAACCGTGAGTCGATTTCCTAATCCTTATTTAGGGGCTAATCTTGCTTATGAGTAATTTGATTAGTTTAATTATTGATTAGTGTTTTGGATGATGATTATTAGTGTTTTAATACTATTTGATGAAGCTTGCTTAGTGTTAATCATGATTAGTATTAATAAATATTATTATTATTATTTTTGGAATAATAATTATTATTTATTATTTTCGGAATTATTAATTAAATTAATTTATAATTTCGAATTATTAATAGTAATATTGTTATTACTATTCATTGCTGAAAATTAATTATTCTTGGAGAAAATAATTAATTGTGATTATTTATTGGAAATGGTTTTAATTGAGTAATTTTGGGGGAAAATTACTATGGTCTATTTTTCCAAAGTCAATAGTATTTATATACTATTTTATTAAATGACATTGGTTTATTGAAGAAGGGTTTTACTAAATGGAATTATTTGGGTTGGATAATTAATTATGGGATTGAAAAATAATTATAAGTATTTTGTGGGACTTGAATTATTTTATCGGAAAAATCGACTATAGTATTATATGTTTCTTAAATGAGTATCTTTAAGTATAATTATATTTTATACTTATTTGGGATAACTGAATATTGTTGGAAATAATTGATTGGCGTCGTCGTGAGGACACGTATTTATTTATTATTAAATATACGTGATTACTTGGAAAAGTGTGCAAGTATCGTGAGGTTGATTGGTCGGAATTGATTGACAGACTGTGACTTGAATTGTTGGTTGTTCCCAAGAGTTAGGGCATGTGTGTGATTGAATGCTGATTGGAAATCGAATTTTGGAAATTGTCGAGTGAGATCGTATGACATATTGCGTGGGGTAATGGCATGTCGCATGAGCATGAGCGATATTGCATTCATGACAGAGCAAAGATATAAATGGATCGCTTGATGATGTGTTGCATGATCACATTAAATGAGGGAACCCGGCGTTGCCGGAAGACCGCCAATCCTTATGGGGTTGTGCCGTGGCCGTTTGGTCGCCTGACTTCGGTCGGATGCCTGACGGGGGACATGTGACGGGACTGCGGTAGTGGGCGGGTCCTATGTTCCCGTCGGTTCGGGACTACGGTAGTGGGCGGGTCCCGTGCTCCTTCGGGAATGCCGTCAGAGGGAAGGGATGACCCCTGACGTCGCCGTGCCTCGAGGTAAAGAGGACGAAGCTGGTTTAGCCAGGAACCACCAACTTTAAGGTTGTGCCGTTTGCCCAGGAGGGGGCGTTAATAATCGGAGCATGTGTGGGTGTGAGACATGAGAAAGTTGTGTGAGATGCTCGATTATTCGCATGCTCTTAATGTCGTGATGATTGAATTGACGGTTCTGCGCAGTTGCGTGTGCCAAGGCCGTAGGGTCGCCCGTGTTTGCATCTCGCTATTGAACTGTCGTATGATAATACTGCTTGAGGTGTGGTATGTCTTGTTTGCTGGAATTAGGTTGCATGGTTAGATTGCTCCCAAGGCGAGCGAAGTTCCTAACCAGGGCTTAGGACTTTGACTTGCTGAGTTTATCTCAACCCGTCGTGGTTAACATTTTTCAGGCCCGTAGGATGGAGAATCAACGCGTGTTATGGCTCGTGGCCGTTTTGAAGGGAGTAGATTAACCCTGGCTCGTTGGTTTCATTGGCTCAAAAGGAAGATGCCCGTGGTAAGGGCTTGTATGTGTAAACTTCCTAGGGTTAATCAGTTAGTTAATAAAGCGATACTTTTGATGTGTTCTTGTTGAGTTTTCCTGCTATCCCTGTTTTTGTAATTGACCGGGGATTGTGTTTCGCTTCCGCATGCGTTTAATCAAAAGATAAAAATAACGGTCGGCGACGGATCCTGGGGAGTTGCAAATCAAATGACCGCAAGAGAACAGGGGTTGCCGCGTGCTCGAGGGTCGGGGCGTGACATATAAAGCCTCCATCATTTTTAGGGCTTTCGCCACATTTGCCTTATGTTATGCATCATTTCCCTTATGAAGTGCATCATACCCCTTTTTTTTCGAAATTTTCCTACTTTGTTTGATCATTTCGACAAAGGTAATGCATTTCAAAACTCTCTCTTTCTATTTATTCACTAAAATTCTAATAATTAACTTGATGTTGTTTTATAGGAAAAATTCTGGTGAGAGGTCAAGTGTGGAAAAATCGGTGATCCTAGGTGATGAAAAAATTTTTGTTTAGGCAATAGATAAGTGTTTTAAACCCCCTTAAATAAAATTGATATCATTATGTTGTTGGAACTAGGCTTGAATTAATATATAAATTAGTTGTTACTCTATTGGTTGAAAATTAGGATTTTCATGAATAAATGAATCATCATAATGCCTAAATTACTCCTTGAAGAAAATATAAGAACGTGATTTTGCAGCTATTATTCCACTTCAATAAATAATTATCATAGTTTCTCTGGGCAGTTATTTTGTTTGTTAAAATATTTGCATTGGAAAATCCGTTGCATGAAACCAACCCATAGATTGAAATGCCGCGAGAATTGGTCCAGGCAAACTCAAAGGTTGGAGACTAAGCCCCCCCCTGGTGAACAAAGGCCCCATGGATATCATGATTTTTTATAATACTTTCAAAAAGATTATACTTATTCTCTCTAAAAACATTTTTTAGCTCTCAAAGATCCTTATGTCTATGATCAAAAGATTATATTCATGCTGGGCCATAAAGTGACAAAAGAATTTCCTTGATTACATCTTCACAAAAATCATAAGTTGCATTGGTAATGTTTGTAATTATTTGTGGATTGTATTTAAAGGACATAATTGAAAAATGAGGTACTGAAAGAGCATTGTGTGGTGTCTAACCCCTTTCCACACATAAATGAACCCCCAAATGACTGCAAGTTTCTTTGGTTTGTGCAAATGACCAATGCTTTCACACGTACACCTAGTTTCCAATCAACTTAATTTTCTTAAATTGATTGATGGCGACTCCATCTCTTATTTTAAACAAAATCCTAGAATCGGCCCAAACACGTAGCTATTGCTCCTGCCAAACAAAACCTTGGATCCCAAGAGCATCGACAAGTCGCTACATGGCCTATATAAAGACTCCAATGTGTTGGTCAAGGTTGGAAGGCTATATATTGCACCAAAGTCGTTGTTGAAGGTTGGCCCAGTTGATCAAAACAGTCTCAAAGAATTTTTCTACTTCTTTGCTTATTCTATGAAAAACTATATTTGCTCATAATTCTATAAGAGAGTGCTGATGTAATTATTGTACAGAATGCTTGGAGTGTAGGTGAAATTAATTTACTTGCAGAGTGAGCTACAATTCCTCTTGAAGAGGCAATTTCATTTGTAAATGCTTCTAAAGGTTTCACGTATTGCATTAGTCTGATTCCAGCCGTGTTGTTAGACATTAAAATTGTTCAAAAAGTGATAACTTATTATATGACAGTCAATTTAGTCCTAAACTTTCAGTATGACACATTTAGTCCTCATTTTTATAACGATTTTCCAATGTACTTCATTCTTCAAATTTTGGTCGAAAATTATTGACGTGTCAATCCAATCAATGATGGCCATCTTACATGGCACAGCTGCATGGCCAACGGTTGATGTGGATCAATTTTGCAAATTTTTTGAATTTTTTAAATTTTTTTCTTCTTTTTCTTTTCCTTCATGTGAATAGAGTTTGAGGTGCTTGCCTTGTGAATCCGCCTGGGCTGCTACGATATTACCACCTTGCCGTAAATCCTGACCAAAGACGCCATAAATTTTCTAATGTTTAGTGACTCAAGAAATTCAATCAAACTTATTTCTTCCATTCTTCGTTTCCGAAAAAGCAAAGTGACTTTCACCTAGAAAAGAGAAAGAAAAAGTAGAGGGTAAAGAGCAACGGCTTCGTAAGCTCTCGTCCTCATTCAGTAGTGATTACAAAGGTCCTACAAAGCATAGTAATTGAATGATTAAATGAAAGTTCCATTTATTTCATAAAAGATAAATGATTTAGAATAATATTTTCTTAAATTGATCATTTGTATTATTTGAGATAATTAGTTCAATATTATTTATTTATTTATTTAGTATTGTAGATGATATAAGTCGTCATCTTTAATAAAAAATAATTTTAAAAATATTTATTTTTTCACAAAATAAATGCATCCTTAACTTGTTCTTGCTTTTAGTCTTTGACACCATCGAAGTTCATTCCTCCACTGCAATACCACCCCACCCATTCGATGAACATGCAAAAATGGACAAAAAAGAAAAAGAAAAAGAAAACCATTTTGGATGAATCGGTACAGAGTGACGAAAGATGTAAAGTGAGAACAAAGAGCATTTGTTTAGATTCAAAACAGGGTCGAAAGTGAGTAAATGGAGGGATCGTCGTCGAGCGTTCAGAGAACGACGTAGTCCCAAGCCATCGAGTCGACTAGAGGTGTCGGCCATTTGACAGACCTTTGAAGAGCTCTTGTGGTTGATGCTTTCTCCGTCCCCAACAATCTGGCAAAATACTTCGAAGCTCTGCTTGCTTCTTCCCTTGGCCCTCGCCTAGATTTGCATGGCACCAATTGTCCGTGTAGTCTTGCCCAAAATTCAAGACCGTCCTTGTACCCTTTTTTTTTTTGTCCAAAATCATCCCTGTACTTTTTAGAAAGGGTCATTGCTCATTTTTCTATTATGTCGCTACTTTTTCTAGATGGTTTATGCTAATGTGGACAATTGAAACATTGAATGGAAGCCATTTGGTAACCATGGCCGGTCAAGCTCAAAGCTCACAACCATGGCCATTTGAGCTCAAAGTTTGCAACCGTTATGGTCGCTCGAGCTTGTGGCCATGGTCATTTGAGCTTGAAGTCTGCGACCACTATTGCCACATATGGCTGCCACGTATGGCTTCGAAGTTCACAGTTCACAATGGCTGCTTTAGCTTGAAGCTTGTGGCTGCTATGACCAAATCTGGCTTCAAAGCTTGTGGCCATGGCCATATAAACTCGAAGCTTGCGGCAGCCATGGCCACATCATGTTTTGAAGCTTGCATTCACCATTGCTGGTTGAGCTTGAAGCTTATGGCTGCCATGGCCAAATCTGGCTTCAAAGCTCATGACTGCCATGGCTACTCAAGCTCCAAAATCACGGCCATGGCAGTTTGAGCTCAAAACTTGGAGCTTTTATGACCAGTCTGGCTTTGAAGCTCCAGGTCCATAGCTGTTTGAGCTCCAAGCTTGCGATTTGCCATGGCTAGATCTACTTCGAAGCTCACAACCACCACCATCCCTTGAACTCAAGCTTGAAGGTCACGACCGTCATGGCTTCTCGAGCTTGAAGCTCGTGGCTTGGATAGAGCTTGAGCGGCCAATGTGTGTGAAACCTAAAGGTCGTAGATCTCAAGCTTGCAATCACCATTGCTGCTTGAGCATTTGAGCTGCGGCCATAGCTAGCGAAAGAATGGTCGTGAGTAGGTACTTAGGAATTGCATTGTTAGGATTTATATATTTTGAGCAAGAAGAAGAATTCCAAGTCAAGGACAGAGTCAACGTTTGAATATAAAGAAAAAAAGATAAATATCAAAAATATTTTAACAACGTCTACGCCACATCAGCAAAAATTCACAACGGCCCCAAAATATTTAGCCACATTTGAACCTAGTTGAGGTTTCTGCTTCAAAACCATTTGAGTTTTAAAAGCCCAACAGCGAAAAAGTACCAAATTCCAATATTAAACCAAATAAAAATTTACAATAGGCCCAAAATCTAATTAAAGTCGAAAAGTATAAATGAAAAATAAAATAGAAGGCCCAAGGAACGCTTAGGCCTCCCCGGTAAATAGTTCTTGGATGGTTTGAGTAGCCTTTAATTATTTTCTTTGATAAAGTTAAAGAGTTTTTTTTTTTTCAAGTGATTAATTTGATATAATTAGTCTATATGCTTATTTCAATTTTCAGGAAGAAATTCAAAGTGCCATTTTTAACTTGACGAAAAAAGGAATAAAACTAGTATGTTTAGATCTCCAAAGCGAGCATGCATTCAAATTAAGAATAAGTTTTTTTTTTTTTCAATAAAGTTAATACGCTTGTTGCCATTTTTTATGTCTGTCTATTGATTCTTATGGTCATTATAGGGCATCTAAAAGATTGGAGAAAAATATTAGTAACAATCCTCAATTCAATCATCATGTTCGTCATCAACCCCCTGTCAATCCTTGAATTATACCTGAATTACGCCATTGATGTTGACGACGAAGATGAATTGGCCGAAGCCGAAACCCTACTCAAGAACTCGTCGCTATAAACTCTCCCCTACCTCCCTGTCGAAGTCATGCACGAACGCGTGCGTCTCCGCCAAGCCGCCCTCCTTGCTCCTCGCCAGCACCGCCGCCGTGAATATCGCCGACATCCTCCCCGGCGCCGCCTCGTGGTATCCGCTCGGTCCGTCGATCAGTATCGCGTCCCAACTCAATTCATACACGTGGTTGGGCAAGCCGTTCAACGCTAGCTTTTGCATTCCGAGAGAGCTAGGAAGCGCAACATTGAAACCCAAACCAGCACCGTCGCAAATTCTGCAAATTCGAGAAGACGAAAACACAGAAGGCAAGCCAAAAGTCCCCACACGTATACTAGAACAGCACAGATCTGCCAGATTCCGTCACCGGAACCACGGAAACTTCCGATTGTCCGACATATGAGAGAGAGAGAGATGCACATCGAACGACGGAGTAACCTGATCGGCGAACTCGAAATCTTCGGCCATGGCTGTCGGCGATCGGCGGGTCGGGGAGAGATCGAGCTGATGGAGGGGGCAAGAACTCGACGACACCCAGGAATCTTCGAGAAACGGGAGGAGACGTGCGACCGTGAGGGAGAGTGGCGAACGATGGGGGGGTCCAGCCGTGACTCCTGGTTCATAAGCTCTGACCCTGTCGTTCGCGGAAGTGGGCCGATTGGGCCTACGTCGATCCACTTCGGCCCATTATCGATGGGCCCAATGCTTCTTATCCCCCAAATCGCTTGGTTGGATTGGGCCTTCAAGTACAAATAAATCTAGATATGAAATTATTGGGGTCTTGCTTTTATCTTGCAGTTTGACTTCCAAAAAGGAGAATGGGCTTCCTATAGTTTCTAAACGATTACTGATTCTATACTTGTTTACCCACAGCGACCTTGTGTGTTTTTCAATAAGTAAAAGAGTGGGGGAGGAAATACCAACCGCACTCCTCCTTTTTAGATGTTAGAGATAAGTGTGTTGTAAGTTATAAAACTTATTTAGAAAGTGTAATTGAGGTCCTAAAACTTTTAAAAAGTATAATCAAATTATAAAATTATTGATACTCTATAAAAATAGAGTTATTTTACCTCTTTTAGGCAACAAATAATGCAATTTTTGTGAGAAAATATTTGGATTTCCCTCTTTTTACTCAAATTTTCTTGTTTATGTAGGTATGATGAGACATGGAGAAAATAAGAAAAATGGCAAAAAGAAGGAAAGGAAGACGCCACCCACTGAAGTGTTGGAAAGTGCATGCCAAATCAGGAGTTCTATAGTTTATTCCCTAATTTTATGCAAAAATAAGTAATTGCCTTATGTTAGGAGTCTTGGATGTTATCCTAGGATAACATTGAAAGCTTGGGGGACAGCTATGTTTTTATTTTTAGATCGTTTTTTCATTGTTATGAGAGTTTTTCAAGTCAAAAAGTGATGATAGAATTCTAGTTTTATGATTCAAGATGTTGGGTTTAATTCATATTTGCATTTCTTTTTCTATTATGTTATAATTTTCTTTTTTAGAGCTACGATGTAGCCTGATTATAATGATATGAATTTCATGTTTTTTATGTTTTGGAAGTGATTTTATTCTTGTGAATTATATATTATTATGTTTAATGCTTTTAAGTGACTGTTCACTATTTGAATGATCCGATGTGCATGTTTAAATGTGGATTAATATGACTAGACTATGGGGAAATCATTGAGATGAAAGAATTCTTGCCCAAAGAAAAACAAGGAAAACGGAGCAAAACAGATAAAATAGTTTAGTTCTTAAAAAAAAAAGATTTTGATACAAATTAAAAGAAGCCTACCTTTCCATATTGACCTCTTATCGATGGACACCACTTTATCTCCTACACATGAGTTTAGTTTATGAACATTAGAAGAAAAATAGCTCGAATGTGATTGACGCACGTAAAAGGACAAATTGGCGAACAAAAATTTAGGGGCTTGTTTCGCAAAAAATTAAGAATCAATGAAAAATATGTTTGTTATCAACAAAAATATATTTGTTAATAATAAAAATAAATTTTTTATTTAATTATTTTAAACTATACAAATAATCGTTTCTTAGAAAAAAATCATTTTTGAAATGATTAACTTCCAGTGAAACAAACGTGCCCTTGACAAACGAAAATCATGCCATATAATTCTCGTGGTGCAAAAATATCTAACTAGATAATTACTAAAAGTTGAAATGAATCACCTAAAATCCCAACAAAATTTCTAAAATAAAATAAATATAAGGAAATAAACCAAATAGTGATCCTAGAAAATGTTCGCTGGATTTCAGAGTTTTCTAGATTAATATATACATTTCATTGTTTTGCAGAATATCTTATTCGTTTGAATTAATGAAAAAATTATGAGAGGTCTTTTTACTTCTTCTTTTTTTTGGAATTTGCACATGCAAGTGTGTTCGCATCTATACCCATATTTGCAGACCGAGTTATCCATGTTTTAACCAATTATGCTATGTAATGTCATTTCTTTCAAAAGCATTTTCAATTAAGAAATTAAGGAATTGCACATATTATTTAGTGATGAAAATATAATCGGCTTTTTGAAGTCCGACGATCTTCATGATATGATCATCATGATGAAAGAGCAAAGAGATGGAGAAAGGTGCCGCATTGCTGTCATTTGGCTTTGGCTCATGCACACAATTAACTCTATATTATCGTTATATAATTGGGTCATAGGTAGCTCTGATCGGTTCAATCATGGCGGGATTTGTTGTTGGACATGGACATCAGGCCATGTCATATCTTTTGGGGTTTGTCGATGTTGGTGGCAGACAATACAAATCATGTCCGAGCTAAGAGCAAGGTAATAGTCGTCTCCAAATTTTGCTCGGTGTTTAAGGCTGGCCACCACTGCTGGTGTAATCACCATTGTGGTCCCGTTGTGCCTTGCCGCTGTGGCTCCTCATGCCGAACCTCCGCACCTAGCTCTACCCTCCCTCCCTCTCTCTCTCTCTCTCTCTCTCTCTCTCTCTCTCAATTCCAGTAGAGTTTGGGGCGAGGCCCATGACCTCCATTGATGGAGGTGCTCAACTTCATACCTAGGTTGCACGGCTTAACCTCATGTCTAGTCTAAATTGAACAGCTAGTTAATGATGTCCATGTAGGTGTCCTTGTCAACATATTAGCTCTACCCTCTCTCTCTCAATTCCAATGGAGTTTGGGGCGAGGCACATGACCTCCATCGATGGAGGTGCTCAACTTCATACCTAGGTCACACGACTTAACTTCATGTCTAGTCTAAATTGAACAGCTAGTTAATGATGTCCATGTAGGTGTCCTTGTCAACATATTAGACGTCTAGTTAATGGTATTGACTGCCATATCAACAATTTTTATTAGTTTTCTTGAAGGAATGATAATATTGAGTCAAATTCAAAATATGACAATACTATGGAATTGCAAAATATTTCCAGCACAACATTGCATGATAGGGAAAAGTTTAGGGACCACCCATATTATTACCCAAGATAAAAGAAAATAATACAAATCATCAATATTGTCGATTGGGTATATAAGTGAGAGAAGTTAATTTATAGAGAAAGGTCGTTTACGGGAATCATATTGCAGAGAAATGGAGGTGAATAATGTATGTTTTATCTCTACATTAGATCATCCAATGCAGTCAAGTGATTGTTTTGATCTCTTTTATGAAAACTAGCAGAAACGTTTTCTTGTAAATTACAAAAACCAATCTTCAATTTGCACCTTAAGTACTTATTTCATGTTTGCTAATTCCGAAACGTGTCCACACTTACAACAAGAGGTTCCGAAAAAATCCACACTTCGCAGAATCTAATTTTAAGAGTTTGTTAGACGCAAAGCTGTAAAATTTAGACCTTTTTCTACATCAAGGCACAAAATGCATGCTCGAAATAATAGAAGACGTGGAATAAATCATAATAAAAAGTTGAGAATGATTTTTGTATTTTCCCAGCATAATGAAAAATATAATTGAGCCACATAGGAGCTCAAATAAAGGATTAACGGGGAAATTGTCTAATCAATGTTAAATCTATTTTAAGGATGTCGACTCATTTATAAACTTTTGAATTTTATCAATTTAGTCTTAAACATTTATGCAAAATTCTAGAATTCCAGTTAAAATTGGCTGGAATGACTATATCGAAATCTTGCATAAAGATTGAAGATTAAATGGGTAAAATTGAAAATTTTAGACTAAAGTGGCATTTGTTAAATAGGTTTAGGATTGATTAGGTAATTTTTTTAAGGATTAACTATTCCATCATTTTCCCTTATCTTATAGTCCGTGTAAATAAGAGAATAAACAATTTATAAAGGAAAATATGTATATATAAATTAAAAAGAAGCATATATTTGTATTTTACGGAAAAGAGATATGTGATATCTTTAGATGGTTTTCTTTATGTTAGTAGCTTGAAATTTGTCAATGTTGATCATCGCGTTTGTCCACCAAAAGTCAACTTTCACGTTTGCCCCACTAACTTAGTATTTAGGTTAATTTCAAGTTCTAATCTTGTGAAAGTGGTGCTTAATCATGATGCTCTGTTCGAAGTCTGAACATGTCTTTAATTATTACTTTGCCTAAACTTTGTACTATTGACAAAATCATACCAATGATTGTGCCCTCCACATAGTAAAACACATCAACTTACGTGAGATATTATTATCCCTTAGGCATCGAGAGAAATGTTTCATAGCAATGCCAAAAATTAGACGACAAATCTCAACACTTAACTGTTGAAAATTCCTAAAATTTGTGCAATATTGTCTTTGAATTTTTCTTTTTTGCAATTAAATTCTTGAATTATGACCTGTTCGCTCCAATTGGACCTTCCATTAAAAGAAAGAAAATATTTATGTGACCGTTAGGTATCACAATGGCTCATATGTGGCTGCCACATGGCTCCTACGTGCTATTCTTGGAAAATTAAAGATAATAAAAGTTAAATTTTCTTCTTATAGGAAATTTGGAGCAACCACACCACTGCGAGCTCGAGCCCACAAGCAACTACTAGTTGTGTTCGAGTTTGATCAATGGAGCAAGGACAGAGGTTGGAATCTTTTTCCAATAGAAGCCCCCTCGATCACCTCCGCCTTTCGAATCGACAACAGTAGCATCTCTGCAAGGTGGTGATAGCTCAAATGGAGAGGCTCTCCTTTAACCTTTGATGGCTCTATCGATAATGCTGCATCAATTTCGAAGGGTTTTGTGGAGACCAAAAATGACTAGAGATTCTTCACATTTTTTTAGTCAGTCATATTTGGAGCTTGGCCTGGACCAAACCAGACAAGCTCCAAATAATTTATGCCGAATCCAGAGGACTTATTTAGGCTTGATGTAATCGGGTGAGGGTTGTTTTTCAATGAAAAGCAACTCGCAAACTCACATCATAATATGCCATTTCCTGCATAATTCTTTATCTAGAGTAGACAAACAACCATTCCTCTCCTGTAACATGGCTAGGATACGAACTTTCGCAGCGAAGCATTACCATGCGAATCACTCTACCAGATATTGCAACAATCAAAGCGAATTCCATGTCCCAAGTTCCAACATGCCTCCTCATACCCATCAGTTCTAGAAAGGAGGACCTGATTGTCTTTGGGAAAGCACACTAAAAAAGCAAATGTCATCTAAGATTCAAGAGCAGCTGAGCACAAGTCACGTCGATCAACTATAGAAGCCCCATTTTTTCATCCTCCCGAAAGTCTGCAAACTATTCAAGATTGCTAATCAAGGGCCGAAACAGAACTTAGGAGTGTTTGGATTAACCCAAATCATTTTATGACATACAACCTTCGGCCTTCTTTCTCTAGCCAGGTTCCAAGCATCAATCCAAGTAAAACAACTAGATGCATTTCCAGTGAACATTACTCTGATCGTCAGCAATATGACAACGCTAAAGTGTCACGCATAATGCTGTCTTGTATTTGCACCAGTAGATCTGATCTTGTTGGAGGCAAGACCACTCATCTCTAACTAGTAACAGTAGCTACCAAAGAGTTGATAAATCTAGAGCAGTATCATGAATCACTCTCTGAGAATAAGCACCCTCTAGAAAAGCCATGAGGGTGCCATGATCACACCACAAATGAACTGTCCTGTCCATTGCCAATCACTTGTCGAGTATGTTGCTTA
The DNA here is from genome assembly GCA_014182735.1 of Corymbia maculata. NCBI lineage: Eukaryota > Viridiplantae > Streptophyta > Magnoliopsida > Myrtales > Myrtaceae > Corymbia > Corymbia maculata. Next base: position 15,973,703 of record CM024688.1, on the reverse strand, counting down.
AGAATGGACCTAACTTTTAGCAGCTTCCTCCTAGTATAGGTGAGTTACTTTTAGGAGTAACAGACCAAATAGAAATCTGTTTCAGCAACAAATGGACCTTGCCTTTAGCAACAACTTCTACAGATTCCTGAGAATGCAAGCTTTTTTCCATGTTTCCAGTTTCTGCAAGCCTAAAACACCTTCACATTTTGGAGTGCAAACTACATCCAAAGGCACCTTAGGACTCTCTGCTTTCTCAAGATTTCCTTTCCACAAAAGAACCTAGTCTTTGCTCTCGATCAGCATAACCATCTTCCTTTGGTAAAACAAACTTCTGACTACAAAAATTAACCAGGCTATAGATTACAGCCTTGATTAACTAAGCTTTCCTGCATAGGAAGACGTCTCTTAATCTAACCTGAAGTTTCCTTTTTCTAAAACTACTCATCAGCATCATAGCTTGCCAAAAGAGCTCAGTTTTCAGGGGATCGAGCTTCAAAACTGAAAGCTCTTTGAATTCTAGAAACAAGGACAAGATTTCTTGCAAGCTCATCCCATTTATAGAAAATCATCAGCAAAACTTCTCACTTTCTCTGGAAAATAACTAAGGTCATGTTATACCTAAGTTTATACTAGTGTTGAAACCCGCACTACTGTGTGCGCTTGAGCGCACAATTGATCTCCCTTTTCAAATGGTGAAAATATGTCATTGAAATGGAGAGACCAGTTTACCTATGTCTTGTTTTGTTTGTTTGAAATCCATAAATGGTGGAAGTTGAGATCAATGGAGTAAAGCCTAAGTCACATGCCACTAGAACATCTATGTTTATAGCATTGTCTATTTCATTGTCCAATCATTTGTTTTGATAGGGCGTTGTTCGAAAGATGTTAAAGGGGTAAATGATGCTAAAGTACAATGTCATATTTGGATTTTTTATCTTTTCAATATAGTCATTGAACTATTCCTAAATACTCAATATAGTCCCTAAGTTTTTAATTTGTTAATATAATGTAACAACCTGAAAATCGACCCCATTTTAGGATTTTATAAAAGGGCAATATTAGTCGAAGGCCTGGTCAGTACAAATTTTCCGAACTGTGTGTTCGTGGGATAATGGATTACGAGAGACGTCGATAGGAAATGATTCGCGTACGACTCGCAATTTCGATCGAGAACGAACCCTTCGACCATGAGGACACAGGGAGGAACAATATCCTCTAAGTACTATACTATTAAGGAAACGGAAATAAATCGATTCGGAAGAAGTACGAAGTCGATCTGCGGGTGATTTCCGCACGACTTCGATATGAACTACGAACGACGGTAAACCGAATCCTTTTCATCTGGTACTCGAGATTATCAATTGAGCCCCCGGGATCACACGACAATCGAAGGACGTCCCTGACTCGAGAATTGGCGTAAACGTGGTTCAAAGAATGGTTGACCATGGGTCAAATGTGATGAAAGTCCAAAAAGGGCGCCCGATAATCCAAATTGTACTACGGTCGCAATCGACTCAATTTGGCCCCGATTTTTAATCCGATTTTGGGAACCGACTTCTCAGTGATGTCAAGACTAAATATTTGGATGTCGCCTCATTTATTTTGGGATTTTCCGTTGGACACGGAAGCGTCGGAAAAAGGAAAAATTGGACCGGGTTTCGGGCCCGCGGGTGGGCCGGCCCAAGACAAAGGCCCAATGGGCCTTGCACCCATTCAGCCCAGCCCAAAAGGGGCCCAAGTTGGCCCAAGTTCCCCTCCATTTCCAAATCCATGGGCTTCTCTCTTTTGGCCACTTTTCTTTTGTGCCCAAGTGGGCTTTGTTTATCTTTGTTTGTGCTTGTTTTTGATTGGCTCTTCAACAAGTGGCAAGCCCACTTGCCTTGGCCTTATCCAAGCCTTCAGCAGCCTCTTCTCTCTCCTCTTTCTCCCCCAAAATTCGTGCACCAGCCAGCCCTCACTCTCTCTCCCTTTTTCTCTTCCTTTTCTCTTCCATTTTTGCTGTTTCTTGCTGTCCATGCTGTTTTCCAGCCCAAAAACAGCCTTGCCGCCGTCACCGGAGCCGCCGCAACCACCTAAAGTGTAGTCCTAGAAGTTAGGAAGCCAACCGCGCACCCCCAGTCACCCCTGGTCGCCCCGAATCGCCCGTTTCGGCCTTTTCCCCTCTGCTGGTCAGTTCCGCGTGAACAGTGATTCCGGGCTGTTTTGGCCCGTTTCGGCCACCGTTTGTCGTCCGTTGCCATCCCCAAGCTTACCCCTCGTAGCCCTTGTTCCCCTCTACGCGCCGGTGTCGTCGGATTTCCGATCCAAGTAAGTTAACTTCCTAATCCTTGTTTAGGGGTTAATCTTGCTTAGGGGTTAATTAGTGTATTTGTGTATTTGTGATTAATTAAGGTTGATTGGTTAATTATTCTGGTTAATTAATTCTGACTAGGGTTAGTTAATTGACCATAGTTAGTATTAAAGTAACTAAGGTTAATTAATTAAAGTAACCAAGGTTAGAATTTAACTATGGTTAGGTTAGATTAACTAGGGTTGAGTTAATTTGTTAACCATGGTTAAGTTTATTTATTTTTATTTATTTATTTAATTTCGGACGAATTTACTGTTCACGGATTACTGTTCACTAATCACTGTTCACGGATTACTGTTCACATATTACATTCACGGCATTGTTCATGCAGAAGCTAATTTTTGGCTTATTTTGATGTGCTCTTGGTTGTTATGATTTATTGAAGTGCCGATTGTTAATTATACTTGTGAATATTGATGAAATGCATGATTGAAGACCGAGTGGAAGTGAAAGTATTTGACTTATTGAGTTATTCCCGAGAATTAGGAATGTACGTGATTGTTGATTGGTCTGAATTGATTGACAGACTGTGATTTGAATTGTTGGTTGTTCCCAAGAGTTAGGGAATGTGTATGATTGAATGCTGATTGGAAATTGGATTTTGGAAATTGTCGAGTGAGATCGCATGACATATTGCGTGGGTTATCTGAAATGGTCTGAAATGGCATGTCGCATGAGCATGAGCGTATGGGTGATGTTGCATTCACGACAGAGCAAAGAAAAGAATGGATTGTTTGATGATGTGTTGCATGGTCACATTAAGAGGAGAGCCCTACGTTGCTTGGTAGACCGCCAACCCTTGGGGTTGTGCCGTGGCCTTTGGTCGTCCCCGACTTCGGTCGGTTGCACGACCGGTGGTCGGTTGCGGGGCTGCGGCAAAGTGAGGGGGCCCCATGCTCCATAGGGAATGCCGTCGATGGGAGAGAGCCCGTGACGTCGCCGTGCCTCATGGGGGAGGACGATGCCTGGTCTTTGACTGGTAGACCGCCAACCGTAAGGTTGTGCCGTGGCCCTAGTGGTCATAATAATCGGAGCATATGTGTGGATGTGAGGCACGAGAAAGTTGTGTGAGATGCTCTGATTATTCGCATGCCTCTTAATGTCGTGATGGATTAAATGACAGGTTTACGCGGTCGCGTGTGCCAAGGCCGGGTAGGGTCGCCCGTGATTGCACCCGTGTATTAAACTGTCTTTTGGGATTATTTCTCTGAGGTGGTATTGCACTGATTGCTGTATTAGGTTGTATGTTAAACTCCCGAGGCGAGCGAAGTTCCTAACCGGGGCTTAGGACTTTAACTTGCTGAGTTTATCTCAACCCGTCGTGGTTAACTTTTTCAGGCCCTAGATGATGCGTGCAGAGGATCGAACGGGCGATCCCTCCGAGGCCGAGTAGGCATTTGTGCGGTGTTAGGTTAGCTAGGCTCGTCCCTTTTTGAGTAGGCCTTAGCTTGTCGCCCGTAGTAAGGCGTGTTTGTATTTGCTTTGGTGTGCTTTGGCTAACCTTCGAGATATATAAAAATGGTGTTGTCTTTCCTTTGCTGCTTTGTTGTTGCTATCCCCGTTGTTTGGTTTGGGAGTTGTTCGTTTCCGCATGTGCATAATTACAAGATAAAATGAATTGGTCGACGACGCACACAGGACGTCGTACGATAGACCTCAAGTGAAATGGAGTTGCCGCGAGCTCGAGAGTCGGGCGTGACAACCCCGTCGATTTTGGTATCGAGCTGGTTGGCTAATGGAGTGATAAGGTGCGATGAGTCTTGCGTTGGTGCGTGGGGATAGTTAGTAGGAAAGACAATTTCTTTGCTTGCATGTGATTAACTACAGGATCCTTCGTGGTCCTTTGTTGTAGGGTTGTCTCATTTTCTAATTCCGTGTGGAGGGGAATTGGAACGCGAGCTAGGAGAGTCCCGCAAAATGAGCGATCCGCATTAGAGTACCCCTAGTTTGAGGATTCCAGGTCAGAGGGGTCAGAGGGGTCAGAGGAGGAGGACGGTGCAAGCAATGAGCTACTATGGATTGTCGGGAGAAAAGAATCCGATTCAATCTGACTAGAGCTAGTAGTTTTCAGTTTGTAGGGAGCCGAGGAGGGTCCTCAATTCCCTTGATTTCTTCTTTGGAAGCAACCAGGTTGTTGGGGTCAGGATGTTGGGGTTATTTGGCGTCTGTGAGTGATACGTCGAATGAGGGACCGAACCTGGAGGACATCGTGGTAGTACGAGACTATCCTGATGTCTTTCCAAAGGAATTATCGGGACTACCCCTGGCTAGAGAGACAGAGTTCGTAATTGAGTTGGCTCCTAGGATGGAATTAATCTCGAAAGCACGGTACGGGATGGCATTGTCGGGATTAAAGGAATTGAAGGTGCGATGCATGAATTTTTGGATAAGGGTTTTATTTGCCTAAGTATATCGCCTTGGGAAGCGCCAGTCCTGTTTATTAAGAAAAAGGACGTGGCAGAGTTTGCATCTTATATGGTTAATCATTGGCTTAGGAAAAAGCTGATGATAGGAGGAATGTTATTAGGGAAGATCAGTGTATAATTGGAATGCCAAGTGTTGGACTCGAAGGCTGTGACTATTGGTACAACTTCCAGTGTGATCATGTTGCTTATGCGTTAATTGGGTTTTTAAGCTACGCATTTGTGTATAGCAGAACACTTCGTTAAGTTGGTGAGGTTATAACCAAAATCATTGGAAGAAATTCTTGACAGGTTGACCCAGTTATAGGATGAGGTTGTATGCATAAGGATGTTCAGATTGTACGATGGTCGTTGGCGATCAAAAGGAATTGATCGATTTGATTGTGTTGGAAATGTATGATTTCGATGTGATCGTTGGAATGTATTAGTTTACTAAGTATTGAGTTACAATGGATTGCTATTGGAAGGCAATCCAGTTTAACCCATTAAGTGGGGTTCGTTTCAAGTTTACTGGAATCAAGGAGGACTCTTGATCCCTTTGAATTCGTCATTGGAAGTAACTCGTTTATTGGATGAAGGTTCCTAAGGTTATAGGACGATTGTGGCTAATTTGTTAGTTGAGGAATTAAGGATGGATCGTTGCACTTTTGCATCGATTAGTGGCGGTTTAACCAAGGGACGGTCATGAGCAAGTATCCATTACCAAGGATGGATGATTTGTTTGACCCACTTCAAAGAGCTTCGATATGTTCCAAGATAGACCCAAGGATGGGCTATTAGTAGTTGATGATTTAAAAAGAAGGATAAAATGAAGATGACATATTGTGTGCGATGTGATCACTACATAATTACCGTACTATCATTTGGATTAACTAATGTGCCAGTTGCTTTTATGGATTTGATGGATTGACTGATTAAGACATATTTGGATTGATTCGTGATTGTGTTAGTGAACGATATATTGGGATATTTGAGGAATTCAGAAGAACACGGACAGCACTTGAGGATGGTGTGATAGATTATTTGAGAGCATAAACAGTATGCTAAGTTTAATACGTGCGAGTTTGGGTTTACTCGCATTGTTTTGTTGGTCGTATGATTTTGGATGAGGGAATTTCTGTGGATTTATCAAGATCAAGGCAATCATGAATTGGCCAAGACTTATGACAGTGATAGAGGTTCAAAGTTTTCTAAATCGGATAGATTATTACAGACGATTCGTAGAAAGGTTCTCTACGGTAACTACATCTTTGATGCGAAGGTTAATGAAGGACGTAAGAATTTGAATGGACGAATAAGTGCGAGCATAATGTTTAAGAGCTTAAGTATAAGCTGATTACCGTATCGGTTTTGAGGAATTAGTCTAGTATTGGAGAATATGAGATTTACAGTGAGGTGTCGTATAAAGGATTTAACTACGTGGTAAGGCAACAAGAAAGATTGGATGTTTACGTGTTACGACAATTGAGGGCTTGTGAAGTTCAGAATGTGAGCTCATAAAAAAATTCGGTGGATCAAATTTCAGGTGTGGATGAGTGGTCCTGTGGAAACGAGTTCATGAGTTGACGAGCTGGAGAAAGTTTTGTACTTTGAGGTGCTCAGATGAGGTTAAAACCGTGAGGCTTGGTATGGGACAAGCCAAAGCGGATAATACCTGTCACGCCCCGAACCCCGAGCACGCGACAACCCCTTACCATGGTCAATTGAAAGCGACGTCCCAGGGCTCGTCGACGACCATTCATTTTATCTTTTGTTAAGCGCAAGCGGAAGACGAACCATCCCCAGACAAACAAACAATCAAACAGGGATAGAGGGATGAACAAAGAATGACAACAACAACTACTCATTTATACATCTTACTAGATTAACCAACGGAGGATCGTTTTCCGAATTACAAGCCCGACAAAAAGGGGCCGATCCATCCTCTAAGCAAACCAAAAAGAAACTAGGCTAATCTAACAGTATACAAAGAACCCTCGGGTTCAACACCACGGTCACTCGGACCCATCGGACTCAAACTCTGTCGGGTCGGTCACTGGAGAAGCGGGGGCAGGATTCTCCACTGCGGGTACGCCATTCTAGGGACCTGAAAATGGTTACCACGACGAGTTGAGATAAAATCTCAGCGAGTTCTTCCCCCTAAGCCCCGGTTAGTACGCCAACTCAACTCGGGGTATCTCTCCAGAACCACCCCTCACTCAACCCAACAAACAACCAAAACCAAACAACAGCCAACAACAGACAGGGCAACCCACAATCAATATTCGGTTCGCATGCAACCTTACCCGGTATGCCATACCCTGCACGTTCAATCTCATACAATACAAGCAAGGCACATGGCCGTTAGATGACACAATTCATCAATCACATGCGAGTCGCGTCACACGCGATCTCACTGGCCATTGCCACACCCCGCACGACCCAACTCATGCGTGCGTACCACAAATCATCACGACATTAAGAGCATGCGAATAATCGAGCATCTCACACAACTTTCTCATGTCTCACACTCACACATGCTCCGATTATTAACGCCCCCCGGGGCCAACGGCACAACCTTATAGTTGGCGGTTCTCGGCTAAACCAGCTTCGTCCTCTTTACCTCGAGGCACGGCGACGTCGGGGTCATCCCTTCCCTCGACGGCATTCCCGAAGGAGCACAGACCCGCCCACTACCGCGCCCCCCAAGAATCGGGAACATAGGACCCGCCCACTACCGCAGTCCCGTCACATGTCCCCGTCGAGCAATTGACAAAAGTCGGGACGACCAAACGGCCACGGCACAACCCCATAAGGATTGGCGGTCTTCCGGCAACGCCCGGGTTCCCTCTCTTAGTGTGATCATGCAACACATCATCAAACAATCCATTTATATCTTTGCTCTGTCGTGAATGCAACATCACCCATGCTCATGCGATTCGCCATTTCAGATAACCCACGCAATATGTCATGCGATCTCACTCGACAATTTCAAAATCCAAATTCAACCAACACTCGATCACGCATTTCATCATCAATCATGAGTATAATTAACAATCGGCACTTCAATTAATCATAACAATCAATAGCACATCAAATTCAGACAAAAATTAGTTTCCGGATGAACAGTGCCGTGAACAGTGATCGTGAACAGTAATTATGAACAGTGATTTTTCCGAAATTCAATTAATTAAAACATTTAATCCAGAAATTAAACAAAACATTAATTAAAACAATTAATCAATTCAATTAAAGCAAATCATGCTTAATTAATCACATAAACACAATCAATCCCAAAATTAAGCACAATTAAGCTAAATAAGCAAAATTAAACTAATCTAATCTTAATCATCTATCTAACCACCTATCTTAGGGCTAATACAACTTAATTAAACCCCTTAAACCAAGATTAACACTAACTAACCAACCCTAAGCAAGTTTAGGCACTAAATAGGGATTAGGAGCTAAACTCACCCGTTAAGCGGGCCGGCGACACGATCGCGGCGGCGGCGACGAACCCGACACCCGGGGACCTCACTCACGACGATCCAAGGTGGTCCCGGGGCTGAGAACAGCAGCAACAAACTCGAAATCCCTCTGCAACTCTGAAAAACTGACTGCACAGGAGGAAAGTTGCTGACCGGAGTTGAACGGGCTGCCCGGAGCTCCGGCGAGCGACGGGCCAGCGACCGGCGGCACCTGGGGTCGAGGGGAACCACTAGTGGCTGGTATGGGTGGTGGTTTGGCCGGAAATGGAGAGAAACGGAAGAAAAGGCGGAACAAAGTTGCTGCAGGCGGAATAGTGACGGTCCGGCGACAGCCGGCTTTCGGCCGGAATTCGGGACGACCGGAAGCTCTTTCCGGTGATCGGCCGACGCTATCTGAATGAAAATTCTCTTCTGAACACAACGGCGGGTGGCACGAGACGAGATTCCAACGGGAAGGCAATGAACAACTCAGATTTCGGTGAAAGGTCAAACTGAAAAACAGAAGGAAGGAAGGAAAACCATGGGAGAGAGGTGCTGCGATTTTGGAGAAGATGAAGAGGAGAGAGAGAGTGAAGTGAAGGCTGAAGGATAAGCCTTATCCAAGCCATCAAGGCTTGCCCCACTTGCCAAACAATGACCTCATCTTATCTCTCTTCCTTTTTTACTTTTCTTCAAAATATCCAAGGGCATTTTGGTCATTTCTACCTTGCACATTTCCCAATATATCCTTGGGCTGAAAATGAAAGGGGCGGGCCTAGGAAATGGGCTTGAAAATGAATAGGAACGGGCTCGGGAATTTATTGGGCTTGAATCGGCTCGGTTTTAGACAATGGGCTCGGAAGGGTAAAGGGTCGGTTTGGCCCAACGGGCTCACTTGCTTGCCTCGGGCCTTCCATGGTGGCTGTCCCACTTGGGCGTGAGGCCCACACTGTTCTTGCCTGGCCCACGTCCTTGTAGGCTCGTTTTCTTGGTCCGAAAATCCCTTTTTCAAATACTCGGCTCAACCGGCAGTGTCGACTGTCTAAGAAGCATCGTCCAAAAGTCCTTCTCGAACATTCCCAAAAATTCGAAGTCCAATATTGAATTCTCATACCATGTCAATTTCGCCCGAATGCCATTTTGGTACTACTCAAACTGACAGGCGGCTTTGAGGATTCACGCGTAACCGACTCGTGCCAATTCACGTTCAAGACTTCTCGACACATGGACGTCCTTGACTACATGAAATTGCGAAGGATCAATTCTTATTTCAAAGTACACGATTACCAAGGATCGACACAGGGCCGTTCGCGGGTTCGATAACAGTAGACGGAATCACCCGTCGTCCCATTATTTCTGTCCGCGAATCGACTTCTAGTCGTCCCTGCAATTGGTCTGCATATCTACAGGATCGTCTTTACGCAAGTCTCACGGTCGAGTCGTTTTCCCATGTCAAGTTCTTTAGTCGCACGAGTTCTGTCCTCATTAGCCTTTCCCCTCAAGGTCAGTATCTCAGGAGTGATCAGTTCCGAGTGAGATCAACCAACAATGCATTGACGAAATTAACGCTCGTTCCTCCCTAAAAGGACTCGAATTTCAGGATGTTACAATACCTCTATGAGATAAAGCATGTTTGAAAGGGACTTTTGCTAGTAGTGGTGTAGTTCGTAGATGCCCATGACGACTGATCCGATGAGGGCGGGGGAGTGGACGCCGGGGCGGAGTGCCGAGCAAGGAGCGACTCTAGCGGGCTTCTAGGATGTCGAAAGGGGTAGAAATGAACTGAACCACGGGCTGGAAAAAGAGAATGCTTGTGGAATAAAATTTATTAGAGTGGTATAGCGAAGTATGGTCAAGTTTGTGGAACTCCGCTATTGGAATAAGGTCGAGAAAGGACGATCGCTAGTTCGAGATGGTCTAGCGGTTAATGGATGCTTTGCTAAGTTATCAGGGGCAGATAAAGGACAATGTAAGGTTGCTAGAAAAGCGATACAAAAAAGACTAAGACTGTTGGATTGTTAAGTTCAGTGTTGCATTTTTCCTTAAGGTGTCGTCGATAAGAGGGATATATCAATTTGGACACTACCAGTACTGTAGCTTAGTGGTTTGCAGGATAAAGCTCTACAAGTCCAATTGAGAATTCGAAACCGGGAGGTGTAAGCAAAGTTGCTTTTGGCAGAATCAGATAAGATATGGCCTATGGCAACCAAAAAGGAATTGGAAGCGATTTGGTATATCAAGGTACAGAAGGAACAACTTCATCTTGTGGAGTTCGCGTATAATAACAGTTATCAGCAAAGTATCCGAATGGCACCGTTCGAAGCTTTGTACGGCAGACCGTGTAGAACTCCTATTTGTTGGGACGAAGTCGGCGAGCGGAAAATTACAGGACCAGAGTTAGTGCAACAATCTTTAGATGCCGTCAAGATGATTCAAGAAAGGTTAAAGACGGCTCAGAGCAAACAGAAGAGTTATGGGGACAGACGACGTAGGCCATTGGAATTTCAAGTGGGCGATCATGTGTTCTTTAAAGTATCGCCGATGCGAGGTACATCGCGATTTCGAAAGAAAGGAAAACTGAGCCCAAGGTACGTCGGACCGTTCGAGATTCTAGAAAGGATTGGGAATTTAGCCTATCGTCTGGCGCTACCGCCTCGACTTGCTCAAGTGCATGACGTATTCCACGTGTCGATGTTAAGGAAATACGAGCCGGACCTGACTCACGTGTTGAATTTTGAGGAGATAGAGGTGGACGACAGGGTGTCATATGTGGAGAGACCGATTCAGATTGAGGACCGAAAAGAACAAGTGCTGAGAAACAAGATAGTCTCTTTGGTTAAAGTCAGTTGGCAGTGTCATGGTACGGAGGGAGCTACGTGGGAAAGCGAAGAAGTCATGAGGCGTCAACACCCCTATCTTTTTGAGGATTAGAGTATCAGTTCAAATTTCGAGGACGAAATTTCTATAAGAGGGGAAGAGTTGTAACATCCTGAAAATCGACCCCATTTTAGGATTTTATAAAAGGGCAATATTAGTCGAAGGCCTGGTCAGTACAAATTTTCCGAACTGTGTGTTCGTGGGATAATGGATTACAGAGAGACGTCGATAGGAAATGATTCGCGTACGACTCGCAATTTCGATCAGGAACGAACCCTTCGACCATGAGGACCTGGGAGGGAACGATATCCTCTAAGTACTAGACTATTAAGGAAACGGAAATAAATCGATTCGGAAGAAGTACGAAGTCGATCTGCGGGTGATTTCCGCACGACTTCGATATGAACTACGAACGACGGTAAACCGAATCCTTTTCATCTGGTACTCGAGATTATCAATTGAGCCCCTGGATCACACGACAATCGAAGGACGTCCCCGACTCGAGAATTGGCGTAAACGTGGTTCAAAGAATGGTTGACCATGGGTCAAATGTGATGAAAGTCCAAAAGGGCGCCCCGATAATCCAAATTGTACTACGGTCGCAATCGACTCAATTTGGCCCCGATTTTTAATCCGATTTTGGGAACCGACTTCTCGTGATGTCAAGACTAAATATTTGGATGTCGCCTCATTTATTTTGGGATTTTCCGTTGGACACGGAAGCGTCGGAAAAAGGAAAAATTGGACCGGGTTTCGGGCCCGCGGGTGGGCCGGCCCAAGACAGGCGGCCCAATGGGCCTTGCACCCATTCAGCCCAGCCCAAAAGGGGCCCAAGTTGGCCCAAGTTCCCCTCCATTTCCAGTCCATGGGCTTCTCTCTTTTGGCCTTTTGCTTTTGTGCCCAAGTGGGCTTTGTTTATGCTTTGTTTGTGCTTGTTTTTGATTGGCTCTTCAACAAGTGGCAAGCCCACTTGCCTTGGCCTTATCCAAGCCTTCGGTAGCCTCTTCTCTCTCCTCTTTCTCCCCCAAAATTCGTGCACCAGCCAGCCCTCACTCTCTCTCCCTTTTTCTCTTCCTTTTCTCTTCCATTTTTGCTGTTTCTTGCTGTCCATGCTGTTTTCCAGCCCAAAAACAGCCTTGCCGCCGTCACCGGAGCCGCCGCAACCGCCTAAAGTGTAGTCCTGGAAGTTAGGAAGCCAACCGCGCACCCCCGGTCACCCCTGGTCGCCCCGAATCGCCCGTTTCGGCCTTTTCCCCTCTGCTGGTCAGTTCCGCGTGAACAGTGATTCCGGGCTATTTTGGCCCGTTTCGGCCACCGTTTGTCGTCCGTTGCCATCCCCAAGCTTACCCCTCGTAGCCCTTGTTCCCCTCTACGCGCCGGTGTCGTCGGATTTCCGATCCAAGTAAGTTAACTTCCTAATCCTTGTTTAGGGTTAATCTTGCTTAGGGGTTAATTAGTGTATTTGTGTATTTGTGATTAATTAAGGTTGATTGGTTAATTATTCTGGTTAATTAATTCTGACTAGGGTTAGTTAATTGACCATAGTTAGTATTAAAGTAACTAAGGTTAATTAATTAAAGTAACCAAGGTTAGAATTTAACTATGGTTAGGTTAGATTAACTAGGGTTGAGTTAATTTGTTAACCATGGTTAAGTTTATTTATTTTTATTTATTTATTTAATTTCGGACGAATTTACTGTTCACGGATTACTGTTCACTAATCACTGTTCACGGATTACTGTTCACATATTACTGTTCACGGCATTGTTCATGCAGAAGCTAATTTTTGGCTTATTTTGATGTGCTCTTGGTTGTTATGATTTATTGAAGTGCCGATTGTTAATTATACTTGTGAATATTGATGAAATGCATGATTGAAGACCGAGTGGAAGTGAAAGTATTTGACTTATTGAGTTATTCCCGAGAATTAGGGAATGTACGTGATTGTTGATTGGTCTGAATTGATTGACAGACTGTGATTTGAATTGTTGATTGTTCCCAAGAGTTAGGGAATGTGTATGATTGAATGCTGATTGGAAATTGGATTTTGGAAATTGTCGAGTGAGATCGCATGACATATTGCGTGGGTTATCCGAAATGGTCTGAAATGGCATGTCGCATGAGCATGAGCGTATGGGTGATGTTGCATTCACGACAGAGCAAAGAAAAGAATGGATTGTTTGATGATGTGTTGCATGGTCACATTAAGAGGAGAGCCCGGCGTTGCCGGTAGACCGCCAACCCTTGGGGTTGTGCCGTGGCCTTTTGGTCGTCCTGACTTCGGTCGGTTGCCTGACAGTGGTCAGTTGCGGGGCTGCGGCAGTGAGCGGGCCCCATGCTCCATAGGGAATGCCGTCGATGGGAGAGAGCCCGTGACGTCGCCGTGCCTCATGGGGAGGACGATGCCTGGTCTTTGACTGGTAGACCGCCAACCGTAAGGTTGTGCCGTGGCCCTAGTGGTCGTAATAATCGGAGCATATGTGTGGATGTGAGGCACGAGAAAGTTGTGTGAGATGCTCTGATTATTCGCATGCCTCTTAATGTCGTGATGGATTAAATGACAGCCGGTTTGCAGGTCGCGTGTGCCAAGGCCGGGTAGGGTCGCCCGTGATTGCACCCGTGTATTAAACTGTCTTTTGGGATTATTTCTCCGAGGTGGTATTGCACGATTGCTGTATTAGGTTGTATGTTAAACTCCCGAGGCGAGCGAAGTTCCTAACCGGGGCTTAGGACTTTAACTTGCCGAGTTTATCTCAACCCGTCGTGGTTAACTTTTTCGGGCCCTAGATGATGCGTGAGGATCGAACAGAGCGATCCCTCCGAGGCCAGCGAGTAGGCATTTGTGCAGTGTTAGGTTAGCTAGGCTGGTCCTTTTTTGAGTAGGCCTTAGCTTGTCGCCTGTAGTAAGGCGTGTTTGTATTTGCTGGTGTGCTGGCTAACCTTCAGATATATAAAAATGGTGTTGTCTTTCCTTTGCTGCTGTTGTTGCTATCCCTGTTGTTTGGTTTGGGAGTTGTTCGTTTCCGCATGTGCATAATTACAAGATAAAATGAATTGGTCGACGACAAGTATTCGGGACGTCGTACGATAGACCTCAAGTGAAATGGGGTTGCCGCGAGCTCGAGAGTCGGGGCGTGACATATAATCCCTCAACTTTCTAACAAAGAATAATCATCCCTTTAGTGCTATTCATAAATTTTCATGATTACATTATTATCCGGATTTTGGAATATCTTTTTGTTTCAATCATTTTCCTAAATCAACAGCAAATATGCTATCTTTTATTACAATTTTTTTTTTAATCTTTACAACTATTACAATAGTTCAATTTGAGTAAAAGTAGAACCTTATTTAGAGTTCAATTTAGGGACCAAATCTGCCAATAATGCTAGAATTCGATCCCTAACCAAGAACACCTACCTCGCACGATTTTTGCCTTCATTCCTTCTCATTCGTGATTAGAGGCATGTTGATTTTGATATCTTGGGCCCGGCATCAAAATAAATTTTGGACCGATGAAGACGACAGGCACTTTCGAGTCCCTCGAATCTCTGAAGAAATATTCAAGGCCGCTCAACATTACCCGACTGATTCGCTCCTTTTAAGTTGACCCATTTTTGTGCGTACATAAAACTAAGTCAAGATATGGGCCATCTAGTCAACAATCGGCCAAGAGTTTCGCCTGGAGGGAGCGTGCGAAACAGGACAGGAAAGAAAGCAGAGCAGAGGGCAGTCTTGGCAATAGGAGGAAATGACAAGAGTGGGACGTGTTCCGGCAGCTGATCACACTGCATATTGAAAGTGAATTATGAAGTGAATGCAGGGAATGTTTATCATTTTCTTTCCTGTTCCTCCGTTAATCTCACGTACCAACCAATCATCGCTGCCATCAAAGCCAATTCGTTTTGAAATCCCCCTTCACATTGGTCGTTTTGACCCTCCATGGCCTGAACAATCGTCTTCTCTCGAATCTGTGGACTGAGCCATCGCTCGATGAGCTCATCGCTTCCCCGCCTGACCAGACAAATCCTCGCCTTCCATCGTGTTGCCACGGCAGCGTAGTCATTGTGTCACCGCGCGTTTCATGGGTTACTCCTCCTGGCTGCTCTTTGCCGGCCAAATTTACCAGTGCTACTCGCGAGTTTCTCTTATATCTTTTTCATCATCCGAGGCGCTGGTGTTGTCCTCTGTCCTCCCCTGTTCACGCCATGCTTTGTTGAATGAAAAGAAGCCAACGTCACCAAGTGTAGATTGCTCTCCTGACCAGTCCAAAAGCACCATCGCATCGCCGTCTCGTGCTCATCTCACTTCATATACTTTGACGGCAACCACTAAGCTGAGTCAATCATGTATTTTCTTCTTCTTTTGATTTTGCTCGGTTTCAAAACACTTGACCGTGCGTTTTCTCTTCACAGAGTATTCTCTCCACAAGCAAATAAGTTTCTCTCAGATGGATTCAGCTCCGCCGCTTTTCAAATCGAAGTGGACAATATCGCTCTCACGAGGTATCTGCAACATAGACGGGGGCATTCGTCAAGCTTCAAAGTCCTGCTCAGAGAACCTGCGCGCCTCCACGCCTATCAGGTTGTTTCTGTCCGACTTAGTTTTGGAGTTGATTTTACGTTCGGTTTGTCTCCTTGATTTGTTTCTCTGTTTCTAGTCTTGCATGTTCTTCCGGCCGAGTCGCAGGCAAACTGAGTTGACGTGCTTTCGTGCCGTTGCGGATCACTGAACGGAGTTGCTGACTATAACTGTGAGCGTTCGGTGAGGATTAGAGATTTTTAGCCTTTGCTTATTTGAAATTTAAGCTTATGATTTGAGTTAGCGGAAGTGAGCACAGAGAGAGAAAAAACAGGGCAGATGATGAGTAAGGATGAAAATGTACTTGGCATAAAGGAAAATATCAAAAAGATAAATCTATAAAAAAGATTAAAAAAATGATTAGATTGTATTTAGGTGTTTTATCTCTAGTTTTCATTACTGCTCTCATCCTTATCATAATTGAACTTGTCTTCTATATATTTAAATCAATAAATTTACATTTATTGACACAATACACATTTATTTATATACACCGCTCACGGGGTCCTATCACAGGACGTAATAATAAGATTGTGTATATTCTTTACCAAACTTGTATCGGGGTTTTACTTACTGTGCTTTAATATTTCATTATCATCGTA
The DNA here is from genome assembly GCA_014182735.1 of Corymbia maculata. Classification (NCBI taxonomy): domain Eukaryota; kingdom Viridiplantae; phylum Streptophyta; class Magnoliopsida; order Myrtales; family Myrtaceae; genus Corymbia; species Corymbia maculata. The sequence continues at coordinate 15,957,442 of CM024688.1, read as the reverse complement.
CTTGATTTGATCACTTGGATATGGATATAAGTAGTTATGGTATTTAATGTTGACATTGTTGAATTCGATTGCGCACAATCCTGTAAATGAACATGTTTATGAATTAAAATTGGAAAGACCGCATGATTCGCGTTTTTTGATAAAATAATGAGCTTAGGTACCAAAAGGGCATTAATTAGACTATTGGCATAATCAAATCCTCTAGTTCGTGAAAATAAAGCCACCTCCCGCACTTTACTTGGCTCCTAACCAGCCTTCAAAATGGTTAGTGGCGACTCTTATAACAAGAACGATTTTCATAATTAATCAAGAAAACCAAATTACAACCGGAAGTGTTTGGGAGAACCTACGCCAAGTACAAGTGACTCCTCGCGTTCGCTCTCGCTTGACAATCTGTCAAAGCTCCGGCAGATCCACCTTGGGAGGGTCGCAACAGTAATCATCTTTTACACCCCCAATTGTGAAACTTGGCATCAACCTTAAAAATAATAAAAAGAAATGCTGCTTCAGCCACCACTTGCTGCATAAATTTATTTATTGTTTCAGAAAAGGCCAGTCAATAAACATTTGATCAACAGGCAAGCTGAGGTCCCTATTTGAGAATTATTTAATTACTTTATACCTCTTTCTAAAAATAACTCCACTTCATGGGTACATTTATTTCACGAAAAACTCAAGATTTAAGTAATATTTTTCGAAAAATGAATAATCGAAAAATAATAATAATGTGAGCTGAGGCCTCAAGAGCCTAAATTTCTCTTAAGAAAGGCCCTTTTGTTATAGATGGTGAGGGAAGCAAGATCCCCAACCTCTCCACCGAGGTCGAGACGCACACATCATATGGAGATTCCTAGTAAGATGGGAAATTTTGAATGAGATAGTTCTTGATTGCACATTTTAGAATCAACTTATTGTCTCGCTCCACTAGAATAAAGCAAAAATAGAAATCAAATAAAGCGCAAGAAACAATGATGATCTATGAATAGAAAGCAAGGCGCACCGTTTTGTGCAGAGGACCCTGTCACGCCTCGACTCTCGAGCACGCGGCAACCCCTGTTCTCTCGTAGTCATTTAGATGCGACGTCCCAGGACGCGTCACCGACCATTATTTTTATCTTGTAATTATGCACATGCGAAAGCAAATCACAAACCCCCAGTCAATTGCAAAAGCAGGGATAGTAGGAAAACCCAACAAGAACACATTCAAAAGTACTGTTTTATTTATTTACTGATTAACCCTAGAAAGTTTACAAGTACAAGCCCTTACCACGGGCATCTTCCTAACGAGCCAATGAGGCCAATAAACCAGGGTTAATCTACTCCCTTCAAAGATGGCCACGAACCGTAATATGCGTCGATTCTCCATCCTATGGACCTGAAAATTTTTAACCACGACGGGTTGAGATAAACTCAGCAAGTTAAAGTCCTAAGCCCCGGTTAGGAACTTCGCTCGCCTTGGGAGTTTAACATACAACCTAATCCATCAAATCAAGCAACACCACTACAGAGAAAATGATAGCACAAGACAATTTAATAAACAGGTGCAATCACAGGCGACCCTACCTAGCTTTGGCACATGCAACCTGCAGAACTGTCACTTAAATCATCACGACATTAAAAGCATGTGAATAATCAGAGCATCTCACACAACTTTCCCATGTCTCACACTCACACATGCTCCGATTATTACACCCCCTCTTGGGCCAACAGCACAACTTTATGGTTGGCGGTTCCTGGCTAAACCAGCTTTGTCATCTTTACCTCGAGGCACGGTGACGTCAAGGGCTCACTCCCAAGACGGTATTCCCGAAGGAGCATAGGACCCGCCCACTACCGCAGCCCCGCAACTAACAGAGGCCCGGAACCCGCCCACTACTGCAGTCCCACAAAGTTAACCCCTCCCTATCAGGCATCCGACCGAAGTCAGGCGACCCACTGGCCACGGCACAACCCCATAAGAATTGGCGGTCTTCCAGCAACGCCGGGTTCCCTCTCTTAATGTGATCATGCAACACATCATCAAGCAATCCATTTATATCTTTGCTCTGTCGTGAATGCAATATCGCTTATGCTCATGCGACATGCCATTTCAGATAACCCACACAATATGTCATGCGGTACCACTCGACAATTCCAAGATTCCAAATTCAACCAATCAACAATCACGTACATTCCCTAATTCTCGAGAATAACTTAATAAGTCAAACACTTTCACTTCCACTCGGTCTTCGATCATGCGTTTCATCATTATTCACGTATATAATTAACAATCGGCACTTCAAGAAAACATAACAACCAAGAACACATCAATTTGAAACCAAAATTTATTTTTGTATGAACAGTGCCGTGAAACGTAATTGTGAACAGTAATCATGTACAGTTATCGTGAACAGTAATTGTAAACAGTAACTATGAACAGTACTAATCCGAAATTAATAAAATAATATTAAACTTAACCATGGTTACTAAATTTAACCTAACTAAGGTTAATTAACTCAACCATGATTAATAATTAACCATAGTTACTTTAGAAACTAACTTTAGTTACTTTAATTAATTAACCTAGGTTACTTTAACACTAACCATGGTCAATTAACTAACCCTAGTCAGCTTTAATTAACTAGCCTAATTAACCAATCAACCTTAATTAAACACAAACACACAAATACACTAATTAACCCCTAAGCAAGATTAACCCCTAAACAAGGATTAGGAAATTAACTTACTTGGATTGGAAATCCGGCGACACCGGCGTGTAGAGGGGGACTAGGGCTACAAGGGCCAAGCTCGGGGACGACAACGGACAACAAATGGTGGCCAAAACGGGCCAAAACAGCCCCCGGATTACTGTTCACGCGAAAGAGAGTTATTTGGCGGAAACGGCCAAAACAAGTGGCTAATGGTGAGTAGGGGTGGCCGGCGGTGTGCGGCTGGCTCCCTGACTTCCGTGGCTACACTTTGGGTGGTGGTGGCGGCTTCGGCAATGCCGGCAAGGGTGGATTCCGGCAGGAAAACAGAAAACACAGCAAGAAAAGGAAGAAAAGGGAAGAGAAAAGGGAGAGGAAAGGGGGTGGCGGTCCGGTGATGGTTGGGCGGCTCCTTGACGACGGCAAGGCAGCAAGGACCGTGGCTAATGGTGGCTGATTTGGGGGAAACACAGCAGCACAGCTGCTGTTTTTGGAGGAAAACCAGAAAAGAACAAAAGAGAGAGAGAAAGAAGGAAAAGTGGGAGAGTGGGGAGGAAGAGAAAGCAACGTGGGGAAGGGGCTGCTGAAACTTGAGGAGAGAGAGAGAGAGAGAGAGAGAGAGAGCAAGAAGCCAAGCAAGAGACCAAGTCAAACTTCCCTTCCATCAACTTGCCCCAAAAATCTCATTTTTTTGACTTTTCTTCCCTTTTGTCCTCCAAAAATAAATACATCTTCTAGAAAGGGCAATTTGGTAATTCCTCAAAGTATAGTATACCTTACTATACGCGTACACGGGCCAAGAATTTATACGGGCTAGAAGAAAATCGGTTCGGGCTCAAATCGAAGAGAAACGGGCTCGAAAAATCTAACGGGCTCAAAGGCTTGAAGTTGGGCTTCCTTGGGCCCACTTAGCTAGCTTGGGCCCACGTGGCTGACTCCTCAAAGGTGCAAGGCCCATTGGGCCTTCAATCGGTCCAATTCCTCTTGGTTCCAATTTTTCGGCCCATTAAATCCTTTTTCTGAAAATTCTCGGCTTACCGAAATTCAGGATGTTATAGACCCCCTGTTTCTATTATAAAGTCCGTTGTTTCAATTTTAGAGTCCGATGATTGTATTGTCCCATTGAGAATCTTCTCTTTGTAAGACTTCCAAGTGATACGATAAAGAGATGGACCGCTGTCAAGTAACTTCCCACAACATGTTATGTTTATCTTGCGCTCTTGGTATCTTTGAGCTCAATGCATTAAAAATCATTTCCATTGATTTGCACCCAAAAGTGCTCAGCTGATGCAAAAGCTCTAGTTCATCAATGCCCTTGACAACCTGCAAGGTCTCGCACCATCCAATATCTAACCGCCTCAAGTTCTTCAAGTTTGATAAACCACCTAACCTTTTTAATGAAAAGCACCCTTCAACAGAAAGTACTTTCAACGATTCCAATATAGAAACAAATTGACTATCCTGTACCTCTGAGCATCCCCACAGACGGAATTCTTGAAGCATCTTTAGAGAGCTTGATGCTCCCCTCCAACGATTAGTCAACTCGGGAGCTTGTAGCCCATTGTAACCCAGCTCCTCTGACAGACAAACCAACCTCTTCGAAGATTTGCAGTCCTGACCATGTGTTCTCTCTGACGATTCTAAGACATCGAGAAATTGAACATCAAATTGTCCGTGCACCTTGTTTCCTCTCGATTTTCTCGAACTTGATAAAACAAGTACAGTCTCCTTTTCCAATGGAGGAAGCCCGTTAAGATGTACTTAGTACATTTTCTCTTTTTATGAAAGCAATTACTCATGCGGTCTTCCTAACCTTATTTCCCCATTGTTGAGCAAGGGCGATCATGCATAAAATCACTCGAGCAAACACATATAAAATTCAATAATACTGAAACAAATAGAGCAAATAAAAGGTAGGAAAAAGAAAAGAAAAAGAGGAGCCCTATGGGGAATAAAGTCCCATGTTGTCCTTGAATTGCCACACATTCCGTTGACTCCACCTTCAGACATCCTCCCAATGGGTGGCCCCTCTATTTCTCTTCTCAAACCCTCAGATTCTCACATGATTTTCGTCTCCATCTTCGTCCTCCAAGCTTGTCATCATCATTTTACTATTTGCCAAGTGAAGCCTCCATCTCCACCACCATCCCAAGATTTGATGTTCTTGGACCAAAGACTCGCCACCGTACACCCCGTGATCCAGAGCTTCAAGAACACCGTCACTGCCGATCCGCTTGGCATCACCACCTCTTAGGTCGGCCCTGACATCTGCAACTACCAAGGCTTTTATTGCAACCACCCGCCGGACAATCTCACAGCCACTGCACTCGCAGCCATTGACTTCAACAGTTACCACCTTGGCATGCCGACGCTCGAGGGCTTCGTCGACCAGCTCCCAGATCTCGCAATCTTCCATGCCAACCAACAACTTCTCTGGCGTCACCCCACAGAGATTGCGCTGCTCCCGTACTTCTATGAGCTCGACGTGAGCAACAACAACTTCTCCAGGGGATTCCCGACCGCAGTGTTCAGGATCACCAACCTGTCGTCCTTGGACATTCGTTTCAACTCCTTCCCTGGGTCCGTCCTGCCACAGGTCTTCAAGCAAGCCATCGACGTGCTCCACATCAACAACAACTTCGGCTCGACCCGGGTGCTCTACCTCACCCTGGCCAACAAGAAGTTCACAGGCCCAATCCCGAGGAGCATCGCCAACGCCTCTTCGATGCTACGCCTCTTCGACGCTGATTGAAGTGCTCTTTTTGAACAACCAGCTCACGGGTTGCATTCCTTACGAGATCGGGTTCTTGAGAAAGGCCACCGTCTTCGACTTGGGGGCAAGGGGGGCGGGGGGAACTAACCGACAGGACAGCTCCCATGCTCGCTCGGCTGCTTGGGCAAGATCGAGCAGCTCAACTTCGCTGGGATACCTGTATGACGCGATCCCCAAGGTCGTGTCCTCGGTGCCAAACCTGTTGAACTTGTCGCTATCGAACAACTCCTTCAACCACATCGGGCCTTTGTGCCGGAAGCTCGTGAAGAGCGGGGTGCTGGACGTGAGGATGAACTGCATCTTTGGGCTTCCCAATCAGAGGCCGCACTACGAGTGCGTGAAGTTCTATTTTCACTCGTTCTGGTTCAATTGGGTCGGTCCGTGGCAATACCTGATGAGCGCCACAAGATCAATTCATCTTACATTAGTCATCCGCCAAGCGCTCCGACAGCATCGGTCACTTACCCTGCTCTTATTCGACACAGATTATTGTGAGGATGGCTGGTGGTCGAGCGTGCGTTCTTCATAATCATGAAGAAAATAATGATAGGAAGACTAGCAATAATAACCAGAGAGGATGGTTATATGGTTAGGGAAATGGGGTAGGCTTCTGCACTTGCTGTCGAGTCACTCGCACGCGATGTGCAATCTCATGCTCACGTCATAGCTGAAGTTGTCCTCTTTGAATAAGGTTATCAGGTAAGCAAAGGGTGATATGAGAAGCAGGGGCGTTTTAGAAATTATGTGAAACCTGGTGGGACCTTAGTGCAGGTTCCAGTGTTGCATCGCGAGCGATTTCTGTTTCATTAGACTGAGTTTACTAAATAATTCCTCAACATTAGAGGAAATTTTCTCCGACCATGCCTATGGCTGATGAATTACAAGTACGGTCATCATTCACGTGCAGATTTAGATATGGGGCAATAATCTTTCCCAACACATTTTGGAGAACATATTGGTAGATTACGAGATATCAATATCACCCTCTTGCAAATTTAATTAGAATTAAATGCTAGTGATTTTATGTTCGTAGCATATCAGTCAAAAGTGTCATTAGAGATAAATAGAGGTAATGTCTACATTTGTACTTCACCAATAGTTGGGTACATTTTGCCCCACCCTCGTTGTACCCGCCTTTTGCATCCATCATATGTGATTATAAATTCATTCAAACATCTGATTTGCACCATGTGTTCGCTAAAATCGCATTTGACGACTGCAACTGAAAAAATCTCATGATTCCGATCATAAAATTTAGGATTGTGGAGAGGCAACTTCACTGTAAAAGCTTTCAAAGTTTCAAATATTGCACTAACGGAATTTAATCTTGTTATTGAGGTATTAGAGATGGGATAATGGAGGAGGTTAAGTGGATAGGCTGAACCACTATAAATAGCTTTGTAAACACTTCTATCTGCTTTGTATAGAAGATATTTGATCTGCTGTGCATATTTCATCTGCAAACACTATTTCATCCTCTACACATTAAAACCGTCAATGTCCTTTTTTTGATCGATTTATGCTGATGTGAACAATCAGATCGCTAAGAGAAGGCACATCACAGCCATGGACACTCAAGCTAGAAGCTCACAGTCATGGCTATTTGAGAACGAAGCGTCCAGCCAGCATGGCCAAATCCGACTGCAAAGCTTGTGAACGCCATGGTTGCTAGAGCTTGAAGCTCTTGAGCTCGAAGCTCGAAATTCCAAAATCTACTTAAAATCGAGAAGGCCCAAAAGACGCTATGGCCAGATCCGACTGCAAAGCTTGTGAAGGCCCAAAAGACGCTATGGCCTCTACCATAATTAGTTCTCCTGTGGTTTGAGTTCTTGGGTTTGATGGTTTATTTATTTATGAAGTTTCTTTCTTCAATTCATTAATTTGATATAATTAGTCTATTTGCAGGAGAATTATCAAAAAAGTCATAAACCTATCGATGCAAGATCTAATTAAGCATGTAATCAGGCCAAGGCTTTGGGTAGTTATCAATGAGTGAGCCAATATGGATCACTTATTCAATCAATAATAGGTTCTGGACAATTATGATTTGGTTCAATTAAGTGCCTTAATGATTTACCCATGAATGACTCAAGCATCATTGGGAAGTTTGCAATGTGTAGTTTCATTGTTACTAGACCATTTGACCTGATTCTAACCCAATGAACTCGAAATTAATTAAATTAATAAACAGTTCCAAATATAACCTGAATTTCAAAATTACGGGAAAAATTACAAACCCGGTCAAAACGGTTTGAAATTTTATAGGTAAGTTAACTATAATTGTCTACTTTGACTTTCGTTATTTAAATTTTGCAAATAGGTACTTGGACTATGTCAAATTTACTGACTCCTCCAGGGTCTCAATTGCAAAACTGTTTTATAGGCCGAATTGACCTTGTCCAATATTTTGTACATAGGGACTTCTAAATCTGGCTGAAACTCCTCAAATTTTCCAGTCTAGCTTCAGTTTTGAGTTTTGCGGAAAATGACTCCATTTATTTTATATTTGTGAAACAAATTCGGAGAAAACTGAAACTAAGATTTTTATGTTAAGCTTAAAAACTCTTTGGTGATTTAATGGAAGAGAGACTTTCGATCAAATGACATCAGTTTTTTTACAAAAGTTGTATTATTACGAAGATCTCGTTCTGAACTTGTAGTGATATCTCATAAGCTTTTCCAAAATTCTGATCGAAAAAATTTCTTAAAATCCAAGAACACAAAGGTTAGAAGACACCGAATTTCGAGGAAACATCCACCATCATCAAAGTAACATTGTTCATTCCCATGCATATGCAAGCCTCTTTCCAGCATACATAAACACATTCAAGCAACTTTGAACATCGTATAATAGCATTCAACCTCGATCATTGAAAAGCACCTAAAGCAATCATCTAAACAGGCTTTGATCATCATCTGATCATCATGAAATTAGCTCAAATCAACATTTGATCGATCTAAGTATAATCAACATGAAAACATGCTTGATCACTTAGCCTAGAGGTTCGGTCAAGACATGCTTGGGAAGACTTTAACATGCAACTTCAATCATCAACTTCAACTGACATTGATTTTAAGAAAAGCAGCCTAAATATGCAATTTTTTAAGCTAGACCGACCAAAGTAAATCAAAATCAACATGATTAGGTTTGGCCAAGCTTGATTGAAGTATAAAGTGAACTTAATCATGCAATTACTTTTTGATCTCACTTGCACGATCCTAGGTTCTAGATCAATTTTGTTTCAATTCTATCATATCCTAGTCTTTTTTTATAATAGATCGAAGTATGACTTCGATTTAAACTATGAATCAATTTGCCTCGTCAAATGATCATTGAGAGCTTGATCAATCAAGTCTGTTAGACTTTACTTTAGATTCAGGAATCTAGCGAGCGCTAGGAGAAACCGAGCTAATCCATGAATCTCCAACGAGAAACTAGTGAAACTCAGGCCAAGGCTTACTTGAAGACACCTGAAGGAATGGTGTCGCAAGCTTCCATTGGCAAGGGATGATCCGCGAGCAGCCGGAACAAGCATAATCTCGTCAAGCTCTGGCATGGAGCATGTGAACCTGCACAGAGGGAGGGAGAAGTCTATAATCCAAAAAATGAAGTGCAATTGTGAGAGAGGACAGAGAAAATGGCTTATATATCATGGTTTGGCAGGAAATTTGAATTCTAAATTGAATTAGGGCCCTAACATTGATCTAGGGGTTCTTCTTGAATCCTTAATGATTAAGCTACGTTCTTTTCATGATGACATGTCACCATGAATGGCCAAGATTAAGAGAATGAGATTAGGCCTTCAAAAGATTGAAGACATGGCCAAAGGTTTTTCGGTGATTTCATGAAGAGCAATTTTGTAATTTCCTTCTTTACCAAAAAAAAAAAAATTGTAATTTCCTTGAGTGTGAGGGATGGCTGGCCAGCCGGCTAGGGTGGCTTGGTCGCATGGCTAAGTTGGCCAAGAAAATTGGTCGGGTCAACCAGGTTTGACCGATGGCCGGTTGGCTATCAAATCTTCTGATGGTTCGATTTTTCTAATTTATATAAATGGTTTGGATAAATTTTTCATGTCATTCGGAAACCTTTTAAATTAAATTCCATTGAATGTGTATTTCGTGGGATATTGCACTTTTGTACACATTTTCAGAATTGTTCATATTCTATTTTTGGGGATATAGGTCTAGATTTTTTATGGACTTGCTCGTTAATCGACCAATTTCATTCTTATATTCTGATCAAAGGTCAATAATCTTCGTTTATAAGTTACTAAGGAATTTGTTGAAAACTATATTCTCATGGACTAGTCTAATAAATTTAAACCCATTGACAAAATCTGGAGAGAATAAACCGTTAATGAAAGATATCAGGAGATTTTATTTGTGGGAATGTAGGTTCCGTTTGTTTTGAAAAAATGGGACATTTTTAGAAAATATTTTTCAAGAAATCACTTTCCAAAAGAATGGCAATATTTTTTGTTATTTGGCTGAAAATCTGAAGATAAATTGAAAAATATATTTTGTTGTTTGTTATATAAAACTTAATTTTATTTTCACAAAGAGACGTTCACTATTCAGGTGCTAGTGATTTAGGCATGGGGAGCAAAAGAATGAGGCATGAGCATCAGAGTCTTGAGCTTGGCCTTGTGGGGCTTGGTCCGGTGAGGTCGAGCCCTCACTAAAGGCCATGAGGTCATGGCACCTCATGGTGTCTAGCAAGGGCTCAAGCTCACCATGGTTGGGCAAGGCTTGACCTTGCCGGATCTAGCAAGGTCGTGCCTTGCCTAGCCATGGTGAAGTTGGCCAAAGGCTAAGGGGCCTCGCCTTTGGCTGGTCATCAAACCTCAACGGCCAATTAAAAAAAGGAAAAATAAATAAATATAAATTCGGAAAAAAAAAATATTATCAAAAGTTATTTATGTCGGTTGACCGGCATTTATGTTAGTAATATCCAGCCAAAATTAATTGGAAGGATTGAATTGGTACTAGCTCAAAAGGTTTAAGACTAAATTAGTATCAAATGCAATAGATTTAGAACTTTTCTGATATTTTTACTAGAATCTTAATGCATGTGCAAATTAAATTAGTATAAAAAAGTTGAAACAATTTATGCGATGGAAAATAGGTGGAAAACGAAATTATAATAATCCTATTAGGACAGAAAAAATTTAGAAATCTCTTGAATAGAAAAAAGAATTTCAAACTTTCTATTGAAACTTAGGGAAATTAGAGTTGGAATGTAATTAATGAATTTTTATAAGAACTATGGCCTGATTTTACAAAAAAAAAAAAAAAAAAAAAAAATCACAATCATAGTTTAGATTGTTACTCTGAATATTTCTCTAGCTCCCATCCCTTGTTGCCATCAACTTCGAGCTTGCCGCCACATCTCTACATCCTCAGAGCTGAACTTCTTCTTTAGATCCTCCCTCTTTTGCTTCAAATTCGATATGGTGTTGCTGTACAATGTGACTTTTAGTTTCATATCACCGGGTTTCACGTCATGGAAGATGGGCAATATGACCTTCTTCTTCCCATCTTCTTTAGATTTGGAGGTGTTCTCACACCATCTTCACAAGCTCACGAAGGCATTAGTGACTTGAAGCATAATTTTTACAAAAGATGGGTATATAGAGCTTAGAGTTGTCAATCGCTCATAGAATGTTGTCACTAATTCTTTCATCTAGTCGAAGCTCTTCGTCATCAATGAAAACGCAAATATCGACATCTACCAAGGCATGGTAGAGGTTGTTGGTGAATCCATAATGAGTATCGAGCCCTCTAAAAACAAGTAGACCTAATACTTACCTCATAATGTGTTGCTAGTGGTTGTTCCTATCTCTGAGTTCATCATAAGAGCTCACTTCACGCTTAGCAAGGTCACCCCTCTCTTTCTCTCTAACAGGCACTGTTGAAATACTTCTTCTTCTAGCACATTATAATGGGTATACGCAATTTCGCACAAAACTGAAGATGTTTTGCGGCTCTCGGATGTGAGTGGGGGACTTCAATGTTAAAGCCCCCATTGAGATGTTTACCTGCCGTGGAGTCTTCAAGAAGATGGCGTCCTTCGGGAATCTATCTCCGCGTACGTGTCCTCCACGTCATATCATATCTTTTGAGGCCTATTGAGATTGGTGGTAGCTAATAAAACAAATCATCTCCTAGCCATAAAATCAGGAACCGCCCATTTTAGGCATGTGTATTAACCGACCAAATAGTATTTTATTCTGTTTTTTTATTCTCGAGAATAAATTTGACACAAAAATCCATTTGGTAAAATTTTTGTTCTCAAGAATATATTTGGAACAAAAAAAAAAAAAAAAAAAAAGAGAAGTTACTTCATGTTCCCGAGAACAATTGCAACAATTAGTTTTTTTTTCTCTCTCTTCTCTTTCTCTTTCTTTTTCTTCTTCTTCCTCCTAGCCTACTGCTGGCCCATCGCTGCCCGCTGGCTACGATCGTCGGCACCGGCGGTAGTTGACAAACAGCTAGACAAGGTCCAACAAGCTCGCCGGAGGCTTCCCTAGCCACCAATGAGCTCGCCCTCTCGTAGATCTAGGCGAGGGCAAGCCTCGCCAAGCCATCGATGAGGCTCAACCTCACCCAAGTGACGCGAGGTCGGCCTTGCCCTAGCCTAGCGAGGCCCAGCCCGCGTCGGTTGGCGAGGTCAAGCCTCGCCAATGGCTGGGCAAGGCTCTCTTCGCCCAAATCTAATAAGGCAAGCCTCACCTAGCCACCACTAAGGCTTGTCGGGCTAGGTGAGGCAAGCCTCTAACGAGGTCATTGGACCTCACCTAGCCGCTCGTCGGCTACCATTGGCAATGGCAACCGGCCACAAAAGGAGGAGGAAGAAGATGAGAAGAAAAAAAAAAAAAAAGAAAAAGAATAAAAGTATTAAAAAATTAGAAGAAACAAAAAAAAATTAAGAATTTTATCAAACGTATTTCTATCCCAAGAGTAAAAAATTTGGATAGTTACCAAATACTTTCAAATACTCAAAAATTGTTCTTGGGAATAGAATAAAAAGAATTATTTCTGATCGGAAATTATTTTCGGGAATAGAATTTTGCACTTTTTATTATCCAAATCAAAAGAAAGTCGATTAAAAGAAAATTATGGAGCAGCTTAATAATTGTACCAATTTAGTCTTTTTAAATTATTAAGGCATCTTTCCGTAACTAAAGGTGACGATGGGGCCTAATGTGTAGCCAGCCTTAGTTGGCAAAGATTCCTTTTTTTCAGTATAAATAGGCTATTTTTCTTCATTCGGAAGCACGGATCACCGAGAACCCTCCAAGCCCTCTCGAGCCTTGGCAGAAATTCTCACTCTCCAAATCCCTTCCTTGTAAACACCCTTTTGTACAAATTTCCAGTTTTATAATAAAAGAAGCAGAAATTTCTCAGAAGACTTTTGAGTTCTTTCAAGTTTTCTTCAGACTAAGGGGACTTCCCGAAAGGGAACACCCCGAGAGCTTCCCAGGTATTCCTAAAACTTTGCTCTATTTCTCTTTAGCCTAGTAGAGATAGTAAGAAGTTTGCAATAAGCTAGTTCCAACATACGTAAGCCGTTGAAGTAAGCCAGGAGGGCGTGTCAGGGGAATTTAGGCGAAAAGGTGAGGACTAAGTCGATTGCTCAAAACTATAGGCTTCTGAATGGATCAAAGCTAGGAACCACCAATAGAGAGATCAAGTGAAGAATAAAGAAAAACTGGGAAAGCGAGCAGGTGGCAAATACTGAGTAGGATCAAGTTCATCATAGGAATCCTTGAATATTTTTGTTGGAAGATATGCTCGTAATATTCCAATCGAAGATTGAAATTGATACACTAAATCAATTTCATATTTGATACAATATTGCAAGAAATATTATTTCCTTTTATTGATCTCCATTTGTACTATATATTACAAGTCCCTTGTACATTGAATACACACAGAAATACAAATAGTATTTCTATTCTCTCATATTCTATTCCCTCTCGCTTGTCTTGCTTGTTTTCTTTCATGGTATCAGAGCCACCGAGCTCTAATTACGCTTCCGCACCAATATCCAACCCTATTTCGCAATTGCCTGTTGCTTGAGAGTTCTGACCTGCAAAACATAACCAATTTTCTGGCAAAGGAATCGAGTTCTCGCAAAACAAGAAGCAAGTGAAGGAATTTACCATGACTCGGAATACTTCCGCAGACTCCCAGCAAGAGTGATCAGAAAGTTTGACCTCCGAAATCCAGGATCCGATCATTGCAGAGTCTGGAATCCGAGGCCCACCCACTCAAGCCCAAAATTTGCAAACTAACCAGGCTCAGTTAAATCTAGGGCAGCCCACTCCGAGCCAGCTCAACTCAGGCCAGCCCATTGCGGGCCATCCTTACCAGTGGATCCCTTTTCAGTGGCCCATTGCGGGTCATCCAAATCCCATGTTCTTTGGGTTGGGCCCAAACACATCATCGCCCGTTTATTAGAATTATCAAGGCTACACCCAGCCCATTGGCAACCCACCAGCCTCAAATGGGGCAAGCGTGTCCAATGAGCCAGGGGATTCAAATGCGGGCTTTTCAGGTGGGCCAGGAGATCCGAATCCAGGAAGCAGGTCGAGTGGATCGGGTATGGACATGAATCCCTACCCGGTCCTCCCACCCTGATATCTGCCGTATCCGATCACGGCCGTCACCGGTAGGCCGGAACCCGGCGACACCCTCTACGTCTCTACCGCCGATGAACCAGAACTAAGGCTCATCAGCCACCAATTAGCAGGAACCGAAGGATATTCAACCTGGGCACAGGAGTTTCGTCGAGCCCTCGTCACCAAAGACAAAGACAGGTTCATCGACGGAACGGTACCAATCCCGGCGGATGAGAAAATGGGCAAACAATGGAAAAAGTGCAATCAACTGGTTAGAACTTGGATCGGAAATTGTATAAAACCAGAGATTGCAGCCGGATTACCCCCGACGGAGTATGCAAAAACGATGTGGGACAACATCAAAGAAATGTACGGGAAATTAGATCGAGCAAAGATCTTTTCTCTTACCCAAGCATTATCAGAGTTAAAACAAGGAAACATGACCGTGACGGCTTGTTTCAACAAACTATCGGCCCTCTGGAACGAGCTCGAAGCCACGGAAGAAAAGCTCGAGGGACCTGAGACAACATTACAGCAGTACAAGGCGATCAAGGACAGAGAAAAGGCCACACGTTTTCTGCTAATACTCAACGAATCTTACCTCACTTTCAGGTCGCAGATCTTAGCCATGGAGCCACCACCTCCTCTCGAACGGATTTTTGAGCTAGCCGTTCAGGAGGAGAGCCAGCGACGCGCGGCACCGAAGAACTCAAGGGCGACGAAGAGCGTTGCGCTCTCGGCTTGCGGTGAACGGACGGGCACTCGAACCCTAAGCCAGGAGAAGCTGCGACGAGAGAGAGAGGGGCTTGGGTTTCAGCCCGAAAAATCCCCTTTTAAGGCGCAAGGAATGGACGGCTCAGATCACATCTCATGATCGGACAAGACAGATCGTTTCTCACAATCGAAAGGCACAGATCGCATCTCGCGATCAGACGGCTCAAAATCGATCGAGCCATATGCAGAATCGGACGGTGGATATGGTTTCTCCAATAAAGGATCCTACGGCTCAGATTCAGTAAGAAATTATGGGCAAAATTTTAAGGGCAAAGGTAAATTATATTGTGATTATTACAAACGTCCACATCACACTATTCATAATTGCTGGAATTGCATGGTAAACCTGGAGAAAAAGAGAAAAAAGGGAAGGAATCATCAGTGGCAGCTTATCATGTCACCGGATCAACCGAATCTAGTACTGATCAGCCTATGACGCATGGACAATTTTAGCAACTCATGCAGGCTTTACAAAAATTGGATACTTCCAATAAAGGAAATAGTTTTTCAGGTATTTCTTATTGCATGACGAATTCTATTTCTAGAAGTACTTGGATTATTGATTCAGGAGCCAGTGATCATATTGTTTGTAATAAGGGGTTTTTTTCTGTTATCCATGAAAAATTGAATATCCCTATTACTGTGCGACTACCAAATGGAAATGTCACTTATGTCACTTCTACAGGCACAGTAAATCTCAGTCCCCAAATTACCCTTCAAAATGTCCTTTATGTCCCTGAATTTCAATTCAACCTTATTTTTGTGTCTAGAGCCTGCAAGGAAAATTCTTGCCAAGTATTATTCAATGCTGATACTTGTTTCTTTCAAGCCCTTTCGACTGGCAAACTAATGGGCTTGGGTAATCTCTCTGAAGGACTTTTCTTGTGGACAAATTTTTCAAACACTTTTGATTTGCCTAGTATTTCCTTGAATAACAAATCATTGTGTAACTCTGCTACCAATGATAAAAACTTCATTATGCATTTGAGAATGGGACACAGTGCCCTATTTCCTTTTCCTTAGTGTCATATTTGTCCACTAGCCAAACAATCGCGCTTAGCTTTTCCATTAAGCAATACTCGTGCAAATGCCATTTTCTCTTTAATCCATGTCGATGTCTGGGGGCCTTATCATACATCAAACCATGATGGGTCTCGCTATTTTCTTACTGTCGTGGATGATCACTCAAGGGCTACATGGATATTTCTTATGCAATCCAAAAATCAAGTCTTCTCAAATTTGAAGACATTCATCACCTTGTCAAAGAACCAATTCGGGAAATCTATCCAGCGAATTCGGACAGATAATGGAAGAGAATTCTTCAATCATGACCGTAAGTCTTTATTATCAAATCACGGCATTTTTCATGAAAGTTCGTGCATATACACCCCGCAACAAAATGGGGTAGTGGAAAGAAAGCACCGTCATCTTTTGGAAATAGCACGTGCATTAAAGTTTCAGGCTTATATTCCAGACGATTTTTGGGGAGATTGCGTTGTGACAAAGAAATTTATCGATAAATCGTATGCCCACAAAAATTCTTGATGGACGGACACCTTTCGAGGTACTTTTTGGAAAAAGGCCGGAGCTGGATCATTTAAAGGTTTTTGGGTGTTTATGTTACGCCACTACAGTGGGCCCTCAGGACAAACTAGATCCCCGTGCTCGGAGGTGTATATTCATGGGATATCCAAACTTGCAAAAGGGATATCGACTCTTCGAACCAACCACGAAGGAATTCTTTGTAAGCGGGGATTGTTCTTTCCATGAAGATGTTTTTCCATTTAAAGAAGACAGGTCATCACAGGAAAAGTCAAACCACAGTGGTAGTCTACAGGAGTATCCACATGAGGAAGAAGCATTTAAGGAGCCAGGATATTTCTTGGTTCCTCACCATGGCATTGCACCGACTCAAGCAAATCCTGTTGCGAATCTACATTCTGAAACATTATTGGAAGATATGCCAAATAATGTGACCATTGAGGAAACTCCACAAAGTGAAGGGGCACAACAAGAAGAAGATCCGATACCCTTGAATCCTCCAAGGCACTCTGGAAGGAGCACACGTCCACCTACATGGACAAAGGATGTTGTATAAGCCGTATATTTGAAAAACGTGAGCCATCTAGTTATAATGAAGCTTCCTCTGACCCGAAGTGGCAAGAAGCAATGGCAGTAGAACTTCGAGCTCTCCATGATAATCACACATGGGAACTTGCTACATTACCCAAAGACAGGAAGGCCATTGGGTGTAAATGGGTTTATAAAATTAAATATCGAGCAGATGGATCCATTGAACGTTACAAAGCTTGGTTAGTCGCAAAGGGATTTACTCAAAGGAAAGGCTTCAACTATCACGAGACTTTTTCTCTGGTGGCCAAAGATGTTACGGTACGCTCTTTCCTATCCGTTGCTGCTGTCAATGATTGGTCGTTACATCAAATGGATGTACACAATGCCTTTCTTCATGGGGATTTGGATGAAGAAATTTATATGGAAATTCCTCAAGGATTACGAAGACAGGGGGAGAATAGAGTATGTCGTCTCCGCAAATCTCTTTATGGGCTCAAACAGGCTTCCAGACAGTGGTACGCCAAGTTTGCCAATGTTCTCACAGCTGCAGGTTTCAAGCAATCCAGGTACGATTATGCCTTATTCACCTGGACAAAAGGTATGTCATCTATTTATTTGATGATATACGTTGATGATATTTTAATCATGGGCAACGACCAGAATGCGATAAAGAGTCTCAAAGAATATCTACACTCCACTTTTCACATTAAAGATTTAGGAGCACCTAGATATTTCCTTGGGATCGAGATTGCACGGTCCAACCTAGGGATTTCTCTCAGTCAGCGAAAGTTTGTATTGGAAATTATATCAGAAGCAGGCCTGTCAGGGAGCAAACCATCAGTTGTTCCAATTGACCAGAATGTCAAATTAACCACGGCAGAATATGATGCAGAGACATCACAGGATGATCCTGTACTCAAAGACCCGTCAAGTTATCAAAAGCTCGTTAGAAAACTTATATACTTAACAATGACAAGACCAGACATATGTTATGCTGTACAGACACTCAGCCAATTCATGCACAAACCAAAGCAGTCCCACATGAATGCAGCCAAAAGTCGTGAAGTATTTGAAGAAATGCCCGGACTCGGGATACTTCTCTCTAGGAAAAAGAACATGGAAATGACGGCTTATTGTGATGCGGATTATGCAACCTGTCCCATGAGCAGAAGATCCATCATAGGTTTCTGCATTAAACTGGGGAGAATCTCTACTCTCTTGGAAGACAAAAAACAGCCAATCAGATCACCGTTTTCAGCGAAGCGGAATATCGAGCCATGGCGAAGACCACTTGCGAGATCGTATGGATACGAGGTTTACTCCAGGATCTAGGGATACAAATAAAGGGACCAACCATGTTGTTCTCGTGATAACGATGCAGCCATCAAGCTTGCGAAATCAATCCTATAGTGCATGAAAGGACAAAGCATATAGAAGTGGACTGTCATTTTACTCGGGACAAGATTCAAGAAGGAATAATCAGAACAAGAGGAATTGGAACTACAGAGCAACCGGCAGATGTCTTTACAAAACCTCTTTGTCAAAGGCAATCTATTAAGCAAGCTAGGTGTCTTGGACATCTATAAGCCACCAGCTTGAGGGGGAGTGTTGGAAGATATGCTCGTAATATTCCAATCGAAGATTGAAATTGATACACTAAATCAATTTCATATTTGATACAATATTGCAAGAAATATTATTTCCTTTTATTGATCTCCATTTGTACTATATATTACAAGTCCCTTGTACATTGAATACACACAGAAATACAAAAAGTCTTTCTATTCTCTCATATTCTATTCCCTCTCGCTTGTCTCGCTTGTCTATTCTCTCATATTCTAGATTTTTTGCAGGAGAAAGCTGAGAAACCTGTTTTAATAAATTTATAGCCACAGGCGAAGTTAAAGAGGCTCAATCAGACTTCATAAAGACAGTTATAAATCTAATTAGCCATAGTGATTCTAGTTATAAAGAAGTATTTATAATTATCAGGGACCATTTTAAGCGGATAAATCTAGAAATAAACCGTAGCGAAGAAGGTTTTGTTAGACATATTTTCAGTTTGTATTTATTTAAAGGCGTAATAGACCCTTGGAATTGTTGTAGTTTAGAATACACACCAGAAATCACAAAAAATCTATTTAGATTACATTCAGTAGACTCACCAATTTGGAGACCTGCATAATCAGTTTTATTGAATTTGCAGGCATTTCTAGCCTTGGGAATTTGCCAGTCTTATTCAAAAAAATAGACTAAAGAGATTAAACTAAAATGAGTAGAACCAGAACAACCGCATTTGAAGGAGGAAGCGGAGTGTCAGGAGGCACACGCTTACCAGAAGGATCCACCTCCAGAATAGGAACAATAATTAGACAATGCATCCCTTTCCTTAGACAGCCTGAGAGACAACCCGTAGAAGAAAAATTAGAACTAGAAGAAGTACTAGATGTAAATGAAGACCTTAGAGCATTTTCCAATAGACAGTTAAATCTATTAAGACCCGAAATGATATATCAATCTCAAGGGCTATTTAGACAGAATACTGGACTATATAGACACTATTCAATAGAGCCAATCTCTTGCCCAAGTAATAGTGCAGTAAGTATACCATTAATTAATCATCAAGCCACCAGACAATTATTCAGAAAATGTGATGGATTGATACATTTAGGATTGATAACTATAGGAATAAAGAATTTGGTGAGCCAAGAGCTAGGGGCAAAGGTATTACTAGTAATTTATGACAGTAGATGCAGAAAAGACATGCAGAAGGCTACTATAGGCACGATAGAAGTTGACATGAATAACAACATAGGAGTATTTTATTGCAGCCCGGACTTTTTAATGAAGATATCAGAATTTGTAGAACATATTAGAATAGGAATTTAGACAAAAGGACATGATAATTTGGATGGAAACAACTTATTAGTTTGAGTAGGATTTTTAGGAAAATGCATGAACAACAGTAATACCAACTTTCCTTACCAAAAAAAACAGTAAAACCAACTTTAAATTAGACCCAATTATTTTTTTTGTAGAAAGTAAAGGTATTAGATTCATAAAGTCACAAGGATTTAGTCCAGAAGAATTAGCAGGATTAGAATGGAATTTGCAAAGATTTGCAGAAGAAAATAATACAGTGATTACCCCAGAGCAAGGATACACGTATACAGACCAAGAAGGTAGAACATTCGTTAGATCCTCAGACAATAGACAAACTCAACAAAGAGAGGAAGATGATGAATCTGCGTATGAGACAAGTTCTGAAATTAGGAGATAAGACTTTTTAGAAAATTACCAGGAGCATTAGGAGCAGAAATAACAGAAAGATGGAAACCTCCAGCAGAGAGCAAGTAGACAATGCCTCCTCCGCTCGCCTTTCTCTGTCTCTCCGTCCCTCTTCGCGACCCTCCGTGCCTCCGATCCCGACCAGCCCAGGTTAGGGTTTTTCCCTCTTTTGCAAAGCAAACTGCTCTGCGCTTTCTGTTCGTCCCTCTTCACTTCACGACCTTCTCCCTCCCCCTCTCCCTCTTCACCGAAAGCTCCCTCTTTTTATATTGAATCCAGATTTTCCTTTTCTCATTTTCTCAGGTTTCAAGGAACGAGAGCGTCCAGGAGCCATCGGCAGCTCCAGCTTTGTGCCTCCCATCCGTGGTCTGGGTCCAGCGTGCTCGCCGACCCCTTTGCTCCCATTATGTCTTTCTCCTCAGTCCCAACCGCTTCCACCTCCGCCCTTGCCTCCAGGAGCCCCCTTAGCGGCTCCAATTTGTCATCTGCGCACGAGGAGCTCAGGTCAGCGTTTTACCCCTCTTTCGCGATTATATTCCAACGAGCTCGAAAATTAACAGAGGAGGACACCGTCTCAAATTCAGAGTCTGTACGTGCCGAGCAATGCTTTATAGAAATTTTGTGTGGGTTTGCAGGGACTGACTTATATTCGTTGGATAATGTTCAGCTTATGCATTTGTGTTTGTTTAATGGGCATCTGACTAGTTATTTTTACTGGATTGAGATTTTTGTTTCCTTGTGGTGTATTCCCTTAGCCAACTAATTGGCATTGTAGTTTCAATTTGGCTTTGCTTCAAGACCCTTTATACAGGGTCATCAAACTCTTTACGGCATCCTGGGATGAATGAATTGAACGAGGGTGATTCCGGCTGAGTGCATTCAGCACTGCAGCTTAGTTAAATCTTATTTACAGATAATATGCTCAGCACTATTGCACTGTCCATTTATTTGGATTTGCACAGTGTTGAAGAATGGGTAATTGATAAGAACTTCCATGCTACTCTTTGTGGCTACTTGGTTGAACGCGAATGCTTTAGTATTGAGTATGCTAAAAAGATATTGGCTGGGAAGGAGTATTGGCCTGTTTATAATGCTGGCGTTGTTGGAAGTAGCTGTTTTCTTTTCCTTGGCTGTGGAGATTGCAATCAAGTTTTGATTGTTATCTGATTGTACTACTAACTTGTCAGAATTGTTGGCAATTTAGCATATTTGTTGTCTAGTGTGCAGTGGGAGTGTGAAGGTTTGAGAATGTCAATGCCCGGAATGGGTATTTTGAATTCTTGTTCGGGCATGATTTTTGTATTATAAATGGGATTTACTTGGATTTCGGCAGTCTAGGAATATATTCTGATTTGAGCTCAACTTGTTTCAGCCTATTTAAGCTGTGGGTTGGCAAATTTTAAAAGCAATGCCATCCAACACGCTTATGCTTGGTTTACTCCTTCATTATGTCATTATTTTTCTCTCTTCCAAATGGTAATTCTGGATTTGATCTCTGCCTCAGCAATGAGGAAACTTTAATTGATCGGATTGTTTTCTGAATTCTATGCAGGCACTGAAAAACCAGTTTTAACATTGTAAAGAAGAATGGGTAATTGATAAGGACTTCCATGCTACTCTTTTATGCAGCATGTTAGGGATTGTGGTTTATAGCAAATTCTGTAAGACAAGAGAAGGTGCCATCGAGGCTATGAATTCATCTGAATTTGAAGAGAAGGTTTCTGAAGCTGATTTTTATCTGCAGTATTCATGGAAACGTTGCAATCTAGTACTGTTGAGTTGAATTAATTTGGAAGTGCAGTTGTGAAATGTGGGGTTCAAGTTAGCTGTAAGTGATTAGTGAACGATGGGGAAAAGGTTGCTGCCATAGTTTTGCATCACCTTAGGTAGAAAGTGATTTAAGTTGATTTAATATGGAATTGTCTTTTGTTGTTGAGGCCTAGAGAAAAGCTTACTTATATGTTTGATTTGAAATGCAGAAGTGGAAATTTCGGTGGAATTTATGGACAAGCCAACAAATTCCTTGACCAAAGCTATGCCCTTCAAATAGGTTCATTGCTCCGGCCCAGACTACAATTAATCTGGCATAGGCTACATGAGCCCCCAATAGTTTACTGGATAAATTGATAAGTCATTTATTCCCGGCCCACCAAGTGAAACTCCTGATGGATGTGTTAGAGGTATGTCATGTTTTTCTAACATGTTTTCTTAATTACTTTAGTTCTTCTGAATGATGGATGTGATGAGATATATAGGCCGGGGACTTCCCTTTTCCTGCAAGCGCTTTGGATTGTATGAAAATGCAGACTCCCTCCGTGGAAGTAGACTTGACTTTTATTAAATAACTTTTTCCATGTGATGGTGGTTGTTTCTGCAAGTTTTCTGGTTACGTCTTCGTGTCTTTCCATCATTTTTTGTGGTCTTTCTAATTTTCATTAGAAATAAGTATATTAGAAATAAGTATTGCTTGGTTGTTAA
This sequence comes from Corymbia maculata, assembly GCA_014182735.1. Classification (NCBI taxonomy): domain Eukaryota; kingdom Viridiplantae; phylum Streptophyta; class Magnoliopsida; order Myrtales; family Myrtaceae; genus Corymbia; species Corymbia maculata. Next base: position 15,934,745 of record CM024688.1, on the reverse strand, counting down.
ATGAGGATCTATAGAAATATATTGCTGGTTCGTGACAAACTCATGTCTTTGTTCCTTGTTCATTGACCCATATGTTTTTGTTATGTTTAACAGGAAATTATGGGGGTTTGGGGGGATCGGAGCAAGAGTAAATTATTGTCCAATTCTTCCTATGTGCGAGTTGCTGTGGTAAAGAAAGCTGGTCCAATCTCCAGCCCAAGCATTGCACTCCAGTCTTTACGTCAAAACTATGAAAGTAGTGATTACAAGGATTGAACCATTGGATACCATTCGTCTTGTAACTGAATTAGCTGTTTTTTGCAGTTTCTTAGAACAAACTAGTAGAATGTTGTAACAATATTATAGTATAAGCATGTTTAGACCACGTTGCTCACGAAAATGGAAGATGGGCTAATGTTTTTCACTGGGTCTATTTAGCTTTCCTGCTTGCATTTTGATTTTTTGCATTCTACACGTCAACTTTATAGTGGATCAAATAGATAGGGTGAGAAACATGAATATACCATTCTAAGAGTAAGAATGTTCTTACAATAGCAATGTCCTCTTGTCTCTCTTTTGGATCAGGTCTTTTATAATTTTTAAGGAGAATTTCTCGCCCTCAAAGTACCCTCACCCCCACCTTGCGATGAGACAAACGTGCCCTTCCATTTTATCATGACGCCAAAAAAAAAAAAAACAAAGAGGCGATTCTCCCATTTCTTTTTCGCGAATTCAATTCATTTTTGCTGCTTTCTTCCGTATCGCGTTGTACCCATCAAAACTAATAATTATAATAATAAGCCGGTATCCATAAATAAGGGGGAACATATGATGATATTTAGATACACTAGTTTTTCTGAGAGTAACTGAACATCCTATTACTTTGTGACAAATCATCGGAAGATAATTAGACATAGCGTCCCGTAAATTGTTTAAAAGCAGAGGCAAAGAAGCACAACAAGAGTCAGGACATATTTGTTAAAATAATCCATCATTCCATACAATTTGCTCTTTCAAAAGTGGTTCTGTGACCTACTTCCATCTTTCATCACCATGAAAGCGTACTTAAGAGCCAGATGGTATGGCACGTCCGACAGGCTCCACAGGCTCTAGCAATAGTGAGGGATGAGAAGTCCATGTCGCTTCCTGGCTTGTGCCATGAGCACCCTTAGGAGAGGCCGAAGACAATGAGTTAAGAGGCACAGAAGCAGCACCGGAAGGTGAATTAGAGACAAACAGCTCACGGCCAAACACCAATAATTCAATGCCAACAACCAACGATTCCTATCTGCATGGTTGAAGCATTCATCACAAGATATCTTAGGTAAAGGTCATCCGCTTCTTTCTAATAGGGTCAAATGCCTCCCACCCCCTTGATCACAAACAAAATACAGCAATGTTCAATGATGCTCATCTGTCTCAGCTCATTCCAAACCTTCTTTCACTGTATTTGTCTATAGTATACCAACCCCTCCGCACACAAATTGGGATCCTTATCGCACTACATTTTAACTTGGTGTACATAATGATACTACAATAGACGAAGTAGAGAGACAAAATAGAATTGCAAGAAGCGTGAATAATCAATTGGCCATTCTGAAACAACTCGTGGAGTGGAATTTCGGCTTTTTGGTAGCTTACACTAGCAGCTTCTATAATGAAATCTGCTCTTCTTCCATTTTCAAGGTGACACCAAATGATTAGCTACTCCATCATTAGCAACAACCTTTCAAATAATCCAGTCAATAAAATGTAAAATGGTCATCTCCTACAAGTACACTATCTGTAGGGGGAAAAGTCAGGCTCCTGTTTTAGGGAAGGAAGAGACAATTGGCAGAGATGACCCATTCAAGCTTTCAGATAGAAACAGGAGGTGAAATCTAAGTGAAGCACCATGTGTTTCGTGTGCACATCCAGAAACCAATCAGATTCACCAACATGATTGACTCAAAATGATAAGAATTCCTCCCATCCAAAAATTGTATTACTTTGGCCAATTGGTATCTGTTCCTCCAATCTAAGAATTATGAGGGTTCCTTCTGACTATTTATGTTGCGACCATGCATTGTCTCATCTTTCAGTCAACTTGAAGAGCACTTTTGTATTCTAAATCGAGTTCAAACCTTCATTTTCGCTCTGATTCATCTTCGATCAGTCGACTGGTGAGGTCTTCGAGGAACTTCTGCAAGGGTTTTTCACTACTAATCGTTACGCCCCTGCTTCTGTTCTTGCTGACGAGATCGTCTTTAACATGGGGCCGCATGGTTTCTAGTAGCAAGAAAGTAGTGGAGATCTCTTGTGGTGATCGAGATAGATAGTAGTGTAAGAGGGTGAGATAAAGATTTCAGAAATGTTTTGCCCGTAGTTGCGTTCCAGTCGTAATTGCTGATGGGTCCGGGGAATTTCTTCTGTTGGATGTGCTTGTTCGTCTAAATGGCGGTGCTTTCTTTGAACTGGAGATTATTTTGTGCTTGAGTCAGAAATTGGGAATGCGAGCAATTTGAGCATGGACCCATCTTCTCCAATTGGAAAGAGAGATGTGGTTCATTCCCTCTTTTTGATGTTAATACGCATGCGATTGTTCAAAACAAAGTTGAACATGACCTGTTGCTACATTTATAGTATCGTTACAATCCTTGATGACCTCATGAAATTTTGTAATTTTATACTTTTTGTGCTTGAGTTCTGAGTTCTTAGGTGGCACATTTTAGATTTGATTCCATGTTCATTGATACGTAGCGTACTGGCAGATGGGTGAGCTCGCTGGCAATAAACATGTAGAGTACATATGACAATGTTGAAGAGGTATGTATGAAAGTTTAACAATTCTCTTCTTGTTCTCTTGTCCACTTCCTGCCAGTTACTGAGAATGACTCGGTTTTATCTGGATCTGCTACTATTCAGCATGTTGGAGTTTACTGATTTAAGTTTTTGGGTTGATCTTGCACTCGGAAAAAGGATAGTTTTGAGTCGGTGGTATTGGAGCGCTAGAGACTGAATAGAGCATATTTGGGATTGACCACTCTAGATCTTCTTGGAAAACTTGACGCCATGGACTCAAATGAAGTTGTTTCGTGGATCCTGCAGTGCCAGCATGAGTCTGGTTTATATTTATTTGTCTCTTGACTTCTTTTTCGTGACTACTCATGAAAAAACATTCAGCTAATAGAATCTCCACTCCACATTCAATCAAATATATCTTATTTGATAGTATGATTAAGATTTTAGCCTGGGATTAAAGAATTTTATCTATTGCAATGATCATGTCATAGGAGTGATTAATGTTGCTTTATTTATTTATATTCTAAAACTTGACTCTAAAGAACAAAATGTCAATGACACTTAGGGCTGCTTGTGCAGGCGGCTTTGGTGCTAACATTAGAAATGATCAGCATATGCTGCATTCACTCAGAGCCGTGCAAGTTTTGGCCCTTTTTTACAAGTTAGATGTTCTTCACATCAATAAGGTGACAGATTGTATCCTTTGGAATAAAGTGTCCTAGATTTGCAAACTCTCACCATCGACAGAAGTTCCTTGGCATTGTTCTATGTTTTTAAGTTTTCAATATCATGAGAGTGACAAACTTACCTTAGACTCTGGTTTGCTTGTAAGAGTTCAGATTGTGACGTTTTGAATTTCGACCCACTTCGGCACGTGTGAAATCATTATTTCATTAATACGTTGTTGGTTACATTTACTTTGAGTTGGCCCCTCACGAGTTAACTGACTGTTCGGAAAGGCGATTAAGGACGGACACGCGAATGATTAGTGAATTCAATCAGGAATTGGCCACTCGACCATAAAGATCAAGTAGGGATGATATCACGCTGTTATAGGTCAATTAGCGAATGGAAATATCGATTCGGCGGAGTACGAGGTCGGATCGACTTCGATATTAACAACGAACGATGTTAAATCGATTTCGGGTTGGCCCTGTATTTAGGGTGAGCAATCGATCCCTCACGATTACATGACAACCGATGATCGTCCTGATCTGAATATATACGATCGTGGATTGAAAAGCTATCAACTACAGGTCAAACGCGTGAAACACCCTAAACACTGCCCGAAAGTCAGGTCGTACCAAAGTCACGATTGGTTGAGATTAATCACGAAATTCAGTCCGATTTTGGGTACCGAACTTTCAAGGATGTCGGGATAAAAATATTGGACAACGCCTCATTAATTCCCAAATTTTCCGGTAAGTCCGAAAATGGCCCGAGTTGGATTAACGGGCCGAGATTAGGACCGGATTTTTGGGAATTGCGCTTCAGGGATAAAAAGACCGGATTGTCCCCCTTCTAGAAGCTTGTTTGATTGTAATTTTTAGGGTTTTTCCCCCCTCTCTCTCTCCTCCTGCGCCCCCTGCCTCTCGTCCTTTCTCCTCTCTTTTCTTCTTTCTTTTCCTCCTTCCCCATGCATGTCAGCCACCCATCCCCTGCTGCTCTGACCCTCTGACTTCTCTCTCTCTCTCTCCTCCGCGCAGCCCCATGCACGATCGCCCCCTCTCTCTCCTCCCCCTCCCCTGAGAAAATATTCAGTGGTTAGCAATCATCATGTCAGCGTCCTACGTGGTGCGCATGTTTCTATGTGGCTCCACTGAAATTTCGACACGTGGCTCGGAGTTGGACGGGCTGAAAAATGAAAAAGAAATGATTAAAATGATGCCGCAGTTTTTCTCTCTCCTCTGGCTAGTACAGAAAAAGTCAGATGAGCAATAAATGCCCAAAAACTCCCGCTCGATGAAACTCTCTCCTCTTTTCGATTTTGAAGGATTCTGAAGAACGACGAAGACTCTTCTCTCGCTTTTCTCCAGCGCCCCACCGCCTCCGCCTCCGCCTCCCCCTCCCCCAAAGCCCCTGCCGGTCATCGCTGCTGCTGCTCAGATCTGCGTCACCTCCCCAAAAGCCCTGCTCAGTTGCGGCTGCTGGGTCTCGAGCCCCCTTCGCCTCATCGGTCTGCTGACTCCTCTCTCTCCCCCCACGCACGCTCGCACCGGTCTCTTGGGAACCCTAGCGACATCTCATATGGCCGCACCAGCCGCACCATCTCGAGAACGAGGACAATCCCCACCACTGCTCCACCACTTCCATCTTCCATCTTCCCCTGCGTGCGCGAGAACAATACCCACCCATCAGCTTATCTTCCGAGTCCCACGCCAATCCACATTCTAACAAGGTACTTGAATCTCAAATTTGCATTCTTTTTCCCCGCTCTTGCGAGCTTCAGCGAATAATGCAGCGCTTAATTTGAAAAGCGACTGACTTGTTGTGATTCTTGGGGGATTTTGGGCAGAGAAATGGCGAGCGGTCAGCTCACGGCGCCCACGCTCTCAGCTAGGTTGGTTCCGTCCTTTGAAGGGCTTAAGCCGTCCACGTTGAAGTTTGCTTCCGTGGGTCCGTTCAAAGCAGGGTCTTTGGCGCAGAGGTCCTTCAGAGGCCTCGTCGTGCGAGCTGCCACTGTTGTTGCTCCAAAGGTGGGTTCTTGTTTTGTTTTGTCTGCCTATTCGTTTGTTTCATTGCTTGTAGGTTGAATGGCCTTTCTTGCTCCTTTCTTGGTGACGACAAGGTAAATAGTTTATGGCTCGAAGATGGAGGATTGTGTTGTTAATTGAGGTGGCGTAATGTTCGTCTGATATGATTAGTTCAAACTACAATGATTCCCATTACTTTTGCTCCCTAAGAATGCTCGAGTGTTGGGTTCATCTGGGTAGAAGCATATACTGATGTGTTTGCTATTAAGAATGATATTTTCATGACTGCCCCATGTAGGTATTTACAGAGTTTCAGCTGTTGAATTAGCTGTGAAGTTGTGCTATTTGTTGATGATGATGCCAACATATGGAGGAGTTATTGTTTTGAGCATCTATTGAAACTTTAAAACATGTCGGGCACTGTGGAGAGTATCTCTTGCTATTATTTTATAGCTTTGCTTAGGAGAACTAAACGATAATAACCTAATGGGTGGGGAAAGTAGTGGCAAGTCCAGGTTGGAGGTTCTTGGATTATGGGGTTAGTCATGTTGTATAATTCTGGCAATTTGACATCTCCTGATTTGTTATCTTGTAGGTGGGGTGGGACGAGTCAACAGCCGGTGAATGACCAAGCGGAGTTTCAATGTGGGTAATAGAGCCTGTTGTAACTCCTCTTTACATATGTCCACCTCCTTTTTTACGGCCCAAATTTCCTAGGCAGCCTGGTATGCTAGGTAAATTCACAGCAGTTACATTCTATTTTGACTATAGCTGAACAATTTATCTAAATGAGCTTTAAACAAGCCAGATATTGCTGTTTTATTATATGCTAGACACTACTGATAATTGTAGCTCTAGAATCTGAGGTCATTATTGTGAATCTAGAAAAATGAAAGCTTGTATCCTGTCAGCTTTGTTTAGGTTCATTAGCTTCTTGTGACTCAAAAAGATTGAGCAGTAGAGTCTCTTGCAATTATGTTGGAAAATTGACCTTCCAATTTTAAATGTTCATCCCACAAAACAAACCACCCACTCACCCAAAGAAAAAAGAAAAAAAAAGAAAAGAAGAATGTAAGTACCCCTATGAGTGTTATTATAAATGTTCCACTCCCACCACAGAATATCCATTTGAACCATGACATCTCAGCGAACCAATAACTTGGCCGCGACTTAGTGGTAAGGCCTAGTACTCTGCAAACATTCGAAACTGCTTGCATAAATAGTGCATATATCTAGTTTTTGTACGGATGGGTTCTTGACCTTGTGAAAGAATGACTCTCCTCACTTCTACCCCCCTGATGTGTGGTTTAACCTAGAAGCTTCAAATTTCAAAATGTAACTGAGATTTCCTGCATGACTTATTGCTCATCGGCAAGTCTTGAGCTTTTATTAATTATCTGTAGCTGTTGAAAAGTGTATTGGCGTAAGTCCACATAATATCAATCTTTTCTCTTCTATTTTTTATCTTCTATGTTTGTTTTATTACCACCTGTCACAACAATTTTGGTAGATGCAGATTATTACTTTGTGGAAGACCAGAACTACATATTTTTATTTACCATTAAATATCTTTCTGAAGTAGTCTCTGTTGTAGGAGCTAAATTAGTATCGCAAGTGTTATGGGATGCTCTATCCTTTGATTATCTATTGAAGATAGTTCCTAGCTTTCCTCTGTTAAGTCATGCTTTCTTTCTGCATCACCTCTCTTGGTACTAAAAGTGCGGTTCCATCGGAAGATCCATCGACATAACCTGTTACAAAGGTTATGACAAACTTAAGCGGGACTTGGCTCGCATGTTTGGGATTGAAGGACAGTTAGAAGAACCACATCGGACAAACCGGAAGCTAGTCTACATGGCTCATGAAAATGACATGCTGCCTGTTGGCGATGATTCTTGGGAGTAAGTGATGTCCTCAAGTTTTTCCAGTTTTGCATCGAAGTGCTTTGTGTTTTCTAAACTGTTAAAATTTCCTGTCTCTCGCAGGGAATTCGTAACAAGTGTTCAGAGCATAAAGATTCTGTCATCTGCTGAAGCACAGCAAATGAGGTTGGATGGGGACTTGGGTCATGTACCCATCCTGAACCAAGTGTCTAGTGGAACCGACAGCGGAAACGCATGGAGAGGTCACTATGACAATAACTCGGCCACCTCATTTAACCGACAAGATTTGCAGCTGATATATTGATTATTAGATCGTGCCGATGCTTTAGCCTGCGGATTGGCAGAGAGAGATTGACTGCTCGCTGGGACTGTGAGCAAAGAAATTCACGTGGTAAGATTCAAGATCAAGACAGTTGTTTTCAGTTTCAAGCAGATGAGAAGCCATTATATCGGTGTGAAATTGATCTTATAACCAGAGTGGCTGTCTTTTTTGACTTTTTTTTTTTGTGGATTTTAGAAGTAGATGTGAAGATTCAGGCAAAAGATGAGGCAAGAAAGTTGTTCTTTGACACATGGGAAAAAGAGGAGTGAAAGTAAGAAACGAGGGGAGAGAAGAACCAGAAGGAATAAGAGAAGAAAAGAACAGAGAAGGAGAGGAGATGCATTTGAAAGAACTACCTACGCCGAAGAGATCACTGGCGACGGTAAAACCCAGGCGAGAAGCCCCAAGCATAGGCAAAACCATGGAGAATTCTTGCACACCTTTCTGATGTTATCATTTGATTCTATAGTATCCTGTGATAATCTTTGGTATATCCATATTTTTAACAGCTTTTGATAAATTTAGCATTTCCATTTCACATAGCAACAAGTGTTTCAGATTTTCATCCTAACTCGATTGATCTCAAAGAACTGCAAAATGAATGTTATGCTACTCGAAGCTTGCCAACTGCTTCAATTCTATCATGAGGCTGCTGAAGCTCACTGGTTCTGAAGGGAGCCCGGATCACATCACAGATAATCTAATTTTATCTAGAAACAAAAGCTGTAAAAAGATTTATCACACAGGCCAGTCATCTTCGCCCAAACTCAATTCACTTCGCCAAAGAAAAGTTGTAACAGGATATCCCAGAGAATTGGAATGCTGCAACACCATCTACATAAATTATATTTCACTTTCATTGAAATCAAAATTTAAACCTCAACCCATTTCGCCGCAAAAGTTCGTAGTTACATTTATGGCACAATCAGAAACTAGCCCTGACCAGAAAAGATCTAGGAGAGCACTGCCATTACATCGGAAGCCCTCAAGACAACGTAATCTGAACCACCGCTACCCTTGAAGTCATTGCCTGCGTACTTGGGAGTACATCACTATGTTTCCTGCAGAGACTACGAGCGGTTTCCTGTTCCCTTCATCATCTAGAGGACTAGGTCCGACAGCAATCACCTACCCAATCATAAGCGGAACAAGTAAAATTAGCAAACAATAACCAACAGAAAAGCATTGCTTTGGTAATAGGTCATCAAATCATACACTATACTGCATGCAAGAAGGCTTGGGCAAAATGCTAGTCATGTGCAACTAAAGGGACACATGGAGCATATCGTTCCAATAGAAGGTTTTTCCTTGCTAGCTTCAGTCAATAGAAGGCCTCCGGTAGTCTTTTTCTCGGCCTCAGCAACCTTCATGAAATGATGAGACTTTATATAAGACGTTTTAACCTGAACAAGCAACAAAAATATGTGCCACGTGAATAAAAACCAATTAAGTGTATATATCATAAGCACTCAAAGATTTTTCTTTTCTCCATTACCCAAGCACAATAAATACCAATTTGGAAATTATACTTTATTAGAAAGAATTGATGATGCATGGCGATCAATTAAGAAGTTACAGACTGAGCATTTAAAACTGGTCACATAACAAACCTTAATTAGGACTCTCTCATTCAGGGGCTTCAGGTTCTTTACATCATCAGTCTCTAAGATACCAAGAATATCATCCTCCTTTTGAAGATGAGTTGAACCATTGAATTCCAACTCGGTCCCTGCATACTTGGAATAGACAACCTAGCTGCCAGTCTGCATACATAACACAACAAATCCAGACAAGGCTCAGATAGTCTTGCCACGAATTAATTTTTAGCTTTCTTATTGTGATGTCAGAGTTTAACTAATTAATAATGGCATAAAGCTATTGGCTCAATATTTGGATCACACAATTACCTTCACACTGATTTCAATTTGTGATTCTCCAATTGTCCTACCCTCTCCAACTGCAACCACTTCTCCTCCTTGAGGCTTTGTTTGAGCAGTTGTTGGAAGCAGTATACCACCCTGTGTCTTCTCCTCAACAGTCTTGATCTTGACCAGCACTCTGTCACCCAGGGGCTTAAGAGAAGTGTACTGAATTATCACAGTATGGGGTCTGTCAAGAACGGTTAAATGCATATAATCAAAAAAGGAGAGAATAATGCAGCAGCCTACTCCATAGAAGCAGCATCCAATTATACGACACGAATAACCCCATAATCCAAGAACCTCCAACCTGGACTTGCCACTACTTTCCCCACCCATTAGGTTATTATCGTTTAGTTCTCCTAAGCCAAGCTATAAAATAGTAGCAAGAGATACTCTCCACAGTGCCCGACATGTTTTAAAGTTTCAATAGATGCTCAAAACAATAACTCCTCCATATGTTGGCATCATCATCAACAAATAGCACAACTTCACAGCTAATTCAACAGCTGAAACTCTGTAAATACCTACATGGGGCAGTCATGAAAATATCATTCTTAATAGCAAACACATCAGTATATGCTTCTACCCAGATGAAACCCAACACTCGAGCATTCTTAGGGAGCAAAAGTAATGGGAATCATTGTAGTTTGAACTAATCATATCAGACGAACATTACGCCACCTCAATTAACAACACAATCCTCCATCTTCGAGCCATAAACTATTTACCTTGTCGTCACCAAGAAAGGAGCAAGAAAGGCCATTCAACCTACAAGCAATGAAACAAACGAATAGGCAGACAAAACAAAACAAGAACCCACCTTTGGAGCAACAACAGTGGCAGCTCGCACGACGAGGCCTCTGAAGGACCTCTGCGCCAAAGACCCTGCTTTGAACGGACCCACGGAAGCAAACTTCAACGTGGACGGCTTAAGCCATTCAAAGGACGGAACCAACCTAGCTGAGAGCGTGGGCGCCGTGAGCTGACCGCTCGCCATTTCTCTGCCCAAAATCCCCCAAGAATCACAACAAGTCAGTCGCTTTTCAAATTAAGCGCTGCATTATTCGCTGAAGCTCGCAAGAGCGGGGAAAAAGAATGCAAATTTGAGATTCAAGTACCTTGTTAGAATGTGGATTGGCGTGGGGCTCGAAAGATAAGCTGATGGGTGGGTATTGTTCTCGCGCACGCAGGGGAAGATGGAAGATGGAAGTGGTGGAGCAGTGGTGGGGATTGTCCTTGTTCTCGAGATGGTGCGGCTGGTGCGGCCATATGAGATGTTGCTAGGGTTCCCAAGAGACCGGTGCGAGCGTGCGTGGGGGGAGAGAGAGGAGTCAGCAGACCGATGAGGCGAAGGGGGCTCGAGACCCAGCAGCCACAACTGAGCAGGGCTTTTGGGGAGGCTACGCAGATTTGAGCAGCAGCAGCGATGATCGGCGGGGGCTTTAGGGGAGGGGGAGGCGGAGGCGGAGGCGGAGGCAGAGGCGGAGGCGGTGGGGCGCTGGAGAAAAGCGAGAGAAGAGTCTTCGTCGTTCTTCAGAATCCTTCAAAATCGAAAAGAGGAGAGAGTTTCATCGAGCGGGAGTTTTTGAGCATTTATTGCTCATCTGACATTTTCTGTACTAGCCAGAGGAGAGAGAAAAACTGCGGCACCATTTTAATCTTTTCTTTTCCATTTTCCAGCCCGTCCAACTCACAAGCCACGTGTCGAAATTTCAGTGGAGCCACATAGGAACATGCGTGCCACGTAGGACGATGACGCGGTGATTGCTAACCACCGAATATTTTCTCCTCTCCCCTGCAGCTTCTTCTTCTCCTTCTTCTTTCGCTGTCTTCTCCGCCGGAGCCGTTGCCGCTCCGCTTCCACGCCGACGAGACCAAAGAACCACCCATCACCGCCGCAGCACCGCCGTCCCACCAGCTCACCGCCGGTCCGCCGGTCTCGTCGTTCGCCAACCTTGCGAGCCAGCTGCACCGCTCCTCCTCCTCCTCCGAGCGGCTGCCTTGCTTCAGCTCTCGTTGCCCCGCCGGTGCCGCTGCAACGCCGGCCGCTTTGCCAGACGCCGGACTGCTCTCGGGCTGCCGCCGCGAGCCACCGCAGGCCCCCCTTTCTCTCCCTCTCGGCTCTGGTTTCAACCGAGCCGACCTGCACCGCTGCTGCTGCCCTCCTCCTCGTTTGACGTCGCCTGGATGCCGGAGCGGCTCGTTGCTACCTTGCCGCGCTCGGCCGCCGTCGTCTCTCCACCTTGGTTGCCGCCGGAGGCCGCCCGACCGACCAGCCCAGCCTCCGCCACCCACGAACCGGCTGCACCGCCTCTCTTCTCGTCTCGATCTCGCTCGCCCTCACCGTCCAGCCGCCTTCCGCCGCCGTCCGGCCACCCTCCGCCGCCGTTCGGCCGCCTTGGACCGCCGGGAGGCCCTCTCGGGAGCCGTCCAGCCCGTCGTCGTCGTCGTGCTCTCTCTCTCCTCTCGGCCCCTCTAGCCGTGGCTTGGACATGCGGCCAGCAGCCTCGCCGCCGCACGCCGCCGCAGGTCGCTGGAGGACCGTTCCCGAGCCTCCTCCGCCGCCGCGGAGTCTTCCTTCCCCGGTGGTCAGCTTGGTCCGAGACGTTTCGGCCGAGACCCTGTTTCGAAACACTTGGTTTCGGTGAACTGGAGGCGCCGCTCGCCCGCCTCGTCATTGCTGTCGCGCCGGTGTCGTCGATTTCGTATCAAGGTGAGTTTAAGTTCTAAACTCTCGATTAGTCCGCTAAACTTGTTTAGGGGGAGATTAGATTATCGTTAATCGTAGTTAGGATATGGATTAGAGTTAATCACGATTATGTGTTGTTTACGTAGTTAAACGTGTTTAAGGACAATTATCGGTGATTAGTTGGGGGTAATTAAGGATTAGTGGATAATCCATATTAGTATTATTTGATTAAAAAGAAATAATCTCTTTTTAATATTATTTATTAAATTCCGAAATAATTATTATTTATTGAAATTCGGAATTATTAGTATTTGTGGAAATTCGGAATTATTAGTATTCTTGGAAATTCAGAATTAATCTTATTTATTGAAATTCGGAATTATTATTAATCTTATGAAATTTGTTGATTATTGGATTATCATAATGTGGCGATTCATGGATAATATGTGGAATATTTACTGCTTCATATGTGGACCTCATGCATGTCGTGTGCGGATTATGACGTGTGCTTACGAGTCCACTTGTGCCTTGAGATGTTTGTGACGCGGGGTGGAGGTTGTGCCCTGATACGTGTTTACGCAGGGAAAAGGTAGAGTCCTGAGGTGTATTTGTTTACACGGGGAGGCAGAGGAGATTGTGTCTTGAGATGTGTTTACACGGGGAGGCAGAGGAGATTGTGCCTTGAGGTGTGTTTACACGGGGAAAAGGTAGAGCCCTGAGGTGTATTTGTTTGCACGGGGAGGCAGAGGAGGTTGTGCCCTGACGTGTGTTTACATGGGGAAAAGGTAGAGCCCTGAGGTGTATTTGTTTACACGGGGAGGTGTAACATCCTGAAATTCGAGTCCTTTTAGGGAGGAACGAGCGTTAATTTCGTCAATGCATTGTTGATTGATCTCACTCGGAACTGATCACTCCCGAGATACTGACCTTGAGGGGAAAGGCTAATGAGGACAGAACTCGTGCGACTAAAGAACTTGACCTGGGAAAACGACTCGACCGTGAGACTTGCGTAAGGACGATCCCGTAGATATGCAGGCGATTCCAGGGGACGACTAGAAGTCGATTCGCGGACAGAAATAATGGGACGACGGGTGATTCCGTCTACTATTATCGAACCCGCGAACGGCCCTATGTCGATCCTTGGTAATCGTGTACTTTGAAATAAGAATCGATTCTTCGCAATTTCATGTAGTCAAGGACGTCCATGTGTCGAAAAGTCTTGAACGTGAATTGGCACGAGTCGGTTACGCGTGAATCCTCGAAAGCCGCCTCGTCGCCCGAGCAATACCAAAATGGCATTCGGGCGAAATTAACAAGGCATGAAAATCCAAGATTGGACTTCGAATTTTCGGGAATGTTCGAGAAGGACTTTTGGACGATGCTTCTTAGACGATCGACATTGCCGGTTGAGCCGAGTAATTGGAAAAGGAACTTTCGGACCGAGAAAACGAGCCTACGAGGACGTGGGCCGGGAAAGAACAGTGTGGGCCTCACGCCCAAGGTGGGACAGCCACCATGGAAGGCCCGAGGCAAGCAAGTGAGCCCGTTGGGCCAAACCGACCCTTTACCCTTCGAAGCCCGATGTTTAAACTTGAGCCAATTCGAACCCAATAAATTTCCGAGCCCGTTCCTATTCATTTTTCGGCCCATTTCCTAGGCCCGCCCCTTTCATTTTCAGCCCAAGGACATATTGGGAAATGTGCAAGGTGAAAATGACCAAAATGCCCTTGGATATTTTGAAGAAAAGTCAAAAAGGAAGAGAGATAAGATGAGGTCATTGTTTGGCAAGTGGGGCAAGCCTTGATGGCTTGGATAAGGCTTATCCTTCAGCCTTCACTTCACTCTCTCTCTCCTCTTCATCTTCTCCAAAACCGCACCACTTTTCTCCCTAGTTTTTCAGTTCTGACCTTTCACCGAAAATCGAGTTGTTCATTGCCTTCCCGTTGGAATCTCGTCTCGTGCCACCCGCCGTTGTGTTCAGAAGAGAAATTCCGTTCAAATAGCGTCGGCCGATCGCCGGAAGGAGCTGCCAGTCAACCCGTATTCCGGCCGAAAACCACCGCCGGCCTGACCGTTTTCTGACCGCCTGCTGCGGTTCTGTTTTGCTGTTTCGGCCATTTTCCTCCCTTTCCGACCCAATCTCCGCCCATACCAGCCACAAGTGGTTCCCCCTCGACCCCTAGGTGCCGTTGGTCGCTGGCCCGCCGCTCGCCGGAGCTCCGGGCAGCCCGTTCAACTCCGATCAGCCACTTTCCTCCTGTGCAGTGCAGTTTTCAGTGTTGCAGTAGGTATTCCGAGTTTGCTGCTGTTGTTCCAGCCCCGGGACCGCCTTGGATCATCGTGGTAAAGGTCCCTGGGTGTCGGGTTCATCGTCACCGCCGCGTCCGTGTCGCCGGCCCGCTTAACGGGTGAGTTTAGCTCCTAATCCCTATTTAGTGCCTAAACTTGCTTAGGGTTGGTTAGTTAGTGTTAATCTTGGCTTAAGGGGTTTAATTAAGTTGTATTAGCCCTAATATAGGTGGTTAGATAGATGATTAAGATTAGATTAGTTTAATTTTGCTTATTAAGCTTAATTGTGCTTAATTTGGGATTAATTGTGTTTATGTGTTTAATTAAGCATGATTTGCTTTAATTGAATTGATTAATTGTTTTAATTAATGTTTTGTTTAATTTCTGGATTAAATGTTTTAATTAATTGAATTTCGGAAAAATCACTGTTCACAATTACTGTTCATGATTACTGTTCACGAGCACTGTTCACGGCACTGTTCATGCAGAAGTTAAATTTGGGCTTATTTTGATGTGCTATTGATTGTTATGATTAATTGAAGTGCCGATTGTTAATTATACTCGTGAATATTGATGAAATGCGTGATCGAGTGTTGGTTGGATTTTGGAATTGTCGAGTGAGACCGCATGACATATTACGTGGGTTATTTGAAATGGCATGTCGCATGAGCATGAGCGATGTTGCATTCACGACAGAGCAAAGATATAAATGGATTGCTTGATGATGTGTTGCATGATCACATTAAGAGGAGAGCCCGGCGCTGCCGGTAGACCGCCAATCCTTATGGGGTTGTGCCGTGGCCTTTTGCTCGTCCTGACTTCGGTCGGTTGCCCGACAAAGGGTCGGGTCCATGGGCTGCGGCAAAGGGGCGAGCCCCATGCTCCATAGGGAATGCCGTCGATGGGAGAGAGCCCGTGACGTCGCCGTGCCTCATGGGGGAGGACGATGCCCGGTCTTTGATCGGTAGACCGCCAACCATAAGGTTGTGCCGTGGCCCTAGTGGTCGTAATAATCGGAGCATGTGTGAGTGTGAGACATGAGAAAGTTGTGTGAGATGCTTTGATTATTCGCATGCTCTTAATGTCGTGATGATTTGTGGTAAGCACGCATGAGTTGACATCGTGCGGGTGGTGTGGCAATGGCCAGGTGAGATCGCTTGTGGCGCGACTCGCATGTGATTGATGAATTGTGTCATCTAACAGCTATGTGCCTTGCTTGCATTGTATGAGATTCGACGTGCAGGGTGTGGCATACCGGGTAAGGTTGCATGCGGACCGACTGTATGATTGTTGGTTGCCCTGTTTGTTGTTGGCTGTTGTTTGGTTTTGGTTATTTGTTGTGGGTTGAGTGAGGGGTGGTTCTAGAGAGATACCCCGAGTTGAGTTGGCGTACTAACCGGGGCTTAGGGGGAAGAACTTGCTGAGATTTTATCTCAACCCGTCGTGGTAAACATTTTCAGGTCTTTAGAATGGCGTACCCGCAATGGAGAATCCTGCCGCCGCTTCTCCAGTGACCGACCCGACGGAGACTAAGTCCGATGGGTCCGAGTGACCGTGGTGTTGAACCCGAGGGTTCTTCTTGTTTCATTGGATTAGCCTAGTTTCTTTTTGGTTTGGCTTAGAGGATGGATCGGCCCTTTTTCTCGGGCTTGTATTTTGGAAAACGATCCTCCGTTGGTTAATCCAGTAAGATGTATAAATGAGTAGTTGCTGTTGTCATTGTTGTTCATCCCTCTATCCCCGTTTGATTGTTTGTTTGTCTGGGGATGGTTCGTCTTCTGCTTGCGCATAACGAAAGATAAAATGAATGGTCGTCGATGGGTCCTGGGACGTCACTTTCAATCGACCAAGAGAAGGGGTTGTCGCGAGCTCGAGAGTCGGGGCGTGACATCCCTGCCGGTTTTGGTATCAGAGCAAGGTCGAGACTTGGAGTGATAAGGTGCGTGGGATTTT
The DNA here is from genome assembly GCA_014182735.1 of Corymbia maculata. Taxonomy (NCBI): domain Eukaryota; kingdom Viridiplantae; phylum Streptophyta; class Magnoliopsida; order Myrtales; family Myrtaceae; genus Corymbia; species Corymbia maculata. The sequence goes on along the minus strand of CM024688.1, from coordinate 15,918,234 downwards.
TGGGATAGTGAGATAGGGATGGCTTTTACTTTACGTGCCTGTGATTGCTTTTGTGGCTTTGTGTGGTGGCGGGTTGCTCATAGTCCAGAGTGATGAGCAATCCCGAGCGCCACAGCCCATAGGCGTAGGGCGTGTCCGGTCGAACCGGTGCTTGAGGTAGCGTGTAGGCAGATCCTAGGTTAGTTGGGATCCTGCTAGCGCTAGAGACCTTGTTAGGATAGCAAGCTGAGTGCTTCTGCTGTGGTCCTTGTGGTTCCCCTAGTGAGAGGAGAGGTCTGTGAGAGGCCGATGCCTAGGTTGGTAGAGCAGTTCCTGAGACAGAAGCCACCAAGGTTCAGTGGTGTGGGCGACCCTGAAGCTGCAACCCTTTGGATAAGGGATTTCGAGAGGACTGTTTCAGTGTTGAGGTGTTCAGAGAAAGATAGAGTGCTTCTGGCAGTTTATTAGCTTCAAGGTAATGCTATTACTTGATGGGAAGTCACTCAAGGAAGAGTGTTCCCTGAAGGCATGGTTCAGACATGGGGTGCCTTTCGCGAAGCCTTCAATGGAAAGTACTTCTTGGACAGTGCGAGAGAGTCAAAGATGGCAGAGTTTCAATAGTTTCGTCGAATCGATGTCGTGGATCGGTATAAGGCAAAGTTTGCCAAGTCGGCATATACTAAGCCGAGATTAGTGGAGGACCCTTGGATAGGGCGAGATGGTTTAAAGATGGTTTGAAGCCGGAATTGAAAGTTAGCTGGTGCCCTTGAGTTTAAAGAGTTTTGATGAGATGTACGAGAGAGCCGAGATAATCAAGAAGAATATGATTGAGAGGACGACCGCATTTGGCTCGCGGTTCGTGCCTAATAGAGACAATCGTCAGTTTGGAAAGAGACCGATGATGGGGAGAAGGAATCTCATCCCACCCAACAGAAAGTAGATTGTCATGGAAAGACAATTCAGTTTAACCCAGTAGTGGGTGACGGTTTTGAGTTTGTGGGAAATTGAGGAGGACCCTCGACCCCTTTGAAATTCGTCGTTGGAAGTAACTCGTTTATTGGACGAAGGTTGCTAAGGTTATTGGACAACTGAGGTTAATTGGTTAGTTGAAGAATCAAGGATGGATGACTTGTTTGACCCACTTCAAGGAGCTTCGATATGTCCCCTGATAGACCCAAGGATGGGCTATCGTAGTTGAGGATTAAAAAGGAGGATAAACTAAAGACGACATATCGTGTGTGATTTGGTCACTATGAGATTACCGTACTACCGTTTGGATTAACTAATACGCTAGTTACTTTTATGGATTTGATGGATTGAGTGATTAAGGCGTATTTGGATTGATTGTAATTGTGTTCGTGAGCAATATATTGGATTATTCGAGGAATTTAGAGGAACACGGACAGCACTTAAGGGTGGTGCTATAGACCATTCGAGAGCATAAACAGTATGCCAAGTTTAATATGTGCGAGTTTGGGTTTACTCGTGTTGTTTTGTTGGTCATATGATTTTGGACGAAGGAATTTCTATGGATCCGTTAAGATCAAGGCAGTCATGAATATGTCAGGACTTATGACGGTGACAGAGGTTCAAAGTTTTCTAAGTCGGATAGGTTAGTACAAACGGTTCGTAGAAAGGTTCTCTACGATAGCTATGCTTCTCATACGAAGATTAATAAAGGATGTAAGAATTTGAATGGACGAATAAGTGAAATTTTTAAGAGCTTAAGTATAAGCTGATTATCGCACCGGTTTTGAGGATTTAGTCTATTATTGGAGAATACGAGATTTACAAAGGTGAGGTGTCGTATAAGGGATTTGACTACATGGTAAGGCAACAAGAAAGATTGGTTGCTTACGCGTCACGACAATTGAGGTCATTGGATTTAATGGAAATCGATAAGTTTTATCTTAATGATTTGAGGAGTTGTAGATATGGGATCATAAGAGATGATTTATTAAATGGCGATAATCTTTGATAAGAATTACGGTGGATGATTTATTGCTCGGAAGTCTTAGATTCGATTAAGATATGAATTTACCAAGGTGGATTATTTCAGGAGATAAATAGGGATTTGAGGAATGGATTTTTGTCTTCGATGGATTAAGAATTAATTATCCCTTGATGGTAGATGGATGAATGAGGAAATAGCATTAACAATGATTTCTTCTTGAGGTATCAGAAAGGATTTGAAGAGGTATTCAAAGCCTTTGGTGCAATAAATGATATTTTGTTTGCACTAATTTTCAAGTGGTTGAGGTGAATTCTTGGTTTGGTTATTAAATGGATGTGAAAGGAATGTTGAAAGAAAAATCAGTGGTTTGTGGAATTTGGATGGCGATTTGATGGGAATTCAGTGAATCAGATTTTAAGTGTCGATAAGTGACCTCGCGGAACGAGCTCATAGGTTGACGAGCTGTAGAAAGTTTTGTACTTTGGAGTGCTCGGATGAGGTTAAAACCGTGAGGCTTGGTATGGGACAGGCCAAAGCAGATAATACCTCTATGAGATGGTGCAAGTCAAAAAGGGACTTTTGCTAGTAGTGGTGCAGTTCGAAAATGCCCGTGACGACTAATCCAACGAGGGCGGGGAGTGGTCGCCGGGGCCAGAGTGCCTGAGCAAGGAGCGACTCCCGGCAGGCTTCTAGGATGTCGAAAGGGGCAGAAATGAACTGAACTACGCACTATGCAAAAAGAGAGTGCTTGTGGGATAAGATTTTATCGGAGTGGTATAGTATAAATATGGTCAAGTTTGTGGAACTCCAGTCAATGGAACAAGGTCAGAGAATTGGGAATCACTGGTTCAAAAATGGTTTAGCAGTGATTGATTGCAATTCAGATTATCAAAGATAGACTAAAGACCGCTCAGAGTCATCAGAAAAATTTGCAGATAAGTATCGCAAACCATTGGAGTTTAAGGCGGGCGATCATGTGTTTTTGAAAGTATCATCGACGAGGGTACTTCTAGATTTGGCAAGAAAGAAAAGTTGTTTGAGGTACGTTGGACCCTTTTAAAATTTTGGAAAGGATCGGAATTTTAACGTATCGTCTTGCGTTGCCACCGAAGCTTGCTCAAGTACATGATGTTTCCACGTGTCCATGTTGAGAAAGTATGAACCGGACTTGACGCATGTTTTGAATTTTGAGGAACTAGACATAGACGATAGGGTGTCATACGTAGAGAAGCCGATACGGATAGAGGACCGTAAAGAGCAAGTACTTCGAATTAAGACTATCGCCTTAGTTAAGGTGATTTGGCAAAGATCACGGATCGAGAGAGCTACATTGGAAAGTGAAGAAGTGATGAAGCATCAACACCCCCATCTTTTTGAGGATTTGTCAGTAGCTGCAAATTTCGAGGACGAAATTTTTATAAGAGGGGAAGAGTTGTAACATCCTGAAATTTGAGTCCTTTTAGGGAGGAACGAGCGTTAATTTCGTCAATGCATTGTTGATTGATCTCACTCGGAACTGATCACTCCCGAGATACTGACCTTGAGGGGAAAGGCTAATGAGGACAGAACTCGTGCGACTAAAGAACTTGACCTCGGGAAAACGACTCGACCGTGAGACTTGCGTAAGGACGATCCCGTAGTCATGCAGGCGATTCCAAGGACGACTAGAAGTCGATTCGCGGACAGAAATAATGGGACGACGGGTGATTCCGTCTACTATTATCGAACCCGCGAACGGCCCTATGTCGATCCTTGGTAATCGTGTACTTTGAAATAAGAATCGATTCTTCGCAATTTCATGTAGTCAAGGACGTCCATGTGTCGAAAAGTCTTGAACGTGAATTGGCACGAGTCGGTTACGCGTGAATCCTCAAAGCCGCCCGTCGCCCCGAGCAAGCACCAAAATGGCATTCGGGCGAAATTGAACAAGGCATGAAAATCCAAGATTGGACTTCGAATTTTCGGGAATGTTCGAGAAGGACTTTTGGACGATGCTTCTTAGACGATCGACACCGCCGGTTGAGCCGAGTATTTGGAAAAGGAACTTTCGGACCAAGAAAACGAGCCTACGAGGACGTGGGCCGGGCAAAATCAGTGTGGGCCTCACGCCCAAGGTGGGACAGCCACCATGGAAGGCCCGAGGCAAGCAAGTGAGCCCGTTGGGCCAAACCGACCCTTTACCCTTCCGAGCCCATTGTTTAAAACCGAGCCAATTCAAGCCCAATAAATTCCCGAGCCCGTTCCTATTCATTTTTCAGCCCATTTCCTAGGCCCGCCCCTCATTTTCAGCCCAAGGACATATTGGGAAATGTGCAAGGTGAAATGACCAAAATGCCCTTGGATATTTTGAAGAAAAGTCAAAAAGGAAGAAAGAGAAGATGAGGTCATTGTTTGGCAAGTGAGGCAAGCCTTGATGGCTTTGATAAGGCTTATCCTTCAGCCTTCACTTCACTCTCTCTCTCCTCTTCATCTTCTCCAAAACCGCACCACTTTTCTCCCTAGTTTTCCTTCATTCCTTCAGTTTTTCAGTTCTGACCTTTCACCGAAAATCGAGTTGTTCATTGCCTTCCCGTTGGAATCTCGTCTCGTGCCACCCGCCGTTGTGTTCATAAGACGAAAACCGTTCAGATAGCGTCGGCCGATCGCCGGAAAGAGCTGCCGGTCGTCCCGTATTCTGGCCGAAAGCCAGCTGTCGCCGGACCGTTTTCTGACCGCCTGCTGCTGTTCTGTTTTGCTATTTCGGCCATTTTCCTCCCTTTCCGACCCAATCACCGCCCATACCAGCCACAAGTGGTTCCCCCTCGACCCCCAGGTGCCGTTGGTCGCTGGCTCGCCGCTCGCCGGAGCTCCGGGCAGCCCGTTCAACTCCGATCAGCCACTTTCCTCCTGTGCAGTGCAGTTTTCAGTGTTGCAGAGGGTATTCCGAGTTTGCTGCTGTGTTCCAGCCCGGGACTGCCTTGGATCATCGTGGTAAGGTCCCTGGGTGTCGGGTTCATCGTCACCGCCGCCGCGTCCGTGTCGCCGGCCCGCTTAACGGGTGAGTTTAGCTCCTAATCCCTATTTAGTGCCTAAACTTGCTTAGGGTTGGTTAGTTAGTGTTAATCTTGGTTTAAGGGGTTTAATTAAGTTTTATTAGCCCTAAGATAGGTGGTTAGATAGATGATTAAGATTAGATTAGTTTAATTTTGCTTATTAGGCTTAATTGTGCTTAATTTGGGATTAATTGTGTTTATGTGTTTAATTAAGCATGATTTGCTTTAATTGAATTGATTAATTGTTTTAATTAATGTTTTGTTTAATTTCTGGATTAAATGTTTTAATTAATTGAATTTCGGAAAAATCACTGTTCACAATTACTGTTCACGAGCACTGTTCACGAACACTGTTCACGATTACCGTTCACGGCACTGTTCATGCAGAAGTTAAATTTGGGCTTATTTTGATGTGCTATTGATTGTTATGATTAATTGAAGTGCCGATTGTTAATTATACTCGTGAATATTGATGAAATGCGTGATCGAGTGTTGGTTGGATTTTTTTGGAATTGTCGAGTGAGATCGCATGACATATTACGTGGGTTATTTGAAATGGCATGTCGCATGAGCATGAGCGATGTTGCATTCACGACCAAGCAAAAGAAAGACATAAATGGATTGCTTGATGATGTGTTGCATGATCACATTAAGAGAGAGCCCGCGTTGCCGCCGAAGACCGCCAATCCTTATGGGGTTGTGCCGTGGCCTTTGGTCGCCCGACTTTTGGTCGGTTGCCCGACATGTGACGGACTGGGTGGTCGTTCCCGATGGGCGGGGCTGCGGTGAGGGGCGGGCCCCATGCTCCATTATGGGAATGCCGTCGATGGGAGAGAGCCCGTGACGTCGCCGTGCCTCATGGGGAGGACGATGCCTGGTCTTTTGAGCCGGACCGCCAACCATAAGGTTGTGCCGTGGCCTTAGTGGTCGTAATAATCGGAGCATGTGTGAGTGTGAGAAATGAGAATGTTGTGTGAAATGCTCTGATTATTCGCATGCTCTTAATGTCGTGATGATTTGTGGTACGCACGCATGAGTTGACAATCGTGCGTGGTGTGGCAATGGCCGTGAGATCGCTTGTGGCGCGACTCGCATGTGATTGATGAATTGTGTCATCTAACGGCCATGTGCCTTGCTTGCATTGTATGAGATTGACGTGCGGGGTGTGGCATACCGGGTAAGGTTGCATGCGAACCGAATATATGATTGTTGGTTGCCCCGTTTGTTGTTGGCTGTTGTTTGGTTTTGGTTATTTGTTGTGGGTTGAGTGAGGGGTGGTTCTAGAGAGATACCCCGAGTTGAGTTGGCGTACTAACCGGGGCTTAGGGGGAAGCTTGAACTTGCTGAGATTTTATCTCAACCCGTCGTGGTAAACATTTTCAGGTCTTTAGAATGGCGTACCCGCAATGGAGAATCCCGCCCCGCGCTTCTCCGGTGACCGACCCGACGGAGACTTGAGTCCGATGGGTCCGAGTGACCGTGGTGTTGAACCCGAGGGTTCTTCTTGTTTCATTGGATTAGCCTAGTTTCTTTTTGGTTTGGCTTAGAGGATGGATCGGCCCTTTTTCTCGGGCTTGTATTTTGGAAAACGATCCTCCGTTGGTTAATCCAAGAAGATGTATAAATGAGTAGTTGCTTTTGTCATTGTTGTTCATCCCTCTATCCCCGTTTGATTGTTTGTTTGTCTCGGGGATGGTTCGTCTTCGCTTGCGCTAACGAAAGATAAAATGAATGGTCGTCGATGGGTCCCGGGACGTCACTTTCAATCGACCAAGAGAAGGGGTTGTCGCGAGCTCGAGAGTCGGGCGTGACATCCCCGCCGGTTTTGGTATCGAGCAAGGTCGAGACTTGGAGTGATAAGGTGCGTGGGATTTTTGGGATAGTGAGATAGGGATGGCTTTTAATTACGTGCCTGTGATTGCTTTTGTGGTTTTGTGTGGTGGCGGGTTGCTCATAGTCCAGAGTGATGAGCAATCCTGAGCAATCAGCCCCTAGGTGTAGGGCGTGTCCGGTCGAACCGGTGCTTGAGGTAGCGTGTGGCGGATCCTAGGTTAGACGGGATCCTGCTAGCGCTAGAGACCTTGTTAGAACAGCAAGCCGAGTGCTTTTGCAGTGGTCCTTGTGGTTCCCCTAGTGAGAGGAGAGGTCTGTGAGAGACCGATACTTAGGTTGGTAGAGCAATTCCTAAGACTGAAGCCACCGATGTTCAGTGGCGTAGGCGACCCTGAAGCTACGACCCTTTGGATAAGGGATAGTGAGAGGACTTGTTTCGATGTTGAGGTGTTCGAGAGAAAGATAGAGTGCTTCTGGCGTTTATTAGCTTCAAGGTAATGCTATTACTTGATGGGAAGCCACTCAAGGAAGAGTGTTCCCCGAAGGCATGGTTCGACTTGGGGTGCCTTTCGCGAAGCCTTTAATGGAAAGTACTTCTTGGACAAAGTGCGAGAGAGTCAAAGATGGCAAGTTTCAATAGTTTCGTCGAATTAGATGTCGTGGATCGATAAGACAAAGTTTGCCAAGTCGGCATATACTAAGCCGAGATTAGTGGAGGACCCTTGGATAGGGCGAGATGGTTTAAAGATGGTTTGAAGCCGGAATTGAAAGCCAGCTGGTGCCCTTGAGTTTAAAGAGTTTTGATGAGATGTACGAGAGGGCCGAGATAATCAAGAAGAATATGATTGAGAGGACGACCGCATTTGGCTCGCGGTTCGTGCCTAATAGAGACAATCATTGGTTTAGAAAGAGACCGATGATGGGGAGAAGGAATCTCATCCCACTCAATAGAAAGTGGATTATCATGGAAAGACAATTCAGTTTAACCCAGTAGTGGGTGACAATTTTGAGTTTGTGGGAAATCGAGGAGGACCCTTGACCCATTTGAAATTCGTCGTTGAAAGTAACTCGTTTATTGGACGAAGGTTGCTAAAGTTATTGGACGGCTGAGGTTAATTGGTTAGTTGAAGAATCAATGATGGATGACTTGTTTGACCCACTTCAAGGAGCTTCGATATGTCCCAGGATAGACCCAAGGATGGGCTATCAGTAGTTGAGGATTAAAAAGGAGGATAAACTAAAGACGACATATCGTGTGTGATTTGGTCACTACGAGATTACCGTACTACCGTTTGGATTAACTAATACGCTAGTTACTTTTATGGATTTGATGGATTGAGTGATTAAGGCGTATTTGGATTGATTGTAATTGTGTTCGTGAGCAATATATTGGATTATTCGAGGAATTTAGAGGAACACGGACAGCACTTAAGGGTGGTGCTATAGACCATTCGAGAGCATAAACAGTATGCCAAGTTTAATATGTGCGAGTTTGGGTTTACTCGTTTGTTTTGTTGGTCATATGATTTTGGACGAAGGAATTTCTATGGATCCGTTAAGATCAAGGTAGTCATGAATATGTCGACTTATGACGGTGACAGAGGTTCAAAGTTTTCTAAGTCGGATAGGTTAGTACAAACGATTCGTAGAAAGGTTCTCTACGATAGCTATGCTTCTGATACGAAGATTAATAAAGGACGTAAGAATTTGAATGGATGAATAAGTGAAATTTTTAAGAGCTTAAGTATAAGCTGATTATCGCACCGGTTTTGAGGATTTAGTCTATTATTGGAGAATACGAGATTTGCGGTGAGGTGTCGTATAAGGGATTTGATTACATGGTAAGGCAACAAGAAAGATTGGTTGCTTACGCGTCACGACAATTGAGGTCATTGGATTTAATGGAAATCAGATAAGTTTTATCTTAATGATTTGAGGAGTTGTAGATATGGGATCATAAGAGATGATTTATTAAATGGCGATAATCTTTGATAAGAATTACGGTGGATGATTTATTGCTCGGAAGTCTTAGATTCGATTAAGATATGAATTTACCAAGGTGGATTATTTCAGGGAGATAAATAGGGATTTGAGGAATGGATTTTTGTCTTCGATGGATTAAGAATTAATTATCCCTTGATGCTAGATGGATGAATGAGGAAATAGCATTAACAATGATTTCTTCTTGAGGTATCGAAAGGATTTGAAGAGGTATTCGAAAGCTTTTGGTGCAATAAATGACATTTGGTTTGCACTAATTTTCAAGTGGTTGAGGTGAATTCTTGGTTTGGTTATTAAATGGATGTGAAAGGAATGTTGAAAGAAAAATCGATAGTTTGTGGAATTTGGATGGCGATTTGATGGAAATTCAGTGAATCAGATTTTAAGTGTCGATAGGTGACCTCGCGGAAATGAGCTCATGGGTTGACGAGCTGGAGAAAGTTTTGTACTTTGAGGTGCTCAGATGAGGTTAAAACCGTGAGGCTTGGTATGGGACAGGCCAAAGCGGATAATACCTCTATGAGATGGTGCAAGTCAAAAAAAAAGGGACTTTTGCTAGTAGTGGTGCAGTTCGAAAATGCCCGTGACGACCGATCCAACGAGGGCGGGAGTGGTCACCGAGGCCAGAGTGCTTGAGCAAAGAGCGACTCCCGGCAGGCTTCTAGGAGGTCGAAAGGGGTAAAAATGAACTAAACTATGCACTGAGCAAAAAGAGAGAGTTTGGGGGATAAAATTTTATCGGAGTGGTATAGCAAAAATATGGTCAAGTTTGTGGAACTCCGTCTATGGAACGAGGTCGAGAATTGGGAATCGCTGGTTCAAAATTGGGTTTAGCGGTTATTGAATGCAGTTCGATTATCGAGACAAACTTAAAGACCGCTCGAGTCATCGGAAGAGTTATGCGAGATAAGCATCGTAGACCGTTGGAGTTTAAGGTGGGCGATCATGTGTTTTTGAAAGTATCATCGACGAGGGTACTTCTAGATTTGGCAAGAAAGAAAAGTTGTTTGAGGTACTTGGACCCTTTTAAAATTTTGGAAAGGATCGGAATTTTAACGTATCGTCTTGCGTTGCCACCGAAGCTTGCTCAAGTACATGATGTTTCCACGTGTCCATGTTGAGAAAGTATGAACCGGACTTGACGCATGTTTTGAATTTTGAGGAACTAGACATAGACGATAGGGTGTCATACGTGAGAAGCCGATACGGATAGAGGACCGTAAAGAGCAAGTACTTCAATTAAGACTATCGCCTTAGTTAAGGTGATTTGGCAAAGATATCACGGATCGAGAGAGCTACATTGGAAAGTGAAGAAGTGATGAAGCATCAACACCCCCATCTTTTTGAGGATTTGTCAAGAGCTGCAAATTTCGAGGACGAAATTTTTATAAGAGGGGAAGAGTTGTAACATCTTGAAATTCGAGCCCTTTGAGGGAGATATGAACGTTAATTTCGTCAATGCATTGTTGATTGATCTCACTCAGAATTGATCATCCTGAGATACTGACTTTGATGGGAAAGGCTAATGAGGACAGAACTTGTGCGACTAAAGAACTTGACTTGGGAAAACGACTCAACCGTGAGACTTGCGTAAGGACGATCCTATAGTCATGCAGGCCGATTCCAGGGACGACTAGAAGTCGATTCGCGGACAGAAATAATGGGACGACGGGTGATTCCGTCTACTATTATCGAACCCGCGAACGGCCCTATGTCGATCCTTGATAATCGTGTACTTTGAAATAAGAATCGATTCTTCGCAATTTCATGTAGTCAAGGACGTCCATGTGTCGAAAAGTCTTGAACGTGAATTGGCACGAGTCGGTTACGCGTGAATCCTCAAAGCCGCCCGTCGCCCGAGCAAGTACCAAAATGGCATTCGGGCGAAATTGACATAGGCATGAGAAATCCAAGATTGGACTTCGAATTTTCGGGAATGTTCGAGAAGGACTTTTGGACGATGCTTCTTAGACGATCGACACCGCCGGTTGAGCCGAGTATTTGGAAAAGGAATTTTCGGACCAAGAAAACGAGCCTACGAGGACGTGGGCCGGGCAAAATCAGTGTGGGCCTCACGCCCAAGGTGGGACAGCCACCATGGAAGGCCCGAGGCAAGCAAGTGAGCCCGTTGGGCCAAACCGACCCTTTACCCTTCCGAGCCCATTGTTTAAAACCGAGCCATTCAAGCCCAATAAATTCCCGAGCCCGTTCCTATTCATTTTCCAGCCCATTTCCTAGGCCCGCCCCTCCATTTTCAGCCCAAGGACAGATTAGGAAATGTGCAAGGTGGAAATGACCAAAATGCCCTTGGATATTTTGAAGAAAAGTCAAAAAGAAGAAAGAGAAGATGAGGTCATTTTTGACAAGTGGGCAAGCCTTGAAGGCTTTGATAAGCCTTATCCTTCAGCCTTCACTTCACTCTCTCTCTCCTCTTCATCTTCTCCAAAACCGCACCACCCTTTCTCCCTAGTTTTCCTTCATTCCTTCAGTTTTTCAGTTCTGACCTTTCACCGAAAATCGAGTTGTTCATTGCCTTCCCGTTGGAATCTCGTCTCGTGCCACCCGCCGTTGTGTTCAGAAGAGAAAACCGTTCAAATAGAGTCGGCCGATCGCCGGAAGGAGCTCCGATCAACCCCGTATTCCGGCCGAAAACCACCGCCGGCCTGACCGTTTTCTGACCGCCTGCTGCTGTTCTGTTTTGCTGTTTCAGCCATTTTCCTCCCTTTCCGACCCAATCTCCGCCCATACTAGCCACAAGTGGTTCCCCCTCGACCCCCAGGTGCCGCCGCTCGCCGGAGCTCCCGGCAGCCCGTTCAACTCCGATCAGCCACTTTCCTCCTGTGCAGTGCAGTTTTCAGAGTTGCAGAGGGATTCCGAGTTTGTTGCTGCTGTTCCAGCCCGGGACTGCCTTGGATCATCGTGGTAGAGGTCCCCGGGTGTCGGGTTCATCGCCGCCGCCGCGTCCGTGTCGCCGGCCCGCTTAACGGGTGAGTTTAGCTCCTAATCCCTATTTAGTGCCTAAACTTGCTTAGGGTTGGTTAGTTAGTGTTAATCTTGGTTTAAGGGGTTTAATTAAGTTTTATTAGCCCTAAGATAGGTGGTTAGATAGATGATTAAGATTAGATTAGCTTATTTTTGCTTATTAGGCTTAATTGTGCTTAATTTGTGATTAATTGTGTTTATGTGTTTAATTAAGCATGATTTGCTTTAAATTGAATTGATTAATTGTTTTAATTAATGTTTTGTTTAATTTCTGGATTAAATGTTTTAATTAATTGAATTTCGGAAAATCACTGTTCATAATTACTGTTCACGATCACTGTTCACGAACACACACACGACTGTTCACGGCACTGTTCATCCGAAGCTAAATTTTGTCTTAATTTGATGTGCTATTGATTGTTATGATTAATTGAAGTGCCGATTGTTAATTATACTCATGAATATTGATGAAATGCGTGATCGAGTGTTGGTTGGATTTGAATTTTGGAATTGTCGAGTGAGATCGCATGACATATTACGTGGGTTATTTGAAATGGCATGTCGCATGAGCATGAGCGATGTTGCATTCACGACCAAGCAAAAGCAAAGATATAAATGGATTGCTTGATGATGTGTTGCATGATCACATTAAGAGAGGGAAGCCCGGCGTTGAGCCGGATGACCGCCAATCCTTATGGGGTTGTGCCGTGGCCTTTGGTCGTCCCGACTTTTGTCGGTGGTCACGGGGACATGTGACGGAGTGGGCGGGTCCTATGTTCCCCGTCGCCATGCGGGGCTGCGGTAGTGGGCGGGCCCATGCTCCTTAGGGAATGCCGTCGATGGGGAGAGCCCGTGACGCCGCCGTGCCTCATGGGGAGGACGATGCCTGGTTTTGAGCCGGTAGACCGCCAACCATAAGGTTGTGCCGTGGCCCTAGAGGGTCGTAATAATCGGAGCATGTGTGAGTGTGAGACATGAGAAAGTTGTGTGAGATGCTCGATTATTCGCATGCTCTTAATGTCGTGATGATTTGTGGTACGCACGCATGAGTTGACAATCGTGCGGGTGTGGCAATGGCCAGTGAGATCGCTTGTGGCGCGACTCGCATGTGATTGATGAATTGTGTCATCTAACGGCCATGTGCCTTGCTTGCATTGTATGAGATTGACGCGCAGGTATGGCATACCGGGTAAGGTTGCATGCGAACCGAATATTGATTGTTGGTTGCCCCGTTTGTTGTTGGTTGCTGTTGTTTGGTTTTGGTTATTTGTTGTGGGTTGAGTGAGGGGTGGTTCTAGAGAGATACCCCGGTTGAGTTGGCGTACTAACCGGGGCTTAGGGGGAAGAACTCGCTGAGATTTTATCTTAACCTTTCGTGGTAAACATTTTCAGGTCCTTAGAATGGCGTACCCGCAGTGGAGAATCCTGCCCCCGCTTCTCCAGTGATCGACCCGACGGAGACTGAGTCCGATGGGTCCGAGTGACCGTGGTGTTGAACCCAAGGGTTCTTCTTGTTTCATTGGATTAGCCTAGTTTCTTTTTGGTTTGGCTTAGAGGATGGATCGGCCCTTTTTGTCGGGCTTGTATTTTGGAAAACGATCCTCCGTTGGTTAATCCAAAGAAGATGTATAAATGAGTAGTTGCTGTTGTCATTGTTGTTCATCCCTCTATCCCCGTTTTTGATTGTTTGTTTGTCTGGGATGGTTCGTCTTCGCTTTGCGCTAACGAAAGATAAAATGAATGGTCGTCGACGGGTCCCGGGACGTCGCTTTCAATCGACCAAGAGAAGGGGTTGTCGCGAGCTCGAGGTTCGGGCGTGACATCCCCGCCGGTTTTGGTATCGAGCGAGGTCGAGACTTGGAGTGATAAGGTGCGTGGGATTTTGGGATAGTGAGATAGGGATGGCTTTTAATTACGTGCCCGTGATTGCTTTTGTGGTTTTGTGTGGTGGCGGGTTGCTCATAGTCCGAGTGATGAGCAATCCCGAGCAATCAGCCCCATAGGCGTAGGGCGTGTCCGGTCAAACCAAGTGCTTGAGGTAGCGTGTGGCGAGATCCTAGGTTAGTTGGGATCTCGCTAGCGCTAGAGACCTTGTTAGGGACAGCAAGCCGAGTGCTTCGCTGTGGTCCTTGTGGTTCCCCTAGTGAGAGGAGAGGTCCGTGAGAGACCGATGCCTAGGTTGGTAGAGCGGTTCCGAGACCGCAGCCACCGAGGTTAGTGGCGTGGGCGACCCTGAAGCTGCGACCCTTTGGATAAGAGATAGTGAGAGGACTGTTTCAGTGTTGAGGCGTTCAGAGAAAGACAGAGTGCTTCTGGTAGTTTATTAGCTTCAAGGTAATGCTAGTACTTGGTAGGGAGCTACTCAAGGAAGAGTGTTCCCTGAAGGCATTGCTTAGACTTAGGGTGCCTTTCGCGAAGTTTTCATTGGAAAGTACTTCTTGGACAGTGAGAGGGAGTCAAAGATGGCAGAGTTTCAACAGTTTCGTCGAATTAGATGTCGGTGGATCGGTATAAGGCAAAGTTTGCTGAGTTGGCCCATATACTAAGCCGAGATTAGTGGAGGACCCTTGGATAGGGCGAGATAGGTTTAGAGATGGTTTGAAGCCGGAATTGAAAGCCAGCTGGTGCCCTTGAGTTTAAAGAGTTTTGATGAGATGTACGAGAGGGCCGAGATAATCAAGAAGAATATGATTGAGAGGGACCGCATTTGGCTCGCGGTTCGTGCCTAATAGAGACAATCATTGGTTTAGAAGGGGACCGATGATGGGTAGAAGGAATCCCATCCCACCCAATAGAAAGTGGATTGTCATGGAAAGACAATTCAGTTTAACCCAATAGCGGGTAACAATTTTGAGTTTGTGGGAAATCGATGAGGACCCTCGACCCCTTTGAAATTCGTCGTTGGAAGTAACTTGTTTATTGGACGAAGGTTGCTAAGGTTATTGGACAACTGAGGTTAATTGGTTAGTTGAAGAATCAAGGATGGATGACTTGTTTGACCCACTTCAAGGAGCTTCGATATGTCCTAGATAGACCCAGGATGGGCTATCGGTAGTTGAGGATTAAAAAGGAGGATAAACTAAAGATGACATATCGTGTGTGATTTGGTCACTACGAGATTACCGTACTACCGCCGTTTGGATTAACTAATACGCTAGTTACTTTTATGGATTTGATGGATTGAGTGATTAAGGCGTATTTGGATTGATTGTAATTGTGTTCGTGAGCAATATATTGGATTATTCGAGGAATTTAGAGGAACACGGACAGCACTTAAGGGTGGTGCTATAGACCATTCGAGAGCATAAACAGTATGCCAAGTTTAATACATGCGAGTTTGGGTTTACTCGCGTTGTTTTGTTGGTCATATGATTTTGGACGAAGGAATTTCTATGGATCCGCCAAGATCAAGGTAGTCATGAATATGTCGAGACTTATGACGGTGACAGAGGTTCAAAGTTTTCTAAGTCGGATAGGTTAGTACAAACGATTCGTAGAAAGGTTCTCTACGATAGCTATGCTTCTCACGAAGATTAATAAAGGACGTAAGAATTTGAATGGACGAATAAGTGAAATTTTTAAGAGCTTAAGTATAAGCTGATTATCGCACCAGTTTTGAGGATTTAGTCTATTATTGGAGAATACGAGATTTGCAAAGGTGAGGTGTCGTATAAGGGATTTGACTACATGGTAAGGCAACAAGAAAGATTGGTTGCTTACGCGTCACGACAATTGAGGTCATTGGATTTAATGGAAATCGATAAGTTTTATCTTAATGATTTGAGGAGTTGTAGATATGGGATCATAAGAGATGATCTATTAAATGGCGATAATCTTTGATAAGAATTACGGTGGATGATTTATTGCTCGGAAGTCTTAGATTCGATTAAGATATGAATTTACCAATGTGGATTATTTCAGGAGATAAATAGGGATTTGAGGAATGGATTTTTGTCTTCGGTGGATTAAGAATTAATTATCCCTTGATGCTAGATGGATGAGTGAGGAAATAGCATTGTCGATGATTTCTTCTTGAGGTATCAGAAAGGATTGAAAAGGTATCCAAAAGCTTTTGGTGCAATAAATGACATTTGGTTTGCACTAATTTTCAAGTGGTTGAGGTGAATTCTTGATTTGGTTATTAAATGGACGTGAAAGGAATGTTGAAAGAAAAATCGGTTTGTGGAGTTTGGATAGCGATTTGATGGAAATTCAGTGAATCAGATTTTAAGTGTCGATAAGTGACCTCGTGGAAACGAGCTCATGGGTTGACGAGCTGGAGAAAGTTTTGTACTTTGAGGTGCTCAGACGAGGTTAAAACCGTGAGGCTTGGTATGGGACAAGCCAAAGCGGATAATACCTTTATGAGATGGTGCATGTCTAAAAAGGACTTTTGCTAGTGGTGGTGCAGTTCAATGATGCTCGTAACGACTGATCCGACGAGGGCGGGGGGTGGTCGCCAGGGCTAGAGTGCCTGAGCAAGGAGCGACTCCTGGCAGGCTTCTAGGATGTCGAAAGGGCAAAATGAACTGAACTACGCACTATGCAAAAAGAGAGTGTTTGTGGGATAAGATTTTATCGGAGCGGTATAGCATAAATATGGTCAAGTTTGTGGAACTCCGTCTATGGAACGAGGTCGAGAATTGGGAATCGCTGGTTCAAAATTGGGTTTAGCGGTTATTGAATGTAGTTCGATTATCGAGACAGACTAAAGACCGCTCGTAGTCATCGGAAGAGTTATGCGAGATAAGCATCGTAGACCGTTGGAGTTTAAGGTGGGCGATCATGTGTTTTTGAAAGTATCATCGATGAGGGTACTTCTAGATTTGGCAAGAAAGAAAAGTTGTTTGAGGTACGTTGGACCCTTTTAAAATTTTGGAAATGATCGGAATTTTAACATATCGTCTTGCGTTGCCACCGAAGCTTGCTCAAGTACATGATGTTTCCACGTGTCCATGTTGAGAAAGTATGAACCGGACTTGACGCATGTTTTGAATTTTGAGGAACTGGACATAGACGATAGGTGTCGTACGTGGAGAAGCCGATACGGATAGAGGACCGTAAAGAGCAAGTACTTCAAATTAAGACTATCGCCTTAGTTAAGGTGATTTGGCAAAGATCATGGATCGAGAGAGCTACATTGGAAAGTGAAGAAGTGATGAAGCATCAACACCCCCATCTTTTGAGGATTTGTCGGTAGCTGCAAATTTCGAGGACGAAATTTTTATAAGAGGGGAAGAGTTGTAACATCCTGAAATTCGAGTCCTTTTAGGGAGGAACGAGCGTTAATTTCGTCAATGCATTGTTGGTTGATCTCACTCGGAACTGATCACTCCCGAGATACTAATCTTGAGGGGAAAGGCTAATAATGACAGAACTCGTGTGACAAAAGAACTTGACCTGGGAAAACGACTCGACCGTGAGACTTATTTAAGGACAATCCTATAGTTATGCAAGCTGATCTCAAGGACGACTAGAAGTCAATTCGCGGACAGAACATAATGGAACGACGGGTGATTCCGCCTACTATTATCGAACCTGTGAACGGCCCTATGTCGATCCTTGGTAATCGTGTACTTTGAAATAAGAATCGATTCTTCGCAATTTCATGTAGTCAAGGACGTCCATGTGTCGAGGTGTCTTGAACGTGAATTGGCACGAGTCGGTTACGCGTGAATCCTCAAAGCCGCCCGTCGGGCCCGAGCAGTACCAAAATGGCATTCGGGCGAAATTGACATAGCATGAGAATCCAAGATTGGACTTCGAATTTTCGGGAATGTTCGAGAAGGACTTTTGGACGATGCTTCTTAGACGATCGACACTTTGCCGGTTGAGCCGAGTATTTGGAAAAGGGAACTTTCGGACCAAGAAAACGAGCCTACGAGGACGTGGGCCGGGCAAAATCAGTGTGGGCCTCACGCCCAAGGTGGGACAGCCACCATGGAAGGCCCGAGGCAAGCAAGTGAGCCCGTTGGGCCAAACCGACCCTTTACCCTTCCGAGCCCATTGTTTAAAACCGAGCCGATTCAAGCCCAATAAATTCCCGAGCCCGTTCCTATTCATTTTCCAGCCCATTTCCTAGGCCCGCCCCTCCATTTTCAGCCCAAGGACAGATTATGAAATGTGCAAGGTGGAAATGACCAAAATGCCCTTGGATATTTTGAAGAAAAGTCAAAAAGAAGAAAGAGAAGATGAGGTCATTTTTTGACAAGTGGGGCAAGCATTGAAGGCTTTGATAAGCCTTATCCTTCAGCCTTCACTTCACTCTCTCTCTCTCTTCATCTTCTCCAAAACCGCACACCTTCTCTCCCATGGTTTTCCTTCATTCCTTCAGTTTTTCAATTCTGACCTTTCACCGAAATCTGAGTTGTTCATTGCCTTCCCGTTGGAATCTAGTCTCGTGCCACCCGCCGTTGTGTTCAGAAGACGAAAAACCGTTCAAATAGCGTCGGCCGATCGCCGGAAGGAGCTGCCGGTCAACCCGTATTCCGGCCGAAAGCCACCGCCGGCCTGACCATTTTCTGACCGCCTGCTGCTGTTCTGTTTTGCTGTTTCGGCCATTTTCCTCCCTTTCCGACCCAATCTCCGCCCATACCAGCCACAAGTGGTTCCCCCTCGACCCCCAGGTGCCGTTGGTCGCTGGCCCGCCGCTCGCCGGAGCTCCGGGCAGCCCGTTCAACTCCGATCAGCCACTTTCCTCCTGTGCAGTGCAGTTTTCAGAGTTGCAGAGGGATTCCGAGTTTGTTGCTTCTGTTCCAGCCCTGGGACCACCTTGGATCACTGTGGTAGAGGTCCCCGGGTGTCGGGTTTGTCGTTGCCGCCGCGTCCGTGTCGCCGGCCTATTTAATGGGTGAGTTTAGCTCCTAATCCCTATTTAATGCCTAAACTTGCTTAGGGTTGGTTAGTTAGTGTTAATCTTAGTTTAAGGGGTTTAATTAAGTTGTATTAGCCCTAAGATAGGTGGTTAGATAGATGGTTAAGATTAGATTAGCTTAATTTTGCTTATTAGGCTTAATTGTGCTTAATTTGTGATTAATTGTGTTTATGTGTTTAATTAAGCATGATTTGCTTAAATTGAATTGATTAATTGTTTTAATTAATGTTTTGTTTAATTTCTGGATTAAATGTTTTAATTAATTGAATTTCGGAAAAATCACTGTTCATAATTACTGTTCACGATTACTGTTCACGATCACTGTTCACAATTACTGTTCACGGCACTGTTCATCCAGAAGCTAAATTTTGTCTGAATTTGATGTGCTATTGATTGTTATGATTAATTAAAGTGCCGATTGTTAATTATACTCATGAATATTGATGAAATGCGTGATCGAGTGTTGGTTGGATTTGAATTTTGGAATTGTCGAGTGAGATTGCATGACATATTACGTGGGTTATTTGAAATGGCATGTCGCATGAGCATGAGCGATGTGATGTTGCATTCACGACCAAGCAAAAGCAAAGATATAAATGGATTGTTTGATGATGTGTTGCATGATCACATTAAGAGAGAAGCCCGGCGTTGCCGAAGACCGCCAATCCTTATGGGGTTGTGCCGTGGCCTTTGGTCGCCCCGACTTTTGTCGGTGCCCACGGGGACATGTGACGGGACTCGGTAGTGGGCGGGTCCTATGTTCGCGGGGGACTGCGGTAGTGGGCGGGCCCCATGCTCCTTATGGAATGCCGTCGATGGGGAAGGAGCCCATGACGTCGCCGTGCCTCAGGGGAGGACGATGCCGGTTTAGCCAGAACCGCCAACCATAAGGTTGTGCCGTGGCCCTAGTGGTCGTAATAATCGGAGCATGTGTGAGTGTGAGACATGAGAAAGTTGTGTGAGATGCTCGATTATTCGCATGCTCTTAATGTCGTGATGATTTGTGGTACGCACGCATGAGTTGACAATCGTGCGGGGTGTGGCAATGGCCGTGAGATCGCTTGTGGCGCGATTCGCATGTGATTGATGAATTGTGTCATCTAACGGCCATGTGCCTTGCTTGCATTGTATGAGATTGACGTGCGGTATGGGCATACCGGGTAAGGTTGCATGCGAACCGAATATTGATTGTTGGTTGCCCCGTTTGTTGTTGGCTTGTTTGGTTTTGGTTATTTGTTGTGGGTTGAGTGAGGGGTGGTTCTAGAGAGATACCCCGGTTGAGTTGGCGTACTAACCGGGGCTTAGGGGGAAGAACTTGCTGAGATTTTATCTCAACCCGTCGTGGTAAACATTTTCAGGTCCTTAGAATGGCGTACCCGCAATGGAGAATCCCGCCCCGCTTCTCCGGTGACCGACCCGACGGAGCTTGAGTCCGATGGGTCCGAGTGACCGTGGTGTTGAACCCGAGGGTTCTTCTTGTTTCATTGGATTAGCCTAGTTTCTTTTTGGTTTGGCTTAGAGGATGGATCGGCCCTTTTTCGGGCTTGTATTTTGGAAAACGATCCTCCGTTGGTTAATCCAAGAAGATGTATAAATGAGTAGTTGCTTTGTTGTCATTGTTGTTCATCCCTCTATCCCCGTTTTGATTGTTTGTTTGTCTCGGGGATGGTTCGTCTTCGCTTGCGCTAACGAAAGATAAAATGAATGGTCGTCGACGGGTCCCGGGACGTCGCTTTCAATCGACCAAGAGAAGGGGTTGTCGCGAGCTCGGGGTTCGGGCGTGACATCCCCGCCGGTTTTGGTATCGAGCGAGGTCGAGACTTGGAGTGATAAGGTGCGTGGGATTTTGGGATAGTGAGATAGGGATGGCTTTTAATTACGTGCCCGTGATTGCTTTTGTGGTTTTGTGTGGTGGCGGGTTGCTCATAGTCCGAGTGATGAGCAATCCCGAGCAATCACCCCTAGGCGTAGGGCGTGTCCGGGTCAAACCGGTGCTTGAGGTAGCGTGTAGGCGATCCTAGGTTAGTTGGGATCTCGCTAGGCGCTAGAGACCTTGTTAGGACAGCAAGCCGAGTGCTTTTGCCGTGGTCCTTGTGGTTCCCCTAGTGAGAGGAGAGGTCTGTGAGAGACCGATGCCTAGGTTGGTAGAGTAGTTCCTGAGATTGCAGCCACCGAGGTTCAGTGGCGTGGGCGACCCTAAAGCTGCAACCCTTTGGATAAGAGATAGTGAGAGGACTGTTTCAGTGTTGAGGTGTTCAGAGAAAGACAGAGTGCTTCTGGCAGTTTATTAGCTTCAAGGTAATGCTAGTACTTGGTAGGGAGCTACTCAAGGAAGAGTGTTCCCTGAAGGCATAGTTCAGACTTGGGGTGCCTTTCGCGAAGCGTTTAATGGAAAATACTTCTTGGCCAGTGCGAGAGAGTCAAAGATGGCAGAGTTCCAACAGTTTCGTCGAATCGATGTCAAGGTGGATCGCATAAGACGAAGTTCGCCGAGTTGGCCCATATGGACCGAGATTAGTGGAGGACCCTTGGATAGGATGAGATAGTTTAGAGATGGTTTGAAGTCGGAATTGAAAGCCAGCTGGTGCCCTTGAGTTTAAAGAGTTTTGATGAGATGTATGAGAGGGCCCAGATGATAAGAAGAATATGATTGAGAGGATGACCGCATTTGGCTCGCGGTTCGTGCCTAATAGAGACAATCATTGGTTTAGAAGGGGACCGATGATGGGTAGAAGGAATCCCATCCCACCCAATAGAAAGTGGATTGTCATGGAAAGACAATTCAGTTTAACCCAATAGCGGGTAACAATTTTGAGTTTGTGGGAAAATCGAAGAGGACCCTTGACCCCTTTGAAATTCGTTGTTGGAAGTAACTCGTTTATTGGACGAAGGTTGCTAAGGTTATTGGACAACTGAGGTTAATTGGTTAGTTGAAGAATCAAGGATGGATGACTTGTTTGACCCACTTCAAGGAGCTTCGATATGTTCCAAGATAGACCCAATGACAGGCTATCAGTAGTTGAGGATTAAAAAGGAGGATAAATCGAAGACGACATATCGTGTGTGATTTGGTCACTACGAGATTACCGTACTGCCGTTTAGATTAACTAATGCGCCAGTTACTTTTATGGATTTGATGGATTGAGTGATTAAGGCGTATTTGGATTGATTGTAATTGTGTTCGTGAGCAATATATTGGATTATTCGAGGAATTTAGAGGAACACGGACAGCACTTAAGGGTGGTGCTATAGACCATTCGAGAGCATAAACAAGTATGCCAAGTTTAATACATGCGAGTTTGGGTTTACTCGCGTTGTTTTGTTGGTCATATGATTTTGGACGAAGGAATTTCTATGGATCCGTTAAGATCAAGGTAGTCATGAATATGTCAGGACTTATGACGGTGACAGAGGTTCAAAGTTTTCTAAGTCGGATAGGTTAGTACAAACGATTCGTAGAAAGGTTCTCTACGATAGCTATGCTTCTGATACGAAGATTAATAAAGGATGACGTAAGAATTTGAATAGACGAATAAGTGAAATTTTTAAGAGCTTAAGTATAAGCTGATTATCGCACCAGTTTTGAGGATTTAGTCTATTATTGGAGAATACGAGATTTGCAGTGAGGTGTCGTATAAGGGATTTGATTACGTGGTAAGGCAACAAGAAAGATTGGTTGCTTACGCGTCACGACAATTGAGGTCATTGGATTTAATGGAAGTCAGATAAGTTTTATTTTGATGATTTGAGGAGTTGTAGATATGGGATCATAAGAGATGATCTATTAAATGGTGAGAATCTTTGATAAGAATTACGGTGGATGATTTATTACTCGGAAGTTTTAGATTTGATTAAGATATGAATTTACCAAGGTGGATTATTTCGGGAGATAAATAGGGATTTGAGGAATGGATTTTTGTCTTCGATGGATTAAGAATTAATTATCCCTTGATGCTAGATGGATGAGTGGTGAAATAGCATTATCGATGATTTCTTCTCGAGGTATCAGAAAGGATGTGAAGAGATACCCAAAAGCTTTTGGAGCAATAAATGACATTTGGTTTGCACTAATTTTCAAGTGGTTGAGGTAAATTCTTGATTTGGTTATTAAATGGACATGAAAGGAATGTTGAAAGAAAAATCGATGGTTTGTGGAATTTGGACAACGATTTGATGGAAATTCGGTGAATCAGATGTCAAGTGTCGATAGGTGACCTCGCGGAAATGAGCTCATGGGTTGACGAGCTGGAGAAAGTTTTGTACTTTGAGGTGCTCAGACGAGGTTAAAACCGTGAGGCTTGGTATGGGACAGGCCAAAGCGGATAATACCTCTATGAGATGGTGCAAGTCAAAAAGGGACTTTTGCTAGTAGTGGTGCAGTTCGAAGATGCCCGTGACGACTGATCCGACGAGGGCGGGGAGTGGTCGCTGGGGCTAGAGTGCCTGAGCAAGGAGCGACTCCTGGCAGGCTTCTAGGATGTCGAAAGGGGCAGAAATGAACTGAACTACGCACTGTGCAAAAAGAGAGTGTTTGTGGGATAAGATTTTATCGGAGCGGTATAGCATAAATATGGTCAAGTTTGTGGAACTCCGTCTATGGAACGAGGTCGAGAATTGGGAATCGCTGGTTCAAAATTGGGTTTAGCGGTTATTGAATGTAGTTCGATTATCGAGAGACAGACTTAAAGACCGCTCGAGTCATCGGAAGAGTTATGCGAGATAAGCATCGTAGACCGTTGGAGTTTAAGGTGGGCGATCGTGTGTTTTTGAAAGTATCATCAACGAGGGTACTTCTAGATTTGGCAAGAAAGAAAAGTTGTTTGAGGTACGTTGGACCCTTTTAAAATTTTGGAAATGATCGGAATTTTAACATATCGTCTTGCGTTGCCACCGAAGCTTGCTCAAGTACATGATGTTTCCACGTGTCCATGTTGAGAAAGTATGAACCGGACTTGACGCATGTTTTGAATTTTGAGGAACTGGACATAGACGACAGGGTGTCGTACGTGGAGAAGCCGATACGGATAGAGGACCGTAAAGAGCAAGTACTTCAATTAAGACTATCGCCTTAGTTAAGGTGATTTGGCAAAGATCACGGATCGAGAGAGCTACATTGGAAAGTGAAGAAGTGATGAAGCATCAACACCCCCATCTTTTTGAGGATTTGTCAGTAGCTACAAATTTCGAGGACGAAATTTTTATAAGAGGGGAAGAGTTGTAACATCCTGAAATTCGAGTCCTTTTAGGGAGGAACGAGCGTTAATTTCGTCAATGCATTGTTGGTTGATCTCACTCGGAACTGATCACTCCCGAGATACGACCTTGAGGGGAAAGGCTAATGAGGACAGAACTCGTGCGACTAAAGAACTTGACCTGGGAAAACGACTCGACCGTGAGACTTGCGTAAGGACGATCCTATAGTCATGCAGCCGATTCCAGGACGACTAGAAGTCGATTCGCGGACAGAAATAATGGGACGACGGGTGATTCCGCCTCTACTATTATCGAACCCGCGAACGGCCCTATGTCGATCCTTGGTAATCGTGTACTTTGAAATAAGAATCGATTCTTCGCAATTTCATGTAGTCAAGGACGTCCATGTGTCGAGAAAGTCTTGAACGTGAATTGGCACGAGTCGGTTACGCGTGAATCCTCAAAGCCGCCGTCGGGCCCGAGCAAAGTACCAAAATGGCATTCGGGCGAAATTGACATAGCATGAGAATCCAAGATTGGACTTCGAATTTTCGGGAATGTTCGAGAAGGACTTTTGGACGATGCTTCTTAGACGATCGACACCGCCGGTTGAGCCGAGTATTTGGAAAAGGGATTTTCGGACCAAGAAAACGAGCCTACGAGGACGTGGGCCGGGCAAAATCAGTGTGGGCCTCACGCCCAAGGTGGGACAGCCACCATGGAAGGCCCGAGGCAAGCAAGTGAGCCCGTTGGGCCAAACCGACCCTTTACCCTTCCGAGCCCATTGTTTAAAACCGAGCCGATTCAAGCCCAATAAATTCCCGAGCCCGTTCCTATTCATTTTCCAGCCCATTTCCTAGGCCCGCCCCTCCATTTTCAGCCCAAGGACAGATTGGGAAATGTGCAAGGTGGAAATGACCAAAATGCCCTTGGATATTTTGAAGAAAAGTCAAAAAGAAGAAAGAGAAGATGAGGTCATTTTCTTTGGCAAGTGGGGCAAGCATTGAAGGCTTTGATAAGCCTTATCCTTCAGCCTTCACTTCACTCTCTCTCTCCTCTTCATCTTCTCCAAAACCGCACACCCTTTCTCCCTATGGTTTCCCTTCCTTCCTTCAGTTTTTCAGTTCTGACCTTTCACCGAAATCTGAGTTGTTCATTGCCTTCCCGTTGGAATCTTGTCCCGTGCAACCCACCGTTGTGTTCAGAAGACGAAAGCCATTCAGAAAGCGTCGGCCGATCGTCGGAAGGAGCAGCTAATCGACCCGTATTCCGGCCGAAAGCCACCGCCGGCCGGACCGTTTTCTGACCGCCTGCTGCTGTTTTGTTTTGCTGTTTCGACCATTTTCCTCCCTTTTCGACCCAATCCCCACCCATACCAGCCACAAGTGGTTCCCCCTCGACCCCCAGGTGCTGTTGGTCGCTGGCCCGCCGCTCGCCGGAGCTCCGGGCAGCCCGTTCAACTCCGATCAGCCACTTTCCTCCTGTGCAGTGCAGTTTTCAGTGTTGCAGAGGGATTCCGAGTTTGCTGCTGTGTTCCAGCCCGGGACTGCCTTGGATCATCGTGGTAGAGGTCCCCGGGTGTCGGGTTCATCGCCGCCGCCGCGTCCGTGTCGCCGGCCCGCTTAACGGGTGAGTTTAGCTCCTAATCCCTATTTAGTGCCTAAACTTGCTTAGGGTTGGTTAGTTAGTGTTAATCTTGGTTTAAGGGGTTTAATTAAGTTGTATTAGCCCTAAGATAGGTGGTTAGATAGATGGTTAAGATTAGATTAGCTTAATTTTGCTTATTAGGCTTAATTGTGCTTAATTTGTGATTAATTGTGTTTATGTGTTTAATTAAGCATGATTTGCTTTAATTGAATTGATTAATTGTTTTAATTAATGTTTTGTTTAATTTCTGGATTAAATGTTTTAATTAATTGAATTTCGGAAAAATCACTGTTCATAATTACTGTTCACGATTACACCGTTCACGAACACTGTTCACAATTACTGTTCACGGCACTGTTCATCCGAAGCTAATTTTTGTCTTAATTTGATGTGTTTTTTGTTGTTATGATTTATTGAAGTGCCGATTATTAATTATACTCGTGAATATTGATGAAATGCGTGATCGAGTGTTGGTTGGATTTGGATTTTGGAATTGTTGAGTGAGATTGCATGACATATTGCGTGGGTTATCTAAAGTGGCATGTCGCATGAGCATGAGTGATGTTGCATTCACAACAAAGCAAAGATATAAATGAATTGCTTGATGATGTGTTGCATGATCACATTAAGAAAGGGAACCCGGCATTGCCAGAAGACCGCCAATCCTTATGGGGTTGTGCCGTGGCCTTTTGGTCGTCCCGACTTTTGTCGGTTGCCGACGGGGACATGTGACGGGACTGGGTAGTGGGCGGGTCCTATGCGGGGCTGCGGTAGTGGGCGGGCCCCATGCTCCCTTAGGGAATGCCGTCGATGGGGAGAGCCCATGACGTCGCCGTGCCTCAGGGGAGAGACGATGCCGGTTTTTGACCGGGACCGCCAACCATAAGGTTGTGCCGTGGCCCTAGTGGGGGCGTAATAATCGGAGCATGTGTGAGTGTGAGACATGAGAAAGTTGTGTGAGATGCTCGATTATTCGCATGCTCTTAATGTCGTGATGATTTGTGGTACGCACGCATGAGTTGACAAATCGTGGGGTGTGGCAATGGCCGTGAGATCGCTTGTGGCGCGATTCGCATGTGATTGATGAATTGTGTCATCTAACGGCCATGTGCCTTGCTTGCATTGTATGAGATTGGACGTGCGGGGTATGGCATACCGGGTAAGGTTGCATGCGAACCGAATATTGATTGTTGGTTGCCCCGTTTGTTGTTGGTTGGCTGTTGTTTGGTTTTGGTTATTTGTTGTGGGTTGAGTGAGGGGTGGTTCTAGAGAGATACCCCGAGTTGAGTTGGCGTACTAACCGGGGCTTAGGGGGAAGAACTCGCTGAGATTTTATCTCAACCCGTCGTGGTAAACATTTTCAGGTCCCTAGAATGGCGTACCCGCAATGGAGAATCCCGCCCCGCTTCTCCGTGATCGACCCGACGGAGCTTGAGTCCGATGGGTCCGAGTGACCGTGGTGTTGAACCCGAGGGTTCTTTTGTTTCATTGGATTAGCCTAGTTTCTTTTGGTTTGGCTTAGAGGATGGATCGGCCCTTTTTCTCGGGCTTGTATTTTGGAAAACGATCCTCCGTTGGTTAATCCAAGAAGATGTATAAATGAGTAGTTGCTGTTGTCATTGTTGTTCATCCCTCTATCCCCGTTTGATTGTTTGTTTGTCTGGGGATGGTTCGTCTTCGCTTGCGCTAACGAAAGATAAAATGAATGGTCGTCGACGGGTCCCGGGACGTCGCTTTCAATCGACCAAGAGAAGGGGTTGTCGCGAGCTCGAGAGTTAGGGCGTGACATCCCCGCCGGTTTTGGTATCGAGCAAGGTCGAGACTTGGAGTGATAAGGTGCGTGGGATTTTGGGATAGTGAGATAGGGATGGCTTTTAATTACGTGCCCGTGATTGCTTTTGTGGTTTGTGTGGTGGCGGGTTGCTCATAGTCCCGAGTGATGAGCAATCCCGAGCAATCAGCCCATAGGCGTAGGGCAAATGTCCGGTCGAAACCCGGTGCTTGAGGTAGCGTGTGGCGAGATCCAAGGTTAGATAGGATCCTGTTGGCGCTAGAGACCTTGTTAGGACAGCGAGCCGAGTGCTTTTGCTGTGGTCCTTATGATTCCCCTTGTGAGAGGAGAGGTCTATGAGAGATCAATACTTAGGCTGGTAGAGCAGTTCCTGAGATTGAAGCCATCGAGGTTTAGTGGCATGGGCGACCCTAAAGCCGCAACCCTTTGGATAAGAGGATTTGAGAGGACTCTTTCGGTGTTGAGGTGTTCGAGAGAAAGATAGAGTGCTTCTAGCGTTTATTAGCTTCAAGGTAATGCTAGTACTTGATGGGAAGCCAGTCAAGGAAGAGTGTTCCCTGAAGTCATGGTTCAGACATGGGGTGCCTTTCGCGAAGCCTTCAATGGAAAGTACTTCTTGGACAGTGCAAGGGAGTCAAAGATGGCAAAGTTTCAATAGTTTCGTCGAATCGATGTCGGTGGATCGGTATAAGGCAAAGTTTGCCAGTCGGCATATACTACCGAGATTAGTGGAGGACCCTTGGATAGGGCGAGATGGTTTAAAGATGGTTTGAAGCCGGAATTGAAAGTTAGCTGGTGCCCTTGAGTTTAAAGAGTTTTGATGAGATGTACGAGAGGGCCGAGATAATCAAGAAGAATATGATTGAGAGGACGACCGCATTTGGCTCATGGTTCATGCCTAATAGAGACAATTGTCGATTTGTAAAAGGACCGATGATGGGGAGAAGGAATCCCATCTCACCCAACAGAAAGTGGATTGTCATGGAAAGACAATTCAGTTTAACCCAGTAATGGGTGACAGTTTTGAGTTTGTGGGAAATCGAGGAGGACCCTCGACCCCTTTGAAATTCGTCGTTGGAAGTAACTCGTTTATTGGACGAAGGTTGCTAAGGTTATTGGACAACTGAGGTTAATTGGTTAGTTGAAGAATCAAGGATGGATGACTTGTTTGACCCACTTCAAGGAGCTTCGATATGTCCCCGGATAGACCCAAGGATGGGCTATCAGTAGTTGAGGATTAAAAAGGAGGATAAACTAAAGACGACATATCGTGTGTGATTTGGTCACTACGAGATTACCGTACTACCGTTTGGATTAACTAATACGCTAGTTACTTTTATGGATTTGATGGATTGAGTGATTAAGGCGTATTTGGATTGATTGTAATTGTGTTCGTGAGCAATATATTGGATTATTCGAGGAATTTAGAGGAACACGGACAGCACTTAAGGGTGGTGCTATAGACCATTCGAGAGCATAAACAGTATGCCAAGTTTAATATGTGCGAGTTTGGGTTTACTCGTGTTGTTTTGTTGGTCATATGATTTTGGACGAAGGAATTTCTATGGATCCGTTAAGATCAAGGTAGTCATGAATATGTCGACTTATGACGGTGACAGAGGTTCAAAGTTTTCTAAGTCGGATAGGTTAGTACAAACGGTTCGTAGAAAGGTTCTCTACGATAGCTATGCTTCTGATACGAAGATTAATAAAGGATGTAAGAATTTGAATAGACGAATAAGTGAAATTTTTAAGAGCTTAAGTATAAGCTGATTATCGCACCAGTTTTGAGGATTTAGTCTATTATTGGAGAATACGAGATTTACAAAGTGAGGTGTCGTATAAGGGATTTGACTACATGGTAAGGCAACAAGAAAGATTGGTTGCTTACGCGTCACGACAATTGAGGTCATTGGATTTAATGGAAATCAGATAAGTTTTATCTTAATGATTTGAGGAGTTGTAGATATGGGATCATAAGAGATGATTTATTAAATGGCGATAATCTTTGATAAGAATTACGGTGGATGATTTATTGCTCGGAAGTCTTAGATTCGATTAAGATATGAATTTACCAAGGTGGATTATTTCAGGAGATAAATAGGGATTTGAGGAATGGATTTTTGTCTTCGATGGATTAAGAATTAATTATCCCTTGATGGTAGATGGATGAATGAGGAAATAGCATTAACAATGATTTCTTCTTGAGGTATCGAAAGGATTTGAAGAGGTATTCCAAAGCCTTTGGTGCAATAAATGATATTTTGTTTGCACTAATTTTCAAGTGGTTGAGGTGAATTCTTGGTTTGGTTATTAAATGGATGTGAAAGGAATGTTGAAAGAAAAATCAGTGGTTTGTGGAATTTGGATGGCGATTTGATGGAAATTCGGTGAATCAGATTTTAAGTGTCGATAAGTGACCTCGCGGAAACGAGCTCATAGGTTGACGAGCTGTAGAAAGTTTTGTACTTTGAGTGCTCGGATGAGGTTAAAACCGTGAGGCTTGGTATGGGACAGGCCAAAGCAGATAATACCTCTATGAGATGGTGCAAGTCAAAAAGGGACTTTTGCTAGTAGTGGTGCAGTTCGAAAATGCCCGTGACGACTGATCCAACGAGGGCGGGGAGTGGTCGCCGGGGCCAGAGTGCCTGAGCAAGGAGCGACTCCCGGCAGGCTTCTAGGATGTCGAAAGGAGCAGAAATGAACTGAACTACGCACTGTGCAAAAAGAGAGTGTTTGTGGGATAAGATTTTATCGAAATGGTATAGCCGAAATATGGTCAAGTTCGTGGAACTCCAGTTGATGGAACGAGGTCAAAGAACTGGGAATCGCTGGTTCAAAATTGGGTTTAGCAGTTATTGAATGCGTTCGATTATCGAGACAAACTAAAGACCGCTCGAGTCATCGGAAGAGTTATGCGAGATAAGCATCGCAGACCGTTGGAGTTTAAGGTGGGCGATCGTGTGTTTTTGAAAGTATCATCGACGAGGGTACTTCTAGATTTGGCAAGA
Source organism: Corymbia maculata (assembly GCA_014182735.1). Taxonomy (NCBI): domain Eukaryota; kingdom Viridiplantae; phylum Streptophyta; class Magnoliopsida; order Myrtales; family Myrtaceae; genus Corymbia; species Corymbia maculata. The sequence goes on along the minus strand of CM024688.1, from coordinate 15,887,936 downwards.
AAGAAAAGTTGTTTGAGGTACGTTGGACTCTTTGAAATTTTAGAAAGGATTGGAGTTTTAGCGTATCGTCTTGCGTTGCCACCGAAGCTTGCTCAAGTACATGATGTTCTCCACGTGTTTATGTTGAGAAAGTATGAACCAGACCTGACTCATGTGTTGAATTTTAAGGAACTAGACGTAGACGATAAGGTGTCATATGTGGAGAGGCTAATACAAATAGAGAACCGTAATGAGCAAGTACTTCGAAACAAGACTATCGCCTTAGTTAGGGTGATTTGGCGACATTGCGGAATAGGGGGAGCTACATGAGAAAGTGAAGAAGTGATGAAGCATCAACACCCCCATCTTTTTGAGGATTTGTCAGTAGCTGCAAATTTCGAGGACGAAATTTTTATAAGAGGGGAAGAGTTGTAACATCCTGAAATTCGAGTCCTTTTAGGGAGGAACGAGCGTTAATTTCGTCAATGCATTGTTGATTGATCTCACTCGAACCGATCACTCCCAGATACCGACCTTGAGGGGAAAGGCTAATGAGGACAGAACTCGTGCGACTAAAGAACTTGACCTGGGAAAACGACTCGACCGTGAGACTTGCGTAAGGACGATCCTCGTAGTCATATGCAGGCCGATTCCAAGGACGACTAGAAGTCGATTCGCGGACAGAAATAATGGGACGACGGGTGATTCCGTCTACTATTATCGAACCCGCGAACGGCCCTATGTCGATCCTTGGTAATCGTGTACTTTGAAATAAGAATCGATTCTTCGCAATTTCATGTAGTCAAGGACGTCCATGTGTCGAAAAGTCTTGAACGTGAATTGGCACGAGTCGGTTACGCGTGAATCCTCGAAGCCGCCCGTCGGGCCCGAGCAGTACCAAAATGGCATTCGGGCGAAATTGACATAGGCATGAAAATCCAAGATTGGACTTCGAATTTTCGGGAATGTTCGAGAAGGACTTTTGGACGATGCTTCTTAGACGATCGACACCGCCGGTTGAGCCGAGTAATTGGAAAAGGAACTTTCGGACCAAGAAAACGAGCCTACGAGGACGTGGGCCGGGCAAAACAGTGTGGGCCTCACGCCCAAGGTGGGACAGCCACCATGGAAGGCCCGAGGCAAGCAAGTGAGCCCGTTGGGCCAAACCGACCCTTTACCCTTCCGAGCCCGATGTTTAAAACCGAGCCATTCAAGCCCAATAAATTCCCGAGCCCGTTCCTATTCATTTTCCAGCCCATTTCCTAGGCCCGCCCCTTTCATTTTCAGCCCAAGGACATATTGGGAAATGTGCAAGGTGAAAATGACCAAAATGCCCTTGGATATTTTGAAGAAAAGTCAAAAAGGAAGAAAGATAAGATGAGGTCATTGTTTGGCAAGTGGGGCAAGCCTTGATGGCTTGGATAAGGCTTATCCTTCAGCCTTCACTTCACTCTCTCTCTCCTCTTCATCTTCTCCAAAACCGCACCACTTTTCTCCCTAGTTTTCCTTCATTCCTTCAGTTTTTCAGTTCTGACATTTCACCGAAAATCGAGTTGTTCATTGCCTTCCCGTTGGAATCTCGTCTCGTGCCACCCGCCGTTGTGTTCAGAAGAGAAATTCCGTTCAAATAGAGTCGGCCGATCGCCGGAAGGAGCTGCCGGTCAACCCGTATTCCGGCCGAAAACCACCGCCGGCCTGACCGTTTTCTGACCGCCTGCTGCTGTTCTGTTTTGCTGTTTCGGCCATTTTCCTCCCTTTCCGACCCAATCTCCGCCCATACCAGCCACAAGTGGTTCCCCCTCGACCCCTAGGTGCCGTTGGTCGCTGGCTCGCCGCTCGCCGGAGCTCCGGGCAGCCCGTTCAACTCCGATCAGCCACTTTCCTCCTGTGCAGTGCAGTTTTCAGTGTTGCAGTGGGTATTCCGAGTTTGCTGCTGTGTTCCAGCCCGGGACTGCCTTGGATCATCGTGGTAAGGTCCCTGGGTGTCGGGTTCATCGCCGCCGCGTCCGTGTCGCCGGCCCGCTTAACGGGTGAGTTTAGCTCCTAATCCCTATTTAGTGCCTAAACTTGCTTAGGGTTGGTTAGTTAGTGTTAATCTTGGCTTAAGGGGTTTAATTAAGTTTTATTAGCCCTAAGATAGGTGGTTAGATAGATGATTAAGATTAGATTAGTTTAATTTTGCTTATTAGGCTTAATTGTGCTTAATTTGGGATTAATTGTGTTTATGTGTTTAATTAAGCATGATTTGCTTTAATTGAATTGATTAATTGTTTTAATTAATGTTTTGTTTAATTTCTGGATTAAATGTTTTAATTAATTGAATTTCGGAAAAATCACTTTTCACAATTACTGTTCACGATTACTCGTTCACGAACACGTTCACGATTACCGTTCACGGCACTGTTCATCCGAAGCTAAATTTTTGGGCTTATTTTGATGTGCTATTGATTGTTATGATTAATTGAAGTGCCGATTGTTAATTATACTCGTGAATATTGATGAAATGCGTGATCGAGTGTTGGTTGGATTTTGGAATTGTCGAGTGAGACCGCATGACATATTACGTGGGTTATTTGAAATGGCATGTCGCATGAGCATGAGCGATGTTGCATTCACGACCAGCAAAGATATAAATGGATTGCTTGATGATGTGTTGCATGATCACATTAAGAGGAGAGCCCGCTTGCCGGAGACCGCCAATCCTTATGGGGTTGTGCCGTGGCCTTTTGCTCGTCCCGACTTGGGTCGGTTGCCCATGTGACACTGCGGTGGGCGGGTCCTATGGGCTGCGGGGATAGTGGGCGGGCCCCATGCTCCATAGGGAATGCCGTCGATGGGAGAGAGCCCGTGACGTCGCCGTGCCTCATGGGGGAGGACGATGCCTCGGTCTTTGAGCGGTAGACCGCCAACCATAAGGTTGTGCCGTGGCCCTAGTGGGTCGTAATAATCGGAGCATGTGTGAGTGTGAGACATGAGAAAGTTGTGTGAGATGCTCGATTATTCGCATGCTCTTAATGTCGTGATGATTTGTGGTAAGCACGCATGAGTTGACAGTCGTGCAGGGTGTGGCAATGGCCAGGTGAGATCGCTTGTGGCGCGACTCGCATGTGATTGATGAATTGTGTCATCTAACAGCTATGTGCCTTGCTTGCATTGTATGAGATTCGACGTGCAGGGTGTGGCATACCGGGTAAGGTTGCATGCGGACCGAATATGATTGTTGGTTGCCCTGTTTGTTGTTGGCTGTTGTTTGGTTTTGGTTATTTGTTGTGGGTTGAGTGAGGGGTGGTTCTAGAGAGATACCCCGAGTTGAGTTGGCGTACTAACCGGGGCTTAGGGGGAAGAACTTGCTGAGATTTTATCTCAACCCGTCGTGGTAAACATTTTCAGTCTTTAGAATGGCGTACCCGCAATGGAGAATCCCGCCGCCGCTTCTCCAAAGGACCGACCCGACGGAGACTAAGTCCGATGGGTCCGAGTGACCGTGGTGTTGAACCCGAGGGTTCTTCTTGTTTCATTGGATTAGCCTAGTTTCTTTTTGGTTTGGCTTAGAGGATGGATCGGCCCTTTTTCTCGGGCTTGTATTTTGGAAAACGATCCTCCGTTGGTTAATCCAAGAAGATGTATAAATGAGTAGTTGCTTTGTTGTCATTGTTGTTCATCCCTCTATCCCTGTTTGATTGTTTGTTTGTCTGGGGATGGTTCGTCTTCCGCTTGCGCATAACGAAAGATAAAATGAATGGTCGTCGATGGGTCCTGGGACGTCACTTTCAATCGACCAAGAGAAGGGGTTGTCGCGAGCTCGAGAGTCGGGCGTGACATCCCCGCCGGTTTTGGTATCGAGCAAGGTCGAGACTTGGAGTGATAAGGTGCGTGGGATTTTTGGGATAGTGAGATAGGGATGGCTTTTACTTTACGTGCCTGTGATTGCTTTTGTGGCTTTGTGTGGTGGCGGGTTGCTCATAGTCCAGAGTGATGAGCAATCCTGAGCAGTCAGCCCATAGGCGTAGGGCAGTGTCTGGTCAGACCAGTGCTTGAGGTAGCGTGTAGGCAGATCCTAGGTTAGTTGGGATCCTGCTAGCGCTAGAGACCTTGTTAGGATAGCAAGCTGAGTGCTTCTGCTGTGGTCCTTGTGGTTCCCCTAGTGAGAGGAGAGGTCTGTGAGAGGCCGATGCCTAGGTTAGTAGAGCAGTTCCCGAGACAGAAGCCACCAAGTTCAGTGGCGTGGGCGACCCTAAAGCTGCAACCCTTTGGATGAGGGATTTCGAGAGGACTGTTTCAGTGTTGAGGTGTTCAGAGAAAGACAGAGTGCTTCTGGCAGTTTATTAGCTTCAAGGTAATGCTATTACTTGATGGGAAGTCACTCAAGGAAGAGTGTTCCCTGAAGGCATGGTTCAGACATGGGGTGCCTTTCGCGAAGCCTTCAATGGAAAGTACTTCTTGGACAGTGCGAGAGAGTCAAAGATGGCAGAGTTTCAATAGTTTCGTCAGAATCAGATGTCAGTGGATCAGTATAAGGCAAAGTTTGCCAAGTCGGCATATACTAAGCCGAGATTAGTGGAGGACCCTTGGATAGGGCGAGATGGTTTAAAGATGGTTTGAAGCCGGAATTGAAAGTTAGCTGGTGCCCTTGAGTTTAAAGAGTTTTGATGAGATGTACGAGAGAGCCGAGATAATCAAGAAGAATATGATTGAGAGGACGACCGCATTTGGCTCGCGGTTCGTGCCTAATAGAGACAATCGTCAGTTTGGAAAGAGACCGATGATGGGGAGAAGGAATCTCATCCCACCCAACAGAAAGTAGATTGTCATGGAAAGACAATTCAGTTTAACCCAAAGAGTGGGTGACGGTTTTGAGTTTGTGGGAAATTGAGGAGGACCCTCGACCCCTTTGAAATTGTCGTTGGAAGTAACTCGTTTATTGGACGAAGGTTGCTAAGGTTATTGGACAACTGAGGTTAATTGGTTAGTTGAAGAATCAAGGATGGATGACTTGTTTGACCCACTTCAAGGAGCTTCGATATGTCCCCGGATAGACCCAAGGATGGGCTATCAGTAGTTGAGGATTAAAAAGGAGGATAAACTAAAGACGACATATCGTGTGTGATTTGGTCACTACGAGATTACCGTACTACCGTTTGGATTAACTAATACGCTAGTTACTTTTATGGATTTGATGGATTGAGTGATTAAGGCGTATTTGGATTGATTGTAATTGTGTTCGTGAGCAATATATTGGATTATTCGAGGAATTTAGAGGAACACGGACAGCACTTAAGGGTGGTGCTATAGACCATTCGAGAGCATAAACAGTATGCCAAGTTTAATATGTGCGAGTTTGGGTTTACTCGTGTTGTTTTGTTGGTCATATGATTTTGGACGAAGGAATTTCTATGGATCCGTTAAGATCAAGGCAGTCATGAATATGTCAGGACTTATGACGGTGACAGAGGTTCAAAGTTTTCTAAGTCGGATAGGTTAGTACAAACGGTTCGTAGAAAGGTTCTCTACGATAGCTATGCTTCTCATACGAAGATTAATAAAGGATGTAAGAATTTGAATGGACGAATAAGTGAAATTTTTAAGAGCTTAAGTATAAGCTGATTATCGCACCGGTTTTGAGGATTTAGTCTATTATTGGAGAATACGAGATTTACAGTGAGGTGTCGTATAAGGGATTTGACTACATGGTAAGGCAACAAGAAAGATTGGTTGCTTACGCGTCACGACAATTGAGGTCATTGGATTTAATGGAAATCAGATAAGTTTTATCTTAATGATTTGAGGAGTTGTAGATATGGGATCATAAGAGATGATTTATTAAATGGCGATAATCTTTGATAAGAATTACGGTGGATGATTTATTGCTCGGAAGTCTTAGATTCGATTAAGATATGAATTTACCAAGGTGGATTATTTCAGGAGATAAATAGGGATTTGAGGAATGGATTTTTGTCTTCGATGGATTAAGAATTAATTATCCCTTGATGGTAGATGGATGAATGAGGAAATAGCATTAACAATGATTTCTTCTTGAGGTATCAGAAAGGATTTGAAGAGGTATTCGAAAGCCTTTGGTGCAATAAATGATATTTTGTTTGCACTAATTTTCAAGTGGTTGAGGTGAATTCTTGGTTTGGTTATTAAATGGATGTGAAAGGAATGTTGAAAGAAAAAATCAGTGGTTTGTGGAATTTGGATGGCAGTTCGATGGGAATTCAGTGAATCAGATTTTAAGTGTCGATAAGTGACCTCGCGGGAACGAGCTCATAGGTTGACGAGCTGTAGAAAGTTTTGTACTTTGGAGTGCTCGGATGAGGTTAAAACCGTGAGGCTTGGTATGGGACAGGCCAAAGCAGATAATACCTCTATGAGATGGTGCAGGTCAAAAAAAGGACTTTTGCTAGTAGTGGTACAGTTTGAATATGCCCGTAACGACTGATCCGACGAGGGCGGGGAGTGGACGCTGGGGCCAGAGTGCCTGAGCAAGGAGCGACTCCCGGCAGGCTTCTAGGATGTCGAAAGGAGCAGAAATGAACTGAACTACGCACTATGCAAAAAGAGAGTGCTTGTGGGATAAGATTTTATCGGAGTGGTATAGCAGAAATATGGTCAAGTTTGTGGAACTCCAGTCTATGGAACGAGGTCAGAGAATTGGGAATCACTGGTTCAAAATTGGTTTAGCAGTTATTGAATGCAGTTCAGATTATCAGAGACAGATTAAAGACCGCTCAGAGTCATCGGAAGAGTTATGCAGATAAGCATCGCAGATCGTTGGAGTTTAAGGTGGGCGATCATGTGTTTTTGAAAGTATCATCGACGAGGGTACTTCTAGATTTGGCAAGAAAGAAAAGTTGTTTGAGGTACGTTGGACCCTTTTAAAATTTTGGAAAGGATCGGAATTTTAACGTATCGTCTTGCGTTGCCACCGAAGCTTGCTCAAGTACATGATGTTTCCACGTATCCATGTTGAGAAAGTATGAACCGGACTTGACGCATGTTTTGAATTTTGAGGAACTAGACATAGACGATAGGGTGTCATACGTAGAGAAGCTGATACGGATAGAGGACCGTAAAGAGCAAGTACTTCGAATTAAGACTATCGCCTTAGTTAAGGTGATTTGGCAGTATCACGGATCAGAGAGAGCTACATTGGAAAGTGAAGAAGTGATGAAGCATCAACACCCCCATCTTTTTGAGGATTTGTCAGTACCTGCAAATTTCGAGGACGAAATTTTTATAAGAGGGGAAGAGTTGTAACATCCTGAAATTCGAGTCCTTTTAGGGAGGAACGAGCGTTAATTTCGTCAATGCATTGTTTATTGATCTCACTCGGAACGATCACTCCCGAGATACCGACCTTGAGGGAAAGGCTAATGAGGACAGAACTCGTGCGACTAAAGAACTTGACCTGGGAAAACGACTCGACCGTGAGACTTGCGTAAGGACGATCCTGTAGATATGCAGGCCGATTCCAGGGACGACTAGAAGTCGATTCGCGGACAGAAATAATGGGACGACGGGTGATTCCGTCTACTATTATCGAACCCGCGAACGGCCCTATGTCGATCCTTGGTAATCGTGTACTTTGAAATAAGAATCGATTCTTCGCAATTTCATGTAGTCAAGGACGTCCATGTGTCGAAAAGTCTTGAACGTGAATTGGCACGAGTCGGTTACGCGTGAATCCTCGAAGCCGCCTGTCAGTCTGAGCAGTACCAAAATGGCATTCGGGCGAAATTAACAAGGCATGAAAATCCAAGATTGGACTTCGAATTTTCGGGAATGTTCGAGAAGGACTTTTGGACGATGCTTCTTAGACGATCGACACTGCCGGTTGAGCCGAGTAATTGGAAAAGGAACTTTCGGACCGAGAAAACGAGCCTACGAGGACGTGGGCCGGGCAAAATCAGTGTGGGCCTCACGCCCAAGGTGGGACAGCCACCATGGAAGGCCCGAGGCAACCGAGTGAGCCCGTTGGGCCAAACCGACCCTTTACCCTTCCGAAGCCCGATGTTTAAACTTGAGCCAATTCAACCCAATAAATTTCCGAGCCCGTTCCTATTCATTTTTCGGCCCATTTCCTAGGCCCGCCCCTTTCATTTTCAGCCCAAGGACATATTGGGAAATGTGCAAGGTGAAAATGACCAAAATGCCCTTGGATATTTTGAAGAAAAGTCAAAAAGGAAGAGAGATAAGATGAGGTCATTGTTTGGCAAGTGGGGCAAGCCTTGATGGCTTGGATAAGGCTTATCCTTCAGCCTTCACTTCACTCTCTCTCTCCTCTTCATCTTCTCCAAAACCGCACCACTTTTCTCCCTAGTTTTCCTTCATTCCTTCAGTTTTTCAGTTCTGACCTTTCACCGAAAATCGAGTTGTTCATTGCCTTCCCGTTGGAATCTCGTCTCGTGCCACCCGCCGTTGTGTTCAGAAGAGAAATTCCGTTCAAATAGAGTCGGCCGATCGCCGGAAGGAGCTGCCGGTCAACCCGTATTCCGGCAGAAAACCACCGCCGGCCTGACCGTTTTCTGACCGCCTGCTGCTGTTCTGTTTTGCTGTTTCGGCCATTTTCCTCCCTTTCCGACCCAATCTCCGCCCATACCAGCCACAAGTGGTTCCCCCTCGACCCCTAGGTGCCGTTGGTCGCTGGCTCGCCGCTCGCCGGAGCTCCGGGCAGCCCGTTCAACTCCGATCAGCCACTTTCCTCCTGTGCAGTGCAGTTTTCAGTGTTGCAGTGGGTATTCCGAGTTTGCTGCTGTTGTTCCAGCCCCGGGACTGCCTTGGATCATCGTGGTAAAGGTCCCTGGGTGTCGGGTTCATCGTCACCGCCGCGTCCGTGTCGCCGGCCCGCTTAACGGGTGAGTTTAGCTCCTAATCCCTATTTAGTGCCTAAACTTGCTTAGGGTTGGTTAGTTAGTGTTAATCTTGGCTTAAGGGGTTTAATTAAGTTTTATTAGCCCTAATATAGGTGGTTAGATAGATGATTAAGATTAGATTAGTTTAATTTTGCTTATTAAGCTTAATTGTGCTTAATTTGGGATTAATTGTGTTTATGTGTTTAATTAAGCATGATTTGCTTTAATTGAATTGATTAATTGTTTTAATTAATGTTTTGTTTAATTTCTGGATTAAATGTTTTAATTAATTGAATTTCGGAAAAAATCACTGTTCACGAATTACTTTGTTCACGAACACAGTTCACGATTACCGTTCACGGCACTGTTCATGCAGAAGTTAAATTTGGGCTTATTTTGATGTGCTATTGATTGTTATGATTAATTGAAGTGCCGATTGTTAATTATACTCGTGAATATTGATGAAATGCGTGATCGAGTGTTGGTTGGATTTTGGAATTGTCGAGTGAGACCGCATGACATATTACGTGGGTTATTTGAAATGGCATGTCGCATGAGCATGAGCGATGTTGCATTCACGACAGAGCAAAGATATAAATGGATTGCTTGATGATGTGTTGCATGATCACATTAAGAGGAGAGCCCGGCGCTGCCGGTAGACCGCCAATCCTTATGGGGTTGTGCCGTGGCCTTTGGCTCGTCCTGACTTCGGTCGGTTGCCCGACATGTGGGGTCGGGCGGGGGTTCTGCGGCGGTGGCGGGCCCCCATGCTCGATAGGGAATGCCGTCGATGGGAGAGAGCCCGTGACGTCGCCGTGCCTCATGGGGGAGGACGATGCCTGGTCTTTGACTGGTAGACCGCCAACCATAAGGTTGTGCCGTGGCCCTAGTGGTCGTAATAATCGGAGCATGTGTGAGTGTGAGACATGAGAAAGTTGTGTGAGATGCTCTGATTATTCGCATGCTCTTAATGTCGTGATGATTTGTGGTAAGCACGCATGAGTTGACAGTCGTGCAGGGTGTGGCAATGGCCATGTGAGATCGCTTGTGGCGCGACTCGCATGTGATTGATGAATTGTGTCATCTAAGAGCTATGTGCCTTGCTTGCATTGTATGAGATTCGACGTGCAGGGTGTGGCATACCGGGTAAGGTTGCATGCGGACCGACTGTATGATTGTTGGTTGCCCTGTTTGTTGTTGGCTGTTATTTGGTTTTGGTTATTTGTTGTGGGTTGAGTGAGGGGTGGTTCTAGAGAGATACCCCGAGTTGAGTTGGCGTACTAACCGGGGCTTAGGGGGAAGAACTTGCTGAGATTTTATCTCAACCCGTCGTGGTAAACATTTTCAGGTCTTTAGAATGGCGTACCCGCAATGGAGAATCCCCGCCGCCGCTTCTCCGGTGACCGACCCGACGGAGACTAAGTCCGATGGGTCCGAGTGACCGTGGTGTTGAACCCGAGGGTTCTTCTTGTTTCATTGGATTAGCCTAGTTTCTTTTGGTTTGGCTTAGAGGATGGATCGGCCCTTTTTCTCGGGCTTGTATTTTGGAAAACGATCCTCCGTTGGTTAATCCAAGAAGATGTATAAATGAGTAGTTGCTGTTGTCATTGTTGTTCATCCCTCTATCCCTGTTTGATTGTTTGTTTGTCTGGGGATGGTTCGTCTTCCGCTTGCGCATAACGAAAGATAAAATGAATGGTCGTCGATGGGTCCTGGGACGTCACTTTCAATCGACCAAGAGAAGGGGTTGTCGCGAGCTCGAGAGTCGGGGCGTAACAGGAGGCAGAGGAGATTGTGCCCTAATGCGTGTTGACGCGGGGAAAAGGTAGAGCCTTGAGGTGTGTTTACATGGGAAGGTAGAGTGATTGTGCCTTGATGCATGTTTACGCAGGGAGGTGTATAATTGGAACAAGCATGAATGCAAGAGTGCATGAGAGACAAATGACATTGTGTTCTGATTATATTTGTGTTTGTGCACTATTTATGATATGCTTGAGTTAGTACCGTGCAGGGTGTGGCAATGGCCAAGTAAGATTGCCTATGATACGACTTGAGCGTAATTGATTAATGTAATGCTGATAGTGCAAGATGCATTACTGGTGAATTGCATGCGTATTTACCGTGCAGGGTATGGCATGACCGGGTAAGGTCGCTTGCAAGTCGATATGCTCATGATAATATTGATTGTATTAAGTCATTGCCTAAGATATATTGTTGCTCTACTATTGACCTGCTTGAGGTATTAGACCGCGCCATAGGTACCCTGAGGCGAGTTGGTGTCTTAGCCGGGAATTAGGGCAAGAACTCGCTGAGATTTACATCTCACTGGTTATTGAATAACCATTTTTAGGTCCGTTGGAGGTAGATTCGACCGGTGGTGCATTTTGGAAGAAGTAGATTAACCCTGATCTATTTGTTTGGTCGACTCTATAGGATGTAGCCCGTGGTAAGGGCCTAATTGTGTAGACTTCTTAAGGTTAATTAGAAGATGAATAAATTGGCATCATTGATTGTATTTCTATTTGATTTTCCTAGTTATCCCAATTTGTTAAATGGTACGGGGATTTATTATCGCTTTCACATGTGCTTAATTGAAATAAAAAAGAATGGTCAGCGACGCGTCCTAGGACGTCGCATTCAAATGACTATAAGTGGAGAAAGAGGATCGTCGCGTG
>CM024688.1:15760783-15876327 GCA_014182735.1 Corymbia maculata | reverse complement strand
ATTGGTGGCTTCGATTCGTCCTCTGCTGCTTTCTCTCTCTCCTGGGAAATGACTCCGCTCTACTCTCTCTGATGCAGCAAACCACGCTTACGCCGTTGCCTCACAAAGCCCCACTGGCGGCTCCGATTCGTCCTCCTGTTGTGGCGGAACTCTGTGCCATCCTCACCATGTACTTGTTTAAAGGCCGTGTGGTTCTCAGTTTAAACTGAAAGATTGGTCTATGTTCTGATACCTGTTGTGAAACTTCAAGGAGGAAGCTGTGAAGTTAATTAACGCGAGATAAAGGGTGCAGCGTTCCATCGATGAAGCTCAAAACAACACAAAGCCGATCGAAGCTGACGTCCAGAAATGGGATACAGGTGCAGAGATCCTCCCCGACGAGGCGCGCAACAGTGCTGGAAAACGACAGAAGAGCCAAGAAAACTTGCTCCCGCAGGTGGCTTCCCAACCTGAAGGTGCGTTATCGTCTTTGGCAGGGAGGTGAGGAGGACAGTCGAGGCCATCCGATCACTCGAATCGCAGAGTGAATTCCAAAAGGTCTACTACAAGAATCCTCAGCCATAAATCAAAACATAAGGACTTAGAAGATAGTTTTAATCCTTATAATGTAATTAGAGAATTTTAATTGAACATATTAAAATAAAAAAATAATACGTTTCTTTCAAAGATAGTTATCTAGTTCACCACCTACGAGACGACATTTTTAAGCCTTGACTTTCAATGGCGTCTGATTTGTCAGACCTCAATGATTTTTTCAGAAAAATGTGTTGCCATTGATAATTTTTTGCATGTACTCAATAAAATCTCAAATAGAACGGTAACTTTAGATAAATGAAGTGAGTAACTTCTACTTGGCATCCGTAAATTTCGTTGTTTGCTCTTAATTTTATCTAATCAATGCAAGTCTAGTTTCCCTATTCAATTTTTCCTCTGTACTTTCAATTTGCTTGCAAATTCAGTTTTCCACATTTTGGTTCTAGTTGTTAATTGTTTTGGAAAAAAGATAAATGTAAAATTAATGAAAAATGAGAAACGGAGTGCAGAAAACAGGGGTAAGAGATGCAAAGGAAATCTCAATGATCGAGCATGACTTTCTCTCAGTAACGATTAAACCTCAAATTGCTGACTTCAAAATGTCAAAGTCTGAATTTAAGGGAAGAAGGAACTCGGAGTCAATTTTGCATCGAGGGATTGAGTCGACAAAAACCTCCCACTAAGAACAAAATGACCCAATCAAGAACGATAATCATCGATACGTCAGTCTGATATAAGAAAGATCATCTATGAGTAGTTTTGCCCGGATGGCAAAACGACAGAATGAGAAGAAGCAACGGCGACACATCACTGGAGCTTAAATTCATGGAAACGACCGGGCATGGCAATGATCCGCATCCTGGGTGCGCTTGAAAGTCTTTTGGCGAGACATTGCTAGACGGAGAGAACGAACGTGACTTGGAATCTCTGTCTATTCCAAGCTCGGTGTCGAGGCGGAGCGAGCGCTCTGTCTTGGTCGAGATCGGCGGACGTCCTTGCAAGGCGGAGGAGAAGGGGAGAGAGAAGGCCAGGCCGGGGAAAAAAAGCTGAAATGTTGGGGTAATGGGGCTAATGGGTGGGCCGCAGATCGATTATTGGGTTGCTCTTGTGGGCCTCACCGGTTGGATCAACTTGGCCCTTTCTATTTGTTATTTATTTGTTATTTATTTATTATTCTTTTTTCTTTTGTTCTTTTGACTACCATTCCTTGTTTCTGTATTCTTCCTTTTGAAAAAACTTATGCTTAATTTGTCAACTAAAATTCAGATGTTGACGGTTTCAAATATATTTATCCTAGTATTTGAAGAAGAATATTATGTTTTGTTGTGTCAAATCTTTACTTATTAAAGGTGAGAGTAGTTTCTTGATCGGTGGAAGAAATGGGCCAAAAATGGGACAATCCAATCGAATAGAATTGGGTATACATTTATGAGATATCGACCCACTTAGAGTGACTTGATTTATGACTTAGATTAATGTTGAACCCAGATCTAATCTCACTCATTTGGTAGGTTTGAAATCCCATAAGACTAACTACAAGGACGGAGGGAGGGGGAGAGAGAGATGGCTGAGCCTTCTTTAGCGAAAGTTGGTATTTTCGTATTTTTGTTTGTTGTTAGAGGACTCTTTTTCACTTTATTCCAAATTTCCAAAGTGAAGAAATGATAAGATGATTGAGGATTCCAACCTTGTAAAAAGATATGACCCTTAACTTAAAATAACCTGTAAGTTAGTTATCATCATTATCAGGATTTTATCAATGCCTAAACAATACTAATTATCAATTCTTTTGAAATTTTTATGAGCATGTTAGTAATATACAAATAATATATAAGTTACTTATATTCCACTAATATCTTGACCTGATCAACTTCTTTGGAATTGGACAACTGTTTTTAGTAAATTACCAATTCAATAATCTCCCAATAAATCAGTGAATCATCAAATTTTTGTAGTTGTTGATTATTAAACTAACAAGAGGAGATTAAAAAAAGGAACAAATAATGACACAGAATTAAGACGTGAGAAAGAGTCGAGGAAAAAGCAAATATGTTGTGGGCCCACAGAACTCCTCGTGTGAGGGAAGAAGAAACTCATTTTGCATTTCCATCTCTTTCTTTCTTCCCACTTTTAGGAGGAATATATTTGTGGGGCCCCAAGGAATATTTTTGTCTACATTTCTTTCACTTCCCTCGCACTTATTCTTAGCCCAGCAAGGCAAGTATTTCCTTCGATCTTTATTTCCTCTCCTTTTGGCCCAATTCCTAAAACCCGCTTTGCTCAATGGAATGACCCGACTCGGTTCTATATGGGTTCAAACCTTTAAAAAAAGAAAAATTAGGGTAACGAATATTCGGAGTGGCTCTTTATTTATAAATAATATCTTCCTTTTGACCTGAAATTTGATATGTACAAATTCCTTTATAAATATTGATGTCCTCGTCAATAACAATATGCATGGACTTAACTATATATGCTATGATAAAAGGAAGAAATAGATATGAGCCATAAATAGTATGCATAAAGAAACAAAGTGGATGAACGAGGCGATATCTTCATCCTTTGCAATGGTGCATGTAAATGTTTTATATAGGAGCAAAAGGTTCTTTTAATTTATTTTGTCCATCAATATCTTGTAATTGTTTATCTTATAATATCTGTTTTTCAATATAGAAATTGAATATCATGGCTACAAATGGAATATATACCTTTTTGACTAAATTTTTTTTATTAGGTCCACGGTTGATACAAAATAACTTCAATTGTGGCACTACTATAATTATACGTGCATGATGAATATTTCATTATATCGGGTTAGTTAAATTTTTGGATTATTGTATAAGTATAGTTTCCCATCGATTGAAACTATTCTTGTTTTGGATGATCGATTGAATTAAGAGGTTGTGTTTCTTGGAATATTTGCTATCGTTATTCGTAGGACAATATGTACAAATTTGGGACTAAATATGTCATTAAATATGGTTGTGCACTCATTAACGAGATGCTTCCAAGCTTTTTCAGCATTCCTTTTGAATTTCTATTTTACTCGATGTATAGGTATATACATTTGCTTGAATGAAAGACATTCTTTACTCCTATTTTCCGATGACTGAGTTTTGTCTATCTTCTGTACATTTGATGTAGGGGCTGACCATTTTTATATACTTGTCACATGTCAACCATTCAACTTAATTAAGAACAATGCTCATGCGACGGTCCGCTACTTTTTTAAAGAATGACCGTGCCTTCTTGACCACTAATTTCCCTTGAGGCAACTGGTTAAAAATAAGTTTAATTGGTTCCCGAGCGTTTTGATTTTAGGAGGCGAAAAGAAGGCAGAAGATAGGAGGAAAGAGGGATACATATCATCCGGCTTAAACACAATAAGTGGTTCTACTATTTTTTCTCACTTTGACTCGCTTTGTTTCATCAAATATTGGACGTTGCTAGAAAGTAATTTTTTTTAAAAATTATTTTTAAGAGAGATGATTTAAATTTTCCTGCGTCCTCAACCTTCATTGGCACCTCTTGATTTTGGAACTATGGACCTTAATGCTAGGCTTGAAATCTCGACGCTCGAAAATTAGACGGTTGCTCAGGTTGCTCAATCCTTAGGAAATTGAGAACTCACATAACGCAATGTTTCTTGTCGGCAAATCCCATCGACTCCAATGTCTAAAATTTTTATTTAGAAAAGGTTGGCCACAAAACAAGAAAAAAGAAAAGGAAGAAGACGACCACAATTTAGATATTTAGAAGTATGAAATGATTTATTTGTTCCGATTCAACGTCATAGATTAACTTGATTACTTTTTCTAGTATCAATGTTGCAATTGAATTATGAGAAATTATAAAATAAACATGATCAGAAGCTATTTATGATTTTATTGGTCCGTATAAAATTTGATTCATTATGAACATATACTTGATGGCCAAAGAAAAAGAACTATACAAAAAATTTCTTTACTATTTTTCTTTTCATACAAGTTCAGAATTCCGAGGCCATCTTAGAAATTACTCTAATAAAATTTTTAAGTCTCATTATAAAAAGTTAACAGACTCCATAACACGTGTAATGTAGGCGCATGTTTGATGTGTCCTGATATCATCATCCCTTTAATGGATTATTGGTATGTTGTTGTGTACCAAAAGAAAAGAAGGTGAAAGCCCACAATCTACCACGTAAAATGAAACGTGCGGCCTGCCCTTGCACCGTTACTAAATTAAAATAAGCTTAAGCTAGCAACATGCAATATAGCGACTTGCGTTCGACTCCTGAGGCCCGTCCCTTCAGCTGTACCAGTAGTACATATACCATCCCAGGGTAGCCAGCCAAAAGCAAGAGAAGCAAAACACCCAGGGAGCTCCTCCCGTGGCGTGATGGATCCACCCGCGGCCATGAACAGCAGCAGGGAACAGTCTGATTCGCGGAGCCTCCGCACCATCTACTGCAACGATCGCGAGGCCAATCAGCCAATGAACTTCAAGGTCAGTCGCATTTCGTTTCGCACCCTTCCATTCCGATCCGTTCATGTTAGGTCGCGAGATGTGCGAGGTGAAAGCGGTGCGAGAGGAAATTCATCTAGTCGAGAGGCTGCAGGAGAGGCTTGGACTCGAGAGTACTAAGTTTGACACGTCAGATTTAATTTAGGCTTTATTTATTTTACCGAAAATGAATAATTGAAAATATATTTTTGAAAGATAATTGCTTGTATCATTTAAAAAAAATGAATGAATAAAAAATGTTTTCATTGTCCACAAAAATATTTAAATATAAATTGTTATCGATAATGAAAATATTTTTCATTAACTAATTATTTTCAGCGATATAAATGCTTATTTTGAAAAAAAAAAAAAGTTTGTAATTATTTTTTTTTCACGAAACAAACGAAGCCTAGCTTCATATATTTTATGGAAAATGTGATGCTTTTAGAAAATATTTTCCAAAAAGTTATTTTCAGGAAAATGAATATTTTTCAATGTTTGGTGGAGACATGAAAATGAAGTGAAAATATTTTTTTCCGTTTGATAAGGAAAATCTTTTCGTTCATGCAAAAATTTTCAATAATTATTTTATTTTATTTTTTAAAATCAATTCTTACTTATTTTTTATTTTCCTTTTCTTTCTTTTTTCTTCTTCGGCCAATCGCTAGCCATGGCAATGGCCAACAACCAGCCACAAGCAAGCCCAAGCCTCATCATAGGCTGGAAAGGCTCTAGCTTGCCGATACTAACGAGGTTGAACCTTGCTAACTCCGTGGCGAGGCTTCGCCTTGCTTGATCCGATGAGGCCGACGAGCTCTAGCCTTGCCATATCTAGCGAGCTAGACGTGGCTAGAGACTCACCAATCTTGGGCAAGCCCTAACCTCACCTAGCTCAACGGATCTAGTGAGGCTTGAGACCGTCAAGTGAGCTCAGGCCTCGCCGGATTTGGCGAGCTAGGCGAGGCTCAAGCTCACCCACCAGCCTCAAGTGAACTCGAGCGAGGTGAACCCTTGCCGCAAAGAAAAAGGGGATAAAAAAGGAAAGAAAAGGAAAAAATTAAAAGAAAAAAAAATTAAATTTTCAAATTTTTTAAAAAATAAAAATAAAAGGAAAAGGTATTTGGTGAATAAAATTGCCCGGTTTAGAAGTGAAAGAAAGAAGATAACAAGCTGAAAATATTTTTCCCTATTTTATAAAGCTTTTTTCATTGGTGGAAAATGATTTCCCCGACCAATTTATTTTTCGTAAAATGAATGCCAGAAAATCGGAAAACATTTTCCTAAAAGTTATTTTTTGCGAAATAGACAGAGTATTAGTTTTGTTTTTTTCATTTTCTCTTTTCCAGATATCGCGGAGAGTGGATGAATTTGGTTTCTTCCGGTTGTGATGTGAAAATAGGCTTTCTCTGAGTTTTTAGTGATGAGTAATTTGGTTTCTCTCGAGATGATGATGAGTCTTTGCTGACCTTAATACCGTAGAGTAATATTTCGTAAGAGTTGCCATTGTATGGTGTACCGGTGAACGGTGTAGATAAAGCCATTGGTGGAGCTATCAAACTGAAATCTGATTTTGCTGGAGTTGCGTTAAGGAAATTATCGTCGGAAGCAACTAATCTGTTAATATGCACTCGCAATTGGAAATATTGCCAAAAAAGTCCTAAACAAATTGTATTTGTGCCATCCTTTTTAATTTGATAAATTAAGTCTTTATAGTAAATTTTGGCCAGAAATTAGCCATGTGGACCCTAAATGTTCTATGTGGCATAATCAATGCTGACATGGACAAAGTTTGCAATTTTGTAAAAGAATTTTTGAATGTTTTGAATGTTTTATTTTTTTTATTTTTTCTCTTTGCTTTTTATTTTCATTGTGTTGGTGAGTGTCTCTAGCAACCCTCGCCTAACTTGAGCGAGGGTCAGCTTGTGTGCAGCCGACGAGGCCACGATGACCTCAGCCAAGTCCTTTGCCACTTTGTCAATCATAGGTGAGGGCGCAAAGGCCCTTGCCAAACGTGGGCGAAGCCTTCACGGTCAGCAAGGGCTTTTGCAACTTCACCGGCTGTGGGCCAAGCAGCCATCGCTCAATCTAGGTGAGCCCTTCATGACTGGCAAGGGCCTTGCCAATGGCTTAGTGACCAACAAGGGTCAACCCTCACAGGCCACAAAGAGAAAAAAGACTAAGAAAATAAATAAAAAAATCACAAGATTTTATAAATTACAACAAATTATCCATGTCAAAATCAACTATACCTCGTAGGAAGATTGTTGTCCATATCACCAATTTTTGGCTCACATTGGCTAGGAGGACCCCATCAGCAAATTATCAAAAAGTTTATGAGTAAATTAACTAAATTGAAAGGTTTAGAATTAAATTGGTATAAGCGAAATTGGTGTAGGACTTTTTTTTATAATTTCCCTTCACAGTTTGAGCCGTGTGAATTTTGATCTTTCCGCCGGGAAAAATATTAAATCTTCTATTTTTCGATTTGTGGTGACTATCGATGAGCCGACTCATTTAACAGATATCAAAAGTAGATCACTGGTTTGCTTTAATGTACTTGTCGTTCCTCGAACTTTGTTTCTGTTATCCTTGATTGTTAGCTAGCCTTATGTATCGCTTGTCTCTCCCCATGGAAGTTCGTTTTTCTTGGTGATTTCACAAAGTGGACCCCAATGAAGAAGACTTAATAAAATAAATAAATAAAGGAGACTTCGATGAACAAGTTGTTACTTTATTTTCACTACATAGAAGAGCTGAAACCTGCTCTAGCTTTTTCATTTTTTATGACAATTAAAGTATCTCGGACCTTTTTAAGTTTTTTTAAATGGATAAGAGCCCTTTTCAAGATAATTGTTCTGCTAATTGATTCGTTATAAGGATTCTAAGAGGAGAATTCATCAAGAGGATATGGTCATATCTTGCTATCTCGCTGCATTTATTATAATCTTAGATTTGACCGGCGACCCTAACATTTGAGCTTGGAGTCTCCAACTTGACCAAAAGCTTTATGTTATATCCAATCTATCATAGATGGAATTTCACTAAGTTTGATACTTGAATGAGATTATCTGTGGTTGTCATTTCATTCTATCATTTATGGAGCTTCCAAGGGTTCTTGCTCTCTTATTTTGTCTTTAACTGCCATGTTTTCAATTGTCAAGGGAAACTCAATATCGACAACCAAGTACGACTTCTTCATGTTTATACCTAAAGGGTTGTTTGAACAGGTAAATCGGCGTGAAATCTTTTGTGCCATGGAGTTTATGGTCACTTATACCCATTGCACGTTTAGTAAACATTGTTTTGTGTTGGTGCATTACTGTCATGTGGGATCGTAATCGACTAGATGCCTGACATCTTTTATGTCATCAAATTGACAATTCAAGTGGATTGATAACCTGTACTTTCTCACGATATCAATTTTGTTGGCAATACCTTTCAGGTATGTAAAACATTCTTAAACTATACTGGCCAGGCTGTTTGTATGAGTGAGCGTTGAGACTAGTGCACTCTTGGGTACCATCATTTTAGAGCTTTTCATATGATTTCCAATCATGTCTGAAGTTGTCATTTGGCATTTCCTTGGTCATAACTATGATGGTTTTGCGGTGTTCATCTACCTTCAAATGCATTTATTTGCAATATAAGTACTCCATATATTACACGTTCATAGCCTATTTCTAAGATTCTGTACATTGTGAAACCTAGGAGTTATTTTCTTATGATACAATGTTCTATGCCAATTCATGCAAAAAGTGAGTATTCAGGGGCAGAGAATGAAGAACCTGGTTGGTGATAGATATAATCTAGCGAATGTGCCTTTCCGCCTTTCGAGCAGCCCATTTGAAACATTGAACTTCAATTTGGGATTAATGTTATATCATAAAACAATCTTGGTAGTTCAATCTCTTTTAAATTCACTTTCAATTCTGGTTTCATGCGTTTGTTAGAAACTCTATGCTAGAACCAATGTTGTAACTTCAAATATACCATCATGCTTGAGCATGCGGGTTTCTAATTTCTCAATATGTGATCAAGATGTTTCTGTATGTTTTCATGATTTTATGTGCTTGTAAATTGCGGAAAGTTCTAGAAAGAGTGCTTGCTTTGTAATGATCACCTTATTACTTGTTTTCATGTCGGACACGTCATAGACTCGTGTAGTTATGTCACCTTCTTGGGCATTTTCAATCATGGCTATACCATATATAGATAGACAATGAAGTAAGGCACCTTTATTTTGTCCGTATTAATTCGTACTTTTTTTATTGTGATTCAAAGCTGTAGCGACCTGCTTTTGATTTGTCAGTCCTTTGAGCCTTGCAACAAGTATGGGCCCCCTCTGTTTGGTTCTTCTTGTATCTCTTGGTAAAGAGGCAAATGAGGACTGGATAAGTATATAATATCTCATGCATAATTCATCTTTATTTTGCATGCTGTCGAGATTTCTTCTTCTTCTTCTTCTCCTTCTTCGTCTTCTTCTCCTTCTTCTTCTCCTCCTTCTCCTCCTTCTCCTTCTCCTCCTTCTCCTCCTCCTCCTCCTCCTTCTCCTTCTTCTCCTCCTTCTTCTTCTTTCTTCTTCTTCTTCTTCTTCTTCTCCTCCTTCTTCTCCTCCTTCTCCTTCTTCTCCTTCTCCTCCTCCTTCTGCTCCTCCTTCTCCTTCTCCTTCTTCTCCTTCTCCTTCACCTTCTCGCTCCTCCTTCTCCTTCTCCTTCTTCTCCTTCTCCTTCACCTTCTCCTCCTCCTTCTCCTCCTTCTTCTCCTCCTTCTCCTCTTCTCCTTCTTCTCCTCCTTCTCCTTCCTTCTCCTTCTTCTCCTCCTTCTCCTTCCTTCTCCTTCGCTTCTTCTTCTGCTTCTCCTTCTCCTTCTTCTCGCTCCTTCTTCGCTTCTCCTCCTCCTCCTCCTTCTCCTCCTCCTCCCTCTTCTCCTCCTCCTCCTTCTTCTTCTCCTCCTTCTTCTCCTCCTTCTCCTTCTCCTTCTTCTTCTTCTTCTTCTTCTTCTTTGCTTCTTCTCCTTCTTCTCCTTCTCCTTCTCCTTCTCCTACTCCTTCTTCTCCTCCTCCTGCTTCTCCTTCTTCTGCTTCTCCTTCTCCTTCTCCTCCTTCTTCTCCTTCTCCTTCTTCTCCTTCTCCTTCTTCTTCTTCAACTTCTCCTTCTCCTTCTCCTCCTTCTCCTTCTCCTTCTCCTTCTCCTTCTTCTGCTTCTTCTCCTTCTCCTTCTCCTTCTCCTTCTTCTCCTTCTCCTGCTTCTCCTTCTACTTCTTCTCCTCCTTCTTCTGCTTCTTCTTCTCCTTCTTCTCCTTCTTCTGCTTCTTCTTCTTCTTCTTCTTCTTCTTCCTGACAAGGAATAAATAACACTCCTATGGACGGGTTACAAGATGTGAAAGTGAGTAGTGTTTTATGCTTTCGGACTGATTTTTTTTTTTTGTGTGATTTGTCGTGTGATTTTGTTTCTTCCAGTGAAAGACCTTGTCTTATTAAAGTTAAATCATTTGTGTGTGGATGGATGTCATCTTCAAAGTGTTATCTTTATGTTGGAATTGGCAATATTGAGCAACCCAGTTTTTATCATTTTGTGTTAGTTCTCCGATTTTATAATGTGAAGGTGATTATTGCAAATTGAACTTCTATAACCATGCCGCATTCACTATTTATTCCATAAATTCTAAACATATCTCTCTCCGACGATCAAGCTTGTCTTTTGCGATTAAGACTTTACTATGTTTGCCTTCTGCCTTTAGGCTCTTTCAAAAATTCACAAAATAGATTTCAACAAGTTTACTAACTAAAACTATGCTTTTAACAATATCATTAAGTTGTTCGTCTCATAAAAAAGATCAAAACAAGTATTTTTCCTTCTCCCTTGAATTCGGTTAAAAAATAGCAATAACCAGAAGGAAATTTTCGTTGTTTTAAAGCAGGGCACTTTCGTGATTTGACAAGTTCTCGATTCTGCTTCTCGTCCGTAGCCTCTCACGGCCTCTCTAGCTTGACCAGCAATCGCCAGTTCCACCGGAAGCCACCGCTGGTCTTCCATCTCCGACCACGTGAGGCAGCACGAAGGAAGGCACACAATACAAGCACAGAAGAAACGAAGCTCGATCCTGGAATCCAAACTTCATTTTCGTTGATTTCGAGGTTCGCCGGACTTGAATAGCTGTCGATTCGAGTGTTGTGACGTCTCCACCATCTCGCATCGGTTCCTCTTCATTAGCCGCGACTCCATTCATGACTTTGATTGCGGTTCCGGTGTCGTCTTGTGGCAAAGTGCCGATCGTGTCTTTGTTACGATTGCGAGACGCTCCTTCGATTCGTTTTTTCACTTCCGTGATCGGTGGAAGCTTGCGGTAAGTTCGAATCACATGGGAAATGACGTCTCGCCCCCGGTTCCCGAAACTTTCGGATTTTCTCTCCGCCGATTGAACTCTCCAAGCTCGTGAATCGAACCAAAGCTGCTCTCGCGTCTAACGAAGGTACGGATATGCTCAGGAAATGTTCGATGAAATGACCGAAAGACTCTATCCGTTATTCGTCCCGCTGCTGGCCATTAGAATTAATGCTATAGTGAGGTTGTGCTCACATGTCCTGGAAAGTCGCTGAGTCATCATCTCGAGTTCGTGCCGTCATCGCCACCAAATCATCGGGTCGTCTCTTCTCCAATTAAAATTTGTTATCGGTGTCGATTTGTTTCTAGACTCGTCTCTTGATCTCGTTCTGTTTTTTTCTCTCGCCTTTCACTAGATCGCTTCGTTGGACCTTTGTCGAGTCGTCGCGCCCAGACACTCCTCATCACCAAAAGCCGATGCGGGGGACCGTGACGGTATAAGCCAAGGAGGTGGGGTCACGATTGCTTTCGATAATACCGGTTGCCTTCTTCGGACCTTCCCGTGTGTGTACACATTCGAGATGTCCGGAATGGTATTTAACCATTTATTGAAAGGTTACGTGGACGGAAGCTTATTCTAGGATTCCATTTATTGAAAGGTTCTGTTTGATATATTTGGTCCTAAAGTGGTGGTGCGATCAATTGCCTTTCACATTGCAAGTTGGATCATGAAATTCCACGAATTGGACCTTTGATTGTATGCGACAACATGATATCCTCCGATGGCTATGTTCGCAACCTTAAGGAGGAAGCTGTGAAGTTGATTGACGTGAGACAAAGGGTACAGCATTCCATCGGTGAAGCTCAAAACAACACGAAGCTGATTGAAGCCGACGTCAGCATCTGTAAATTTCATTGTCCGCTTTTAGTTTTCTCTAAATACATTGTCGATTTCAATACAAGTCTAGATATTCCTACTCAATTTTTCACCTGTACTTTCAATTTGCTCACCATTTCAATTTCCCACATTTTGATTCGAGTTGCTAATTGTTTTGGAAAAGAAACCAAGTGCACAAAATCTCAATGATCGAGCCTGTCTCTCTCAGTAAAGATTAAACTCAAACTGCTTATTAAGTCCGAATCCGACGGAAGAAGGAACTCGGAGTCAATTTCGCCTTGCATAGCTCACTTTGCATCGAGGGATTGAGTTGCACCTTCGCTGAATAGCAAAATGGCCGAATAAGGAGGAAGCAACGGCAGGACATCATTAGCTGTAGCTTGAGTTCATGGAAAGGAGCGGCGATGGCAATAATGATCGGCATCCGGTGCGCTTGGAAGTCTTCTGGCGAGACGTTGCTAGGCGAGAGAAAAGGAACGTGAAGAGAGAGAGAGAGAGAGAGAAGAGAGGAAAATAGCTGAAATGTTGCGGTGATGGGTGGTCTGGGCCGCGGATTAAATCATTGGGTTGCTCTTGTGGACCGCATGAGTCGGACCAAATTAGCCTTTTGTTAATTTATAATTCTTTTATCATTCGATGTCAATAGTTTCAAATATATTTACCCTAAAATATGAAGAAGAATATCATGCCATCGCAGACAAAGTGCAAGACGTTTGCTTTGTTGCGTAAAATCATTACTCACCAAAGGCTGGAGTAGTTTTTTATTGAACAATGGAAGAAATGGGCCAAAAAATGGGACAATCCAGTCAAATAGAATAGTATATGTGCTGCTGAAATATTGAATCATTTAAAACGACTTGATTTATGACTCGGATTCATAGAGACCCTAGGTCTGATCTCGCCCATTTGGTGGGTCAAAATCCCAGAAATCACAATGAAAGATTACGCAAAGATCATTACAAGGCGAGAGAGAGATGACTTTCTTTAGTGATAGATGATTCCTTTGTGTTTTACTTTTCTTGTTTGAGGATTCTTTTTCAATTTATTTAAAATTTTCAAAGTGAAGAAATGATTAAACAAGGCAAAGAGTCGAGGAAAAAGCAAAAGAAATGAATAAACATGTTGAAAATAACATACATTTATGAAAAAAGCAATTTTTATAAAGTTTCACCTAAAAAACCGATCAAGTGGTTAGTCGAGGGATCCTAGACTTAATTTGCACGTCAAAAGTCACAAGTTGATTTCCCAGTCTATTCTCGATTTCGGGATAATTTGCAAATAACTCGGTGCAATTAATTTGAAGAGAATCTGGTGGCGAACGCATTCACCTATTCGTGGCCAAAGATTGTTGTGGGTTGGAGAAACTCCAAATAGAATGTCCAGCAAAAGCATTTGAATCTTTGTTGATGCCCCTCGATGACGGGCTGTGACTCTTCCATGATGACTTTGAGAAAATTTCCTTCACATGCCAAACCATAATCGTTTACGATAATAATGATAATAATGGACAATTTTGTCTCCATATGGGAAAAAGGCAAATATATGGCGGAGTAGTCCGCATTGAGCATCTGACCCTTCAAGTTTCATTTGCTCCTTTTGTTTGTTTAGGAGAATCTAATGTTCTTTTCTTTTATTACATTTTTATTTTTTTGGGTGTGAACTCAAATGCTGAAAAATAATATTTGAATGAAGAGACTTAAGACACAGTATTGCATTACTGTTGTTGTGTTTGGCACATGGCATAAAATGAGAGGTTCAAGAAGTTAGCGAGGAACTATTATTTGGCTTTGATCAAGCCCCTCAACTTTTGAGAAGACGGGCCCTAAAAGGAGACTCGCTTACAAACGGTCATGATAGCCTGCCGAAACATGCCATTTCAACTTTAGAAATGATATATGTGGCTTTCGAGTCGGTCTATTTCTTTCTTGTCAAAGATAAAACAAAGTGAATAGACACATTGAAGAAATTATGGGTAGTTCTCCCAAGGAAGTCCATGAAATGTTGATGATAAGTTTGGAGAAGTTAGATTAAGGGGAAAACATATATTTCTTAATTATGTTGTTTGTCTTTCACCGAGTATATAATGATGTTGCAACTAATTAGAGAAAACAAAATCCTTCTCTTGTATAAACTTTCTTTGGTATTCTAGGATGCGAAGTTGCAATCGATGCGAAATTATAGGAGTCAAGTCATAACGGCAAATTAAAGGTTGATGATAAGCTTCCATGGAGAATGATAATGCAAGACAACTGGACAGTTCTCATATTTACAAAGGAATGGCATAGTGGCCCGACTTGTTTTAAATTACCAAAGTACAAGATTTTGTAGACATTTTTTTTCCAAAAAATAAGCTTGGGTCTTTAAGTTCATGCATAATCAAATGTAGGCATAAACAACCTATGCCCATTGAGAACAAACCAAGAGATGCAGGCGATAGACATTTTCCATATTCTCTAATCATCCGTTTGATAGTAATGAAGGTGGATTTTGACAGTACAATCCACGCTGATGGAGTGAGCATGTCACGTTTCACCATGGAAAGAATAGGAAAATACAACGGTTTGGCCTTCCACGACTGTGGACATTATCTTCCTCAAATTTTTCAAATGTAGCTTTCATCATCCTTGTAGAGGTATGCATTCACCTCACCAGCAATTGACACCGAAGTGCTCGAGGCCTGCCCCCTTTTTTTCTTGGGGCGCATGTGGCCCAAGAGCACCGGTCCGAACTGGCACGGCCCATTGACCATCCTAACTAAAATCTATTCGGCTTCATGTACAGACGTTGGAACAATTTCAAATAGTCGAGGATGCTTCACAAAAAGAAAAGTGCTGCCTACGGCTTCATAGATATTTTTGGAGCTTGAACCTATCTCGTTCGAACATCCCACACATTCCCCATCTGGCATTCACTTTATGTCCGTCCTTCCACCGTCTCCTGTCTTTCACCGAAAGTGTTGCCGACACCTTCGCAGATAATTCCGGAACCTTCCCATCTCGCAGTCACTCCATGTCCTTTCTATCCTTCACCGAAAGTTATTGGTGACAGCTTCGTTGACATTTTAGGAGCCTCGACCAATCTCATTCAGACATCCATCCACATTTCCCATCTCCCCATTCAATCCGTGTCCTCACTGTCTTCTATCCATCACCGTAACTCAGACGTCTGTGACGTTTCCCATCTCAAAATGATTAAGATTCCAGAAAATGTAATATATCATGGGCCCACTGAGCTCGTCGTCTGAGGGACGGAAGAACTCAGCATCTCCCCTCTATTTCCTCCCCACTTATTGGAGGAAAATATCTTTGCAACGTGATCCACGATCGATCGAAGTCGTACTGCCCGTTCGCAGCATCGATGAGATTGATGTTATGCAAATCTTTAATAATTATCAAGTGACTGATGATGGCAAAAGAACTTGAAACCATTTTCTGAGAGTCAAGAGCCCTTTTCTGAAAGTGTTGTGTTGCCGACACCATATAGATAATTTTGGAGCTTCAACCCATTTTATTCAAATATCTGTCACGTTGAACTCGAAATGACAAGAGTCAAGGAAATGCACTATATTATGGGTCTATTGAACTCATCGTTTATGGGAAGAAGGAACTCATTTTGCATTTCCCCTCTCATCCCCTTCCACCTTTTGGAGGAAAATATCTTTGCAACGTGACCCACGATGCATCAAAGTCCAACCGCCCATCTACAGCATAAATGAGATTGGTGAAGCTCTAATAATTGTCAATTGACTGACGATGGTCAAAAAGCAAAACTTAACTCTACCTTGGTTAACTCATAACCTCATTTTGTTCCGTCTTTGTTCTCCTCCTCTGCGTTTTAGAGAGAGAGAGAGAGAGAGAGAGAGCAGCGTCAAAGCAACGATGGTGGACGTGTCAGGGAAGGGGAGACGTGTAAGGACTTGGAGTTTGGCAATGAGAAGCGTTGGCTCTGTAAATTGTAACGTTATTTAATTTTGCAGGGAATTACGTGGAGGGTATTAGGAAAGAGATTCGACAGAGAGATAGAAAGATCCAAATAATCCATGAAATAAGTTGTAAGTTGACATTATCGAGTGAATGCAACACTGAGATGGGGTTAATGATCCCCTTAACATATACATAATTTTTTTACAAGTACAATTCGTATTCACTAGATCTATTACCGAAGTGTAATCAATCAAATAAAATTGGGCTTTTTAAAACTATTGAAGTGTGGTTTCGAGAAATCAACGATGATTATAATTAGTAATTTCGACACAAAAAATAATAAAGGCATCTTCCATGAACCTTCAGTTTGTACATGTAACCCAAAACCTATAAATATTCCATTAATTAAATTAGATTAAAAAATAGAGAAAGGAACTTGTGATGACATTTTTCCGAAGTTAACCTTATATTGCTAGTGCCATTCACGGACTTATTACTTGAGAGATGCTTTTACAAGGAAAATAATACAAACTCTTGACGAGAAAAGCATTTTGGCTAAAACAGACGGTGGCCATATAGTACGCATGACAGGAGAAAGCATTATTGCACTAGCACTAAGTGGACTCTATTATTGTCCAACTTTAGTAAAGCTGATACGTAAAGAACTCATGAAGTGACTGGAATTGGATTGCATTATCCGAATCAAAATCTGGACTCCGGCCGCCGCTGATATGCTAGAGCCAAGCATGGCTCTCGTGATTTTTAGCTGGTGAGGACTGAAGTCAATTTCAATACAATAGAAATGGTGGAATAGTCCATTTGTTTTCAATCAAGCGTACTCAGATGGAGGAACTTCTCTTTTGGAGATTTCGTAGATGTTGTGGAAAGATGATCAGATGACAAGCCGAAACATGAATACATAAGAGAACTGCAACTTAAAAAAAATATAACTAAAATCAAGTTATTCATTTATTAGGATATTCAAGCAATTGACATGTGTATATTTCTCGATTTTTATTTATTTATTAGCACCTGCATATATTGTTGCCGATAACGTCATCCACAGTTGCGTTAGTGGCTAACGAACACGTCGGATTCTGCACTTGAATCTCAACTTCTCCTACTTAGAACAACTTTGGAGGCCACGCCTGCTTTCGGTATACGAAGCCTTACACGATACATGAGAGCGTGGTCAGATTACTTGCATAGACAAAGACGAAATAGAGCCAAGCTTTCCAAATTCCACGTAAAAAAATACAAGTTAAGTTAAAGACTTATCAAGCTTTTGATGAAATATAATATCATATTGATAAAAGATCATGGAATCCTTGATAAAAAGCTACGAAGTATCGACATTCATTTTTATTTTTTGGGTTTGAGCTCAAATGCTGAAAAAGAATATTTGAACAACATGACCTTAGACGCGGTGTTGCATCACTCTTGTTGCGTTTCACACGTGGCATAAAATGAGAGGTTCAAGCAACTAGCGAGGAACTATTATTTGGTTTTGATCAAGCCCTTCAACTTTTGAAAAGACATGCCCTAAAAAGAGACTCGCTTACAAATGGTCATGACAGCTTGTCGGAGCATGCCATTTCAACTCTAGAAATGATTTCTTTGGCTCTTGAGGTTACTGGTCCATTTCTTTCTTGTCAAGATAAAACAAATTGAACAGACACGTTGAAGAAATTATGGGTAGTTCTCCCAAGGAAGTCCATGAAATGTTGATGACAAGTTCCGAGAAGTTACATTATGGGGAAAAACAAATATTTCTTGATTATGTTGTTTGGCTTTCATTGGGTGTATAATGATGTCGCAATTAATTATAGAAAACAAAATCCTTCTCTTGTATGAATTTTGTTTAATATTCTAGCACGTGAAATTGCAATCCATGCGAAATTACAATAGTTAAGTCATAACAACAAATTAAAGGCCAATGATAAGCTTCCATAGAGAATGACAATGGAGGACAGTTAGACAGATCTCATATTTACAAAGGAATGGCGGTAGAGCACGAGACTTTGTAGACTTTTTTTTTTCAAAAAATAAATTTTGGTTCTTTAAGGTCAAGCATATTTTAAAATGTAGGCATAGACAACCTATGCGCATTGAGAACGAGCCAAGAGATGCAGGCGATAGACATTTTTCATATTTTAATTACTCAATCTTTGCCTACCGTTTCTAATAATCGGTCTGATAAAGTGAGCATGTCACGTTCACCATGGAAAGAATAGGAAAACACGACGGTTTGGCCTTCCACTGCTATCGACATTGTCTTCCTCAAATTTTTTAAATGTAAGTTCCGTCATCCTTGCTGAGATATTCATTCACCTCACCAGCAATTGACACCGAAGTGCTCGACACCTGCCCCTTTTTTTTTCTTGGGGCGCATGTGGCCCAAGAGCACAGGTCAAACCGGCACGGCCTGTTGGCCATCCTAACTAAAATCTATTCGGGTTCATGCACAACCATTAGAACATTTTCAGATGGTCGAGGCTCCATCGCAAAAAGAAACTGCTACCGACAGCTTCATAGATATTTTTGGAGCTTCAACCCGTCTCTTTCGAACATCCATCACATTTCCCATCTCCCATTCACTATACTTCCGTCCTTCACTGACTTCTGTCTTTCACCTTAGGTGTTGCCGACACCTTCGCAGATAATTTCGGGACCTCAACCCATCAAAATTCGGACATCTCTATCATAGTCACTGTGCGTCCTTTCTATCCTTCACCGAAAGTTGTTGGTGACGGCTTCGTTGACGCTTTAGGAGCTTCGACCAATCTTGTTCAGACATCTATCCACATTTCTAATCTCCCCCATTCAATCTGCGTCGTCAGTGTCTTGTCTTCTTTCCTTCCCGTAACTTAGACGTTTGTCACATGTCCCGTCTCGAAATGACTAAGAGTCTAGAAAATGCAATGATTATGGGTCCGTTGAGCTCGTCATTTGAGGGAAGGAGGAACTCATTTTGCATTTTGCATTTCCCCTCTCTTCCCTCCCCCTTTTTCGAGGAAAATATCTTTGCAACGAGACTCATTATGCATCAAAGTCGTACCGCCCATCTACAGCATGGATGAGATTAATTGTCGAATGACCGATGACCGAAGACAAAACTTAACTCCACCTTGGTTAACTCTTAACCTTATTTTGTTGTGTCTTCATGAATGGAGTAGCTGTGCATGTGCAAAAAATTAGTCGATAAGTGTCTCTCAAATGTCAATGGAGTGTTTACTGTTTATGACTATTAGAGTATCTGACTAATATTTCATAATATGCCAGAGTCAATTCATTCCACACATAACAGATAATTACCAAAGATCTAAAAATTTTATACTACATATTTTTCGAAAATCTGTCAGTTACCACATTTGACTTCTATTTTTATCTCAATTTCCATTTGAAGTTGATTTGGGCAGCTTAACTTTCTAAATTAGGGAGCTGAGCTCCCATTCCTTTTATTATTATCTCCCGGGAAGGTTTTGTGAATATTTTTTCCATACTAGAAGTTATTAGTTATGTAAATTCTAAACTTAATCTCACGTTATATATGTTTTTTTTCATGTGAAAAAATAACTAAGATGGAATCTTTGCGTAGTTATGAGGCTGAAAATTAGTTTCATTAAATTTTAGATTTAAATGATGATGCATGGTTACTTAAAATCTAACGGCAGAAGTTTTAGGGCACGGGCGTGGAAGAACTTTTGGTTGATGGTCGCATCATAATTAGCTTAAATAACAACAGGGAAATTGAGCACAACTCTCGTCTTATCTTTGTTACATTTTGTCAGTCAAATTGGGCATTATCGGAGACGCAATACTTGTTGACTAATGTCATCAATGAATCCTCGACGGTGCACTTTTCCCTCTAGAAAGGCTTGGTGAAATAGAGGAAATTACGAATTATTCTGTGCAAATGCCTCACGAGGACACCCGATCCGTCGTGCTCGAGGAATCCACAATCCTTAGAACTATCTTATTTAGAAAGAGTTCTTGAGGTTCAAGGTTCGGGGGAATCGGGATCTTTGTTGCATGTGATCCGATTGAAACTTTACCGGACCTATGCAATTTGAAGAAGCCAAGGCATGTTGAACTGAAAGGTTGTCCTAAGCTAAGACCCATGAGAAGCCGCAATAGCTTAGTCTTTAAAGTACTTGGAGACCAAAGGTAGTGGATCTCTTGAAATGTGTTGCTCAATGCGTCGAGATTGACCAAGATAGAGATAGAAGTGTAACAACCGTAGTAGCTGATATGGTAAGAAAATGCCATGCGATTGTGGTAGATGTGCAATGTTTTAACTAATCTTCTGGTCTCATGGACTCTAATTTTTCATGTTAGGTGTCATCTTGTACGAGATATGTTTGCATTAAAAACTCCGGCTATTTGTGAGTAATACTACTTAAGTATGGGATGATGAATCGGGATTTTGGTCTTGTTTTATCAAAGTTCAGATATTCAAAATTGAATTAAATCATGGATTGCGGACATTGAAGCAGATATATATTAATAAAGGGTACTAGAGGTCATCGTCCACTCGTGTACTGTCAGTAGTATGGGTTAAGTATTTTTCATCTCAACTCAAATTACGTCTTACACTAACATTATTACTTGTCATTTGCTCAGGCCCATCAATCCATAATAAGAAAGAAGAAGAGATGAGCTCTGGATGGTTTGCATGGAGAAACAAACTGGACGAACAATACAACGTACTTATTCTCGGCAATGGTGCATGGAGATGCATTATACAGGGGTGGGAGGTGTTCTTTTATTTAATTTCGCTAATTATTATATTTTAATTTAATTCTGTGCCAATTGTTTTTGGAATAACAATTGAATATTACAAGTTTACAACTATAAATCTAATATATGATACCTTTGTAACTAGAACTTTATTATGTCCGCAGTCAAGATATTTAAATTTTGAATTATATGGGTAAGCATATTTTACCATTGATTAAAATCAGTTTTTATTTTGGGTAATTAACCAAATTAAAAGGTTGCTTTTTTTTTTTCAAGAACATTTGTTCTTATTCGTAAAATAATTGGTAAAAATTTGGGACTAGACATGTAATCATTATATGGTTGTGCCCACATTTACGTAATGAAGTTAATAATAGTGTTCATATGCATGAAGTCCGAACTACATATAGGACGGTACATGTAAGAGGTCGTGCTGCCATTTGAGCATGAGGTTGATATATGAAACTTAATATTTGTTACGTGAACGATGAAGACAAAAAAGAAACTTAAAATTTACCATGATTAGCTATTAACATCACCTTTTTTTTCTTTATCTTCATTTTGGTTTGGCACCACTTCCATCTTTCTGTCTATCAAATTGAAGACGTGATCGAAACTCTAGACTGAAATTGAACTTAGCCTGAAATGAGAGATGCGATTGGCAGCAATATTGCGGAGAGGTTAAAAATAATGAAGAAGTTGAATTGAAGGAATAGAAGAAACAACAATTAAAAACATTGAAGAGACCTAATTACATCATATGTAATGGATGAAGGGATGATTAAAACAACAATTTATAGTGAAAGAACACAAATATTTGATTACCAAGCAGAGTAATAATGATAGAATAAGAACCCGACTACATGAGATTAGGAAGAAAATAAAATGTTCAAATTACGCCTCAGGAAGATTATGGGCCTCGTTAATATAAAGCTTGTTCGACTTCCTTGGATTCTCTTATTTCCCTCTGTTTCCTCTCACAAGTAAGAGGAAATAATTTGTGGGCCCATGAGAAAAATTTTCTCTTGGGTTCTCTTCGTTGGATCAATCAACATAGGCAGTGCAATTAATGCATGGTTTTCTCTAAAACCATACTTAAAGAAAAGAAAAGAAATGGATAATTTCTCTTAAGGGAGAGATGAAATGGGGTGAAAATTGTTAGATAATTTCCATATATTGCAATCTCGAACCAAAGAGCTTAAGTGATTATGTTAAGTCCTGGGTTTAGGGTGCATCAAATTGGAGCCAGAAGAGGACAGTAGTTATCCGTATACCAAGTGCTTGGAGGATGTAATATTATATGAAAGTAAATTAAGAATACTGGGGGCTAAGTATGTAAGGTTGAAAAGTATAAGACGAGCGCATGTACATTAGACAAGGACAGGCCAGAGAGCTTACTCCCTTTCTTCAGACGGGCTCACATGTCACTTTTCTCTGTCGGTGCAGTTTGGTTGTGCGCCTTTCCTTGGGACAAGAAAATCCAACTTGGATTTTCCTGGACTGGACGACGTGCAGAACCAAAGGCAGGACAGAGTGGGGTCCCTGGGCCTGGTGTTGACATAATGAGGAGGTTTGATATTTGTCACGTGACCCCACGATGTATCAAGTCGTACTCCTCATCTGCAGCATGAGATTGACATAACATGATGCTTTAATAACGCCCAAGTGACCAACGACGGTCAAAAAGCAGCTTAACCGCACCTTGGTTAACTCTTAACCTCACTTTGCGCTGTCTTCTTCCTCCTCCTCCTCCCCGTCTACGTTTGAGAGAGAGAGAGAGAGAGAGCGGTGTGGTTGTACGTGCTACGGAGGGAGAGACCCGTTAGGATGTGGGAGTCTGTAATGAGAAGCGTTCACTAAATCTGTCAACGATGTGTAATCAATCAATGAAATTGGATTCTCTTAGAATTATTAAAGTGAAGTTTTCGGCGAATATTTTTCTCTACTAGAAACTATTGCTTATGTAAATTCTAACCTTAATCTCACATTATATACGTTTTTTTTTTCATGTGACACATTAAGGATGTATTTATTTTGTAGAAAATACTTTTAGAAAAAAAAATTTCCTAATTTTTCAGCAAAATGAGCCAACAGAAAATATTTTTCTAGTCAATTGAAAAAATTTCTTAAATTTAGAAAAATGATTTCCCCTTTGAAATAAATGGAAAATGATTTTCGAATATATTGGTTAACAAATGATTGCTCTTATAAAGATGTATTTTTGAAATTTTGAAATTTTTATTTTGTGTTTATTTAAAAATGAATTTTTTATATTTTTTAAAATCGATTTTATTTTAATTTATTTTCTTTCTTTCTTTTCTTCTTCTTAACCCTTCGTTGGCTGCCACCATGGCCAACAAGCTCGCGACCTCCAATGGTGAGGCTCGAGCTTGCCCAAAGCTAGCAAGTTTATAAAGATTTGCTTTATTATAATGGCGCATTTATGACAATATTTGAGTGGTTAATGATAATTAATTATGATAAAATATAAGTCTTTAAGGCGAAGAGATCAAACAAATAGGAGCAAGTATATGCTTAGGTAGTGCTTAGGTGGAGCAAAT
Source organism: Corymbia maculata (assembly GCA_014182735.1). Taxonomy (NCBI): domain Eukaryota; kingdom Viridiplantae; phylum Streptophyta; class Magnoliopsida; order Myrtales; family Myrtaceae; genus Corymbia; species Corymbia maculata. The sequence continues at coordinate 15,852,863 of CM024688.1, read as the reverse complement.
CCAATCTCAATAATATGAAGGAAAATCTTTTAATTATCCATAGTTCCATGTGTCAAGAGGGATTCTTTATGAATATTTTTTATTATGCATTTATATAAATAAATTGTGATTTTATCTATATAGATATGTTTAACCATAGATATAACTATAAAATAATTATAAATTATTTAACCGTTTGAAAATCAGATTTTATTTAATTAAAAAGTTCAAAGGCACTGATGAGAAACTCCAAAGAAACTAGGCATGTGAAAATGTACACCTTCATAATTGTTCAGCATCTCATTTTTTCTAAAGCTATCAACTGTACTGGCTATAGTTGCTGTGAAGTTGCCTATGAAGTTGCCTGTCCGTAACTTTCAATCTAATCCCGTGAGTCACGCAATACAAATGTCCAAAATGATGTCTCTCACTAACGAAAGTGGCATCGGACTTCGGGCGTTCAAATCTAGAATTTCATCGTATATCCTTTTCTCCTTTCTAATGAAACACGCTTGTTCTTCTTTTGTAAATTTCAAAGGAGGATGATCTTGTAGAGAAGCTTTTCACATGAATGTAATAAAACTCTTCCCATTAATTAATGTAATGTTATTGTTTCTAAAATGTGCAATCCAAAAGAAAAACTGAAAATTCACAAATAACAGCTATGCATTCAAAATAAATTTGAGGTAGATTTGAGCTTTGATATATGGAAATGGTTTGTCAACATGCAAATTTGTTATATTTTCTCAATTGAAATTGTTTGACTTTGTGGCAACAATGGAAATCTTATCAAGTCAATTTGTTAATGAGATTGTGGTTAGGCTCAAGACAAGGTAGAGACAAATGATCGAATATTTAGTTGGAATGGAGGATTGAATAGTAGCCATGAACAATTTATTAGACATCGGTTCTAGTGGCATGTGGTTCACTAGGATCTACGGGATGGGCAACATTGGTAAAACAACACCTTCCAAGGTTATTTTCAACCAACCATATCCTTGCTTTTGGAAAAACTACAACTTTCTTGATGACGTGAGGGAAATGCCAAAAACCAAGGGCTTAATCCAGCTGCGTGAAAAATTATTGTCCGATGTCTCTTATTCTAGAGTGACTCATGACATTGATAGCATTGATAGATGCTAATTTTAATGGATGATATCGATTAGGACAACCATATCCCATGCATCCTTAAGGAAAATTGTGTTATTATGCATTTATATAGATAAAATGTGGTTTTATCTTATAAATATGTTTAACCGTAGATATAGCTAGAGACTAATTATAAATGATTTAAATTTTTTCAAATCAGATTTTATTTAATTCAAAATTTCCAAGGCACCAAGAAGAAACTCGAAAGTAATTGGGCGTGTGAGATGCACACCTCCATAATTGTCTTTCATCTCATTTTTCTATAGCCATCAACTTTATTGACTATAAATTGAAAGCTGCAGTTGCTGTGAAGTTGTCTATCCGTAACTTTCAATTTATCCCGTGAGTCACGCAAAACAAACATCCAAACCGATGTCTCTCACTGACGAAAGTGACATCGGGCTTCGGGCATTAAAATCAAGAATTTCATCATTTCTCATAGTGAACATAATTTTTTTTCCTTTTCTATTGTAATGCACTTTTTCTTCTTTTGTAAATTTCTGAAGGAGGATGATGTAGTGTGGAAGTTAGACCTAACCTAATCACGTTTGTTAAGAATGTAGTAAAAGCTCTTCCCATTAAGGAATGTAATGTTATTATTACTAAAATGTCCAATCAAAAAAATAAAAAATGATGTAGTGTGGAAAAGAATGTAAAAGCTCTTCCTATTAATAAATGTAATGCTATTCTTACTAAAATATCCAATCCAAAAGGATGGCTGAAATTTGACAAATAAGGAGCCATGTACTCGAAATGAACGCACTTAAAACTTTTTCGAAGGCATGCCTTGGACAACAACTCTCCTCTGGCCAATTACTACACTCTTTCAAAAGGCAGTGTTTGTACCACATATGGTCTACCTTTAGATCTTGAAGTAGTAAGTCCAAAAACTAATTAGTCCAATAACATCGATTTCCACATGCCTAAAACCTTGCGGATTTATTAAAGTTGTATGTAACATGCATGATTAATTAAAAGGTAAAAACGTAATTTCGATAAATGGCATTTTGTTATCTTTTGAGGATCTTATAATATGATATCGCATGATCTTCTAATTTACTTAAAAAGTAAGCATTAATGCTTTTTATGTGTTCCAATCTTTTGAGGCAATAGCTTGAAAGCATAGGATGTGTATGCTCATAGCATTTCTATAAGGTATTGCTAAGTTGTATAAAGTAGTGTATCAAAGATGACCATATTTATGATATCGAATTGCTATATCTTTGGAAGGATTGTTGTTTTATAGATAATTTTTGCAAAGTTGGGTTCGTAAAACCATCATGAATGCATGATGTGTATTTTGAATGCTATTCTTAAGACAATATTTTGTTCAAATTTGATTACAATGTCCTTTACTCATTACCTTGGAGAGTCTCGCTAGCCATCCTTGAATGGAGCTAACCTAATGTGTGTGATGGAGCGGTGATGGAGCGATTGGCGTGTATAGATCATTGTTAATTCACTCAAATGTTTTGGATACTACTGTTATAAATGAGATAAAATAAATGTGGACAAGTCATTCTCTCAAAGACTTCGTACAGTATGCCAAATTAGTCAACAAGTCAAAACAACTAATAACGCCACAAAAAGACATATATAAATAAAACAAGCCAAAAAATAAATAATTGTGGCTACACTCTATCTAATCTTCATTACTTCTATCACAACACTTCAAATTTTGAAGGATAATATTCATTACGATTTTCAATTTTTCATGAAATATTTATTAAGAGATGAAATATGAAAATGATTTATGTTAAATCATGCTGAACAAAAAAAATGTATCGCTAACAAATGTAGTGAAAAAACAGACTTATTTGATACGTCATGATTGTAGTTACAAATTTATGATTTTCTTGATATGTTGCGTCCAAAACTAAACAATAAAATATATGCGACCATAAAATCATGGGAAATGAAGGAAGCAAAGGGAAAGGTACACATGGGCTGGCGCGATTCAAGCGAGAAAGGGGCAATAAAAGAACATCACTATGCATTGTCAGAGGGATCTTAGAAGAAACGGGTCGTGCAGATGGCCTTGAATCTCGTCCTTATGATCGGAGTTAATGTCAAGTGGGTGATGGGACAAATTCTATCATCAACCACGAATTTAAGCTTGTAAATATTGATCAATATCTTAAGAAAATAAAAGATACTTTTTCATGCATTTATTCATGAATGCCTAATGCTATTGAATATCTTTTAGTTTGATTTCACATTCCTTCAAACCATATTCCTTGTTGAAAAAAAAAAGCAATTGAATAAAATGCACAAAACAAAAAAATGAATGGAACATTAGATTTATATACTTCAATCATGTGATTTACGTCTATGGGAAAAACAGTATAAGATTTTATTATAGATCAAAAAATATAATGAAAGTTATAATCACGCTCGAGTTATTTAAATACTTTCGATGCTTTCCAGCTTATAATTATATTTAATAATGTTTAACATTTAAAATTTCTCCCTCGTGAAGAAATGACACAAATCTTAACAAAAGATATAATAGGCTTCCGAGCAGAAATATTTGGTGTGATCAAGGGGAACTCTCGGCACGCTTTTCAATATGCTCTGTGCAGCCTTCAGAGCTCTCTTGGCATTTCAAGAGGAAATTCAGCAGAACCAAACAAAGAAGAAGAAAGGAAACAACTGAGTGGCCAACATGAAAAGACACCATCCTTGCAACTTTCTTCGTCTTCTTCCCTTTCGGCCCATATCGGCAATGACCATCATTAATCTCGTTTTCCCTTTCTTCAGCTGAGCAAAGCCGTCTTTGTGGTCAAGACCATCATGGTTTCTCTTTCTTTCTTTCGTGCTCAAAACGGCACCACGATGGAGTGGCATCATGGCCAATTGACAGGCCATCCCTGCATTTCCTCTCATCAATTTTGAACAGTGGTCCAGCGTCCATAAGTCTCATTCGGTCCTATTTCATCCAACGAGCTCAAATTTGAAATATATTCTAACATATTTAAATAATTTGGTTTGGTTCAACGTCCAAACCACTCTAACCACACTATGCTCACATTCTAACAGTAGTCGATAGGAAATAAATGATTATTTTCTTTTTAATATAATGACATATTTTATGAGAATATTTGAGAGTTAAAGGAAATTACTTATAATTAAAGGTAAGTCTTTAAGGTGAAGAGATCAAAAAAATATTTCATAATAAGTAGTAGTACTTATATGCTTAGGTAATGCTTAGGTGGAACATTTGTTGTAGAGAATGCAGCAAATCCAATCTTTATAGTATGAAGGAGATTTTTCTAATTATCCGGAGTCCCAAGTGTAAGAATGGTAGGCAATCTTTTAGGAATATTTTGTTACCCTATATAAATAAATTGTTATTTTACAATACTAGATTGGGATTTTAAATATGCACAACTATAGATATAGAGAATCAAATATTTTTAATCCAAAAGTTCAAAAGCACAAAGCAAAAAGCAGAAAGGAGAAACTCGAAAGAAATTGGGCATGTAAAAGGTGCACCTCCTTCGCCTTATTTTTAATTGTCCTTCGCCTTATTTTTCCTTTTTAAAGCCATCAACTTTATTGACTATAAATTGGAAATTGCACCTGCTACGAAGTTGCCTGTATGCGTATTGGATGGCAAATGGGATCTGATTCAAATATGTGAAATGTCATATGGCGAACTTAGAGACCAGGTGAGAGGCCTGACCTTGCTAAGTGCGAAGCATGCTCCTATGGCGAACTTAGAGACAGGTGCGAGCACCAGCAATACTTCAAGAAGTGAGCACCAAGTCTTCCTGAGTTTTAGAGGGCTTGATACTAGTCGTACATTCACAAGTTACCTCCACCAAGACTTGGTAAATGCTGGGATTCGTGTTTTCATCAATGATGAAGGGCTTCGACCAGGTGAAAGAATTAGTGACAACCTTCTGCAAGCGATCAACAATTCCAAGCTCTACATACCCATCTTCTCTAAAGATTATGCTTCAAGTCACTGGTGCCTCGACGAGCTTGCGAGGATGGTGGAGAACAGCTCTAAACATAAAGAAGATGGGAAAGAGAATGTCATTTTGCCCATCTTCTACAACGTGAAGCCCAATGATGTGAAGCTAAAATCTGAGTTGTACGAGGATGCCATCTCGAATTTGGAGCAAAACATGGAGGATCAAAAGAATAAGTTCAGCCCCAAGGATATAGAGACGTGGCGGCAAGCGCTCAGAGAAGTTGGTCGCATCAAGGGATGGGAGCTAGAGAAATATCCAGGGTAACAATCTAACCATGATTGTGAAAATTATTTTGTACAATTGGGCCATTTTTTATTTAAGTAAACCTTCTATTACAGTAATTCATTAGATGTTTATATTTTGATTGTTCTACCCTTTATTGCCAATTTTTTTTTATCCTTCTGCTTGATATAAGGATCAAACATTTCTCTTCTATATCCTAAACTTGATCGCGTTCTCCCTTGGTTGGTTACTCACCTTTTCTCAATTGAAAATGTTCAACTTTGCGGCAGCTATGCAAAACTTATCCAGGTGGTTGTTCATGAGGTTGTGGTCAGGCTCAAGACAAGACAAAGACATGTAACTGAAGATTTAGTTGGAATGGAGGATCCAATAGCAGACATAAACAATTTATTAGGCATCGACTCTAGTGATGTACGGCTAATTGGAATCTACGGGATGGGCGGCATCGGTAAAACAACACTTGCCAAGATTATCTTCAACCAACTATGTCCTCTCTTTGGGAGATACTGCAGCTTTCTTGATGATGTGAGGGAAACAGCAAAAACCAAGGGTTTAGAAAAGTTGCAAAAAAAATTATTGTTCGACGTCACTGGAGTGGAACCTTACATTGCAAACGTTGATGAGGGGACCACAAGGATTGAAGAAACAATTTGCAACAAGAAGGTGCTAATTGTATTGGATGATGTTAAGGAGGCCTCTCAGATCCAAAAACTAATTGGAGAGAAAAATTTCTATCCTGGTACTAGAATACTTGTTACTACTAGGGACAAAAACATTCTGATTGGCGACAAGTATAACTTTGTGCCTTATGAAATGATGGGGTTGAGCCGCAAAGACGCACTTAAACTTTTTAGTAGGCATGCCTTCAATAATGACTCTCCTCTAGCTGGTTACCACAGTCTTTCAATGGGCATCATCAATACTACATATGGACTACCTTTAGCTCTTCAAGCAATAGGTTCATCGCTTTTTCAGAAAAAGAGAGAAATATGGGTAGAGTGCTTAGAGAAGCTAAAGAAAGCACCTCATCAGGATGTCTTGGCAACGCTAAAGATTAGCTATGATGCCTTAGAAAAGTATGAACAAGAGATATTCCTCGATATTGCATGCTTTTTAGTTGGCGAGAATAAGACTAATCCAATGTATGTGTGGGAGGATTGTGGGTTCAACGCAGAGACTGCCATTGACGTCCTTATTAAGAGGTGCATGATAAAGGTGTTTGATGATAATAGCTTTTGGATGCACGGTCAGTTTAGAGATCTTGGAAGGAAAATTGCCAACAAAGAGGGAACCCGATTGTGGGATAGAGACGACATCATTCCCAAATTAAAATCAATAGAGGTAAAGTGTGACCAAATTTGAATAGAAATTTGCTTATAACCTCTTCTTTATTGATGTTCCGCATTTTTGAATTGGAAACTACTCTTCTACTGCGTTTTTTTCTTTTCTTCTACGAAATAAAATATTGGGATATTGACAAATTCCTCTTTCTGCTCCTTAATGTCATTGGCAGATCAAGGAAAGCGTTCAAGCACTCTGTTTGAAAAGGAGGAGTACGTCAAAACATCCTACATTTATCACTTCGGAGCAAATGAAGCGATTCCCGCATATACGGTTTCTTTCATTGTGTGAGGTAAACTGCGAAGGTGACTTTTGGGGCTGTCTTTCCAAGTTGAAATGGATCAGTTTGGATTACGGTTATATTATTCCTCCTAGACCTACCACCGATCGTGATCAACCATTTGAGGTAACTAATTCGTTGCATCTAGAAAATGTGGTTGTGGTGAATCTTTCTGGGGTTGATATCACAAAAGACGTGTTCGCAAGCCTAATCAAGGTATGCCAATTTCCCTCTCAGTCTAATTTTCTCATTCAATGAAGGACAAAATTGGATGGATTTATGATATAATTTTCTCATTGGTAGCCTAAAACCATATTTATCTCTTGTATGTCCTGATATTTCATTGGCTTTTGTAGGGAGCAAGGAAATTGAAGGTTCTCACTCTTTGTTATAATACATCGATGCATGGGACACCAACTTTTCCTCAGGACTTGGTCTTAGAGAAGTTGACTATTTCTAATTTTCTTTCCTTGAAGGAAATTCATCACTCTATCGGGAAACTAAGGAAGCTGATCGACTTGAATTTTGAGTTATGTGTTGAACTTGAAAAATTGCCTGAACAAATTGGAGAATTAAAGGAACTGCAGCACCTCTCTCTTAGGAGTTGCGATAGCTTGAGGGAACTCCCCGGCTCAGTTTTTGAATTAACTTCATTAACGAAGCTGGATGTATGGGGCACAAGAATTATGAGGTTACCGGATTCCATTGACAGACTATCAAGCTTGTCATCTGTCAATGCATCATTCACATCGATTGAAAAATTGCCCAGTACAATGAGCAAGCTTCTTTGCCTCCAAGCACTGCATTTGAATAATTGTAATCGGATACGAAAGCTGCCAGAACTCCATGAAAGTTTGACCACTCTACGGTTGACGTCTAATTCGTTGGTGACCGTCCCTAACCTCTCATACCTTACTAATCTAGTTGAACTGGCCCTATCCGATGGCTCTGAATATGTTGCCGAATCAGATATAATTCAAACTTGCGACTTGCAATGGATTGGGAGTTTATCCGGACTAAGCAAGCTGCAACTTTGCTTTTCAAATGTCTGCGTTTCAACTATAGAGTTGGGTTCCCTTTCTCTGCTGAAAGAACTTACTCTACATGGAGTAGACGTGCCCACTTTTGAACAACTTCCATCATCAAAGTTGAAGGTTCTAGAGCTCTATGACACTCGAGGGAAAAAAATACAGCTTCCTCCATCGGAAAAGGAGACTGCAATTGGTGCATCAAGTTCGAGAGAATCGAAAGAAAGCAAGTTGCTAAGGCAAATTGAAATTATTTTTGATGAAGGGCATGAATTATCGGATGGGTCAAGTTGTCTGCGGGAGGAGCCCGGGTGCAATGAGCTACAAGCTCCCGAGTTGATTGATCACTGGAGGGGAGACTTCCGTTTCCCAAGCTCCATGAATACGCTTCGGAAACTCGTTCTATGGGGATGCCCAGGGGTTCAGGATATTGAATTTGTTCCTGCGCTGTTGTTAATATTTTCTGTTGGAGGGTGCACTTCATTAAAAAGATTAGGCGGTTTGTCAAACTTGAAGTACTTGATGGAGTTGACTCTTGATCGGTGCTGGAGCCTACAGGTTGTCGAGGGCATTGACAAATTAGAGTTTTTGCATCAGTTGAAAATTGATCGGTGCGGATCAGCGGAGAGGATTATTGACCCATCGAGTTCAAAAATACCAAATAAGTGCTCAATAGAAATAACACATTGTGGGAATTTACCCGACTCTGGTCCAACTTCCAACACTTGGGAGTCTTACAGAGAGAAGATTCTGAATGGAACTGAAATTGAAACAACGGACTCTGAAACAGAAACAAGGGATACAGAAACAGGGGAAGCTATCGGGATGTCTTTTCATATAATACCGCAGGGGAACCTTATATTTGGATTTGAGCAATCTGAAACAGAAACAGGGGATGCTGCGTTCCACTTTTCTTCTATGGTTACGGTAGCGGATGAAGAAAGAACGGACTCTGAAACAGAAACAGAAACAGAAGCAGAAACAGAAACAGAAACAGAGGTGAGGATGCGCCTTCTTTCTATTCCTAGATTATTGCTGTTTCTTCTGCTTTACTTGCTTTCTATTTCTGCTTTATTAAAATTCCCCATCTTACTGGGAATCTCCCTATGCTGTGTGGAGGGGTGGAAAAATTGCCAGCCCAGCCCTAACCCAATCCGACCCAATCCGACCCAACCCGAAAATTATGGGTATTTTAAGGTTGAGGCTTAATTTTGTTTAGGTAGGATTTTTTTTTTTTTTGGGTATTATTAGGAGGATTGGGTAGGGATTACACGTTACCCAAATTAAAACACATTTCCTTTTTTCCCTACGCCGGTCTCCCTTTCTCTCTCCTCTCTCAATCAACGGCGAGTCCCTTCGCCGGCGAATCCCAGCCCGATTCAGGTACGCCACAATCGAGTAGAGGTGTGCGTCCGCTTTATTTTTTCGAGTCCTCGACGAAGTGACCGCCATCGACCTGGTAAATGTTTTGATTCATCGCCTGGGGGCTGAGTCCATGATGAACGGGGGCGTCGGATTTTGAGCTCTGAACACAAATTGTTGTTGTTTTCCGATTTTGCAGTGGCTCTTCAAGAGAGCAAGAGAGAGATGAATCAGGCCACCAGAGGTACGATTGCTGTTCTCTCAATGTCAAATTCTCTTCTTTCCGCAATCTGATTTCGGCATTTACGTTTTTTACTGGAGGACTGCGCTCTTGTCGTTGGAGTTAGTGTTGCTAATGGTGATGTTTGTTTTCCTTTTGTCGAAGTTCATCTGCTATTCTGGAGTTTAAAGCTTTGATTTCGGATAATTGATGGGTGTTATGGATTTGTGTTGCTTTACGATCTTGGGGTTAACAACGGATATTTTTAGGTGCAGCGGGTTTCTTCTAAGTCATGTGCTTACATGACTGTCACTTGAAGCAGCTTTACATATCATGTTGGGATATCCATAGTTCTACTGGGAATATTCTGAAAAATGAAAAGTTATCTGGTTGTTTTTCTAGTCTGACAGTTGTTACCGAGAGCAAGCACGTATGCTTTCTGGGACAAACCTTGGTTTGATCTTTTCAATAGGTTCTTCCTCCGATACATGAAAAAGATTGTGAAGGTAACATCAGACCATGAGGAGAAAATTATAGTTGCCCTCACATTTTCTTTGTTGTTCTCATTCTCCAAAAGCATGTTTTGCGAACAAGTTATGGAGATGGTCCTGGACAGCTATTATAACCTATGAACTGGAATAAACTGCCACTCTAGATTTGTATCAACTTGTAAAAGCAATAGAAGAATGAGTAATAAGCCGGCTTAAATTTTGTTGTCGCTTCTTATTTGGTAGAGATGCTGATGGTATTCAACTTCCTTGGATGATGAAGTTAGGTCTATATATGTTGTACTGCATGTTTTCATGTAAAGTGGCATGTCTATCAAACATGAGGATTGTTCCTGCATCATAGGCTTAATTTTCTTTCTGGACTTTAAATACAATTTCTGCTTTAAAAGTTATTGGTTTTCACATGCTTAATCTAATCAGTTCACTTAAAAAGTTTGTTTAGTGAGAAACTTCCTGGATCACTAAGCTAAAAGCTTAGGTACAGAGCATCATGCCTTCTCTGATAACTGAATATATTGATATACTTTTACAGTGGGAGGTATGAATCTGTTCTTGTCATTATGGAGATACAGACATAAGATTGATTCACACTGAGATGATTGATGGATTCATATGTAGAACCATTATCCTTGCTCATCATCATACTCTTGCAGACTCCGTATCTTGGGAAGGAAACTTTTGGCTATTATAGTTAAACTTTGCTTGTTTGCTGACTATTGTCAAGGCTCTTTTTGCTCAAATTCTTTTAGCATAGTTGGTTATTGCTTGTTATTATGCATTATCCCCTCTGTGAATGAACTGGATGACCTTGGTCACCCCATTTCTGATGGTTAACTGAGAAAAGTGTGAAGTATCCTCTTAATAAAAGGTGATGTTCTGGTGAGAATAAGGTTTGTGCTGCTGGGTATGAATCATGATATGATAAGGCCCTGCAAATGCTTCAATAATGTCTATATTGTAATGGAGTAAGCTCTCTTTGCTGGATTTTATCTGAGCTTTTTCTGCTTTATTATCATGCTGGAAGTGAAATTTTTTTTGGATGTTTGCATACTGTGACTCAAAGCTTTGGTAATTTCATGCATCTTTCAGGTTATGTGAAGGAGGGGAACTCTTGGATAGAATACTTTCAAGGTTATCTTTTGTGCTAGCTTCTTGTATTCTAGCTGTAGATAATGGGTGAATTTATATTAGAATGCTGTGATATGTGAACAAATCTTACATAAACTGCAAAACTCATCAAGTTGAGGAAGGAGCAATGAAGCTGGCGAGAGAATGGAAAGCGAAACTGTCGGATAAACCCGTGAGGAGATTGGACGCTTTGGCATTTCTGTATTTCTTGGCAGCATACAATTTGGTTTCCCCTTCAAGAGTCTCTTTCCATGTTTACAATTTGATTTATCCCACATTTCGCCAACTGTTTTGGCTTGTTGCGTGCCCAGGACATCATGCTCCATGTTGGTCGCAAACATGCTTGGGACCAATGTTTCAGTATGTGTGCTCCTTGTCAACAACCTGAAACCCGACCCAACCCGACCTGAACTGACCCTTTTTTTTTTTGCTTCATGTTTTATGCCTTTTGGGTCGGGTCGGGTAACATCAAGACCCGACCCGGACCCGACCCGACCCGACATCAAGACCCGACCCGTTGACACCCCTATGTGTGTGTCCACTTTGGTGGAGACGTAAGGGATCTCACATCCCTCACCATCTATAAGAGAAATTTTTAGGCCCAAGAGACCTCACCTCAACTCACCTTATCGTTTCCTTCTGCAGGAGAACTTCGTTTTTTATTATTGAACGATGGATTGAATTGGGATTAGGGTTCTTTTCCACGTTTTCTTCTTCCTCTCTCCTGCCGCTCAAGCAAATCGCTGCCGCCTGATCCTCGTTACTACTCGCTCGCTCCTCGCAAGCTTCAGTCCATCATTCGCCATGTCGGTCGCCATTGTCTCTTCTTTCCCAGGTTTCGTCATCCGCAAGCTTCAAGTTCGTCATCCGCAAGCTTCGAGTCCTTTGCGAGCTTCGAGTTCCATGTCCGTGAGCTTCAAGTCCTTCTCCAGTGCAGGATCTTACTGGGAATCTCCATATGCTCTGTGTGCGTCCACTTCGGTGGCGACGTAAGGGATCTTACATCCCTCACCATCTATAAGAGAAATTTTTAGGACCAAGAGACCTAACCTCAACTCACCTTATCATTTCCTTCTGCAGGAATCGTTCGATTTTTATTTGTGAACGATGGATTGAATTGGGATCAGGGTTCTTTTCCACGTTTTCTTGTTCCTCTCTCCTGCTGCTCAAGCAAATCACTGTCGCCCAAGCCGTGTCGCTACTCACTCGATCCTCGCAAGGTTCAGTCTGTCATTTGCAGTGTTGGTTGCCATCGTCTCTGCTCTCCTAGGTTCCGTTGTCGTAAGCCTCAAGTTCGTCGTCCGCAAGCTTCAAGTCCTCCTTCGTGAGCTTCAAGTCCTTCTCCGGTGCCACTTTTCACTCTAGTGCACGTTTCTTTCTTCAGTGCCGCTCAGCTGGAGGGATATAGTGCATTCATTAACTTCATCGGTGGCGGGAGTCATGGGCCTGAACTCAAGCTCTGGATCACTAGCTAATCGCTGAACAATAGGTAATTGTGGTGTGGTAGTTGTTTTTTTTTTTTTTTTTTTTCCTGGTCAGAGTTGCAGTTGGTGTCTAGTTGAATGTAATCATGTGATTTATCTTTGTGTAGTTAGGTATGAGCTCGAGCTCTAGCTTCATATGGTAATAGTTGTGTAAGGGTCTGCTTTCGTGCAACTGTTTGACTATTTAAGTGCCTGGTCTATTTACGTTGCTATGCTTTTGTGGACTGCTCGATTGAGTGTAATCATGTACATCTTCTCGTGAAGAGTTTATCTGTAAGTATATTATGAAGTTTGGATAATGGTCGTTTAGTGAGTATCCACTATCTCTTTATTACCTATGAGGAGCTCTTGATGATTGAAAATGCAGCAAACAATGCTTCTCTTCTTGGTTCATCATGCAGAATTAAAATGGGATATCCAGTTTTTTTTTTTTTTTTTTTATTTCATATTTTGGGCAGTTGTGGTTTCCTCTGGTAATTTGAGGTCTGCTGCATATTTTTGGGGATTCCACAGGTCAAATTTACTACGTGGCTTACTGGACAATTGGCTAGACAAAACACACACGGCTTTGTTATTTATTGAAGCAGAAACACCGAATCTTGTCGCTTCATGATTACTCCCATGTTCCTGCTCTATGTTCTGCAAATATCTTCTTATTTGAATCGGAAAAAGGGAGAAAAATGAGCCACTTTGTAGCAAGGTGCTTGGTCAGGCTCGTGCATCTTATTTTACTTCCTTGGTGCTTCATTGTTTATGCCTAATCCTCCTCCAGAATCAGCAGTTCCTTCCGACTTTCTCATGTCTAAGATGAGTCCTAAGGAATGTCTTAAAATCATGGCGACTCAGTTTTATCCTTTGGATGTGTTCATTGGAACATAATTGGAAGAACACCATGTATTTAAGCATATACATGACTTAGCACCAATCAGATATTAGAAACCAGCGAAAGAGTTATGGCATAAGGTTATGACGCTTTGCCCTGCGTGAGACTCTTCACTAGGAATGCAACCAAACCTGCCATCCAAAGTCTTGCAACACGCTATATATCCAACAGCCTTCTCAACATCTGTCGAATCCAACCGTTTTAGCATCGCAAGACAGGAGATAGCACAAGAAGAGAACCTTGGAAGGGAAAAAAGAGGCAAATAGGATGTCAATATTTAAGAAACATCCTCAAGAAGCATGAAAATTATAATTTATCAAAGACGAGGATAAGACACCAAGTATCGACTTCTCTTCATATATCCCTAGAGAAAGATTCATCTTTGTTTTGCACTGCTCTGATGTCAGAATCACAGTTCAGGCACAATAATGTAGAACATTTGATACCATATATTATCCAACAATAGCAACTTCAATTTCCATAGAAAGAGCCCTCCTCATCAATGTTTGGCTAGCAATATACACACTGTACAGTAACTATAATCAAAATTCCATGACATGACATAAGCTGACCTCATACATACGTAACAGAGCCTAACTTAAGTTTATTGCTCTCAAGATGTTGAAAACTTAATAGCATAAAACAACACCAACGAACATGCATCAATGGAAAGAATTGGCAAATCTAGGTTGCTTTTTTCCAAAGGACACAATCTGTCACCTTATTGATGTCGAGAACATCTAACTTGTCAAAAATGGCCAAAATTACAGCACTGAATGTATATAGCAGATGTGGATCACGTCCAATATTTGCACCAAAGCCGCCTGCACAAGCAGCCTTAAGTGTCATTTGCATTTTGTTCTATAGAGTCAAGCTTTAGATAATAAATACATTAAAGCAACACTAATCACTCCTAAGACGTGGTGGTCATCATTGCAATAGATGAGAAACATTTGATTGAATGTGCAGTGGAGGTTCAGTTAGCAGAAAGAGAAGCCAAGAGACAAACAAATACAAACCATACTCGTGCTGGCATTGCAGGATTTATGAAGCAACTTCATTTGAATCCACAGTGTCGAGTTTTCCAAGAAGATCTAGAGTGGTCAATCCCCAATATGATCCATTTAGTCTCAAGTGCTCTATAACCACCGGCTCAAAACTATCCTTCTTCTAAGTGCAAGATCAACCTGAAAACTCAAATCAGTAAACTCCAAAATGCTGAATAGTAGCAAATCCAAATAAACCATGTCATTTTCAGTAACTGGCAAGAAGTAAAAAAGAAAACAACAGGAGAATTGTAAAAATTTCATGCTTACCTTTTCAACAGACAGTATGATCTTGATATGTTTATCTCTAGCGAGCTCACCCATTTGCCGTAAGACGCTACATATTTATGAACATGGAATTAAATCTTAAGCATGCCACCTAAGATCTCAGCAACTCAAGTGCAAAAAGCATATCATTACAATGTTAGGTGAGGTCATCAAGGATCATAACAATCCTGTAAATTTAACAGGATATTAGGTTTGACTTTGTTTCGACTAATCGCATACGTATTGAACAGAGGGAATGAAGCTCGTCTCTATTTCTAATTGGAGAAGATGTGCCCGTGCTCAAATTGCTTGCATTCCCAACAACTGAATCAAGCCTAAAACAATATCCTAGCGTATATTCAAAGAAAACAT
Organism: Corymbia maculata; assembly: GCA_014182735.1. Lineage (NCBI taxonomy): Eukaryota > Viridiplantae > Streptophyta > Magnoliopsida > Myrtales > Myrtaceae > Corymbia > Corymbia maculata. Next base: position 15,837,592 of record CM024688.1, on the reverse strand, counting down.
GTCATTCAGACAACAAGAAAGGTTCCATCGCAAGTGACTCGACGAACACCCATTGGCAATTACGATTCAAAAACAACTACCACATACACTTCTGATACTCAATTTCACCTTCTTATACAACTATCTATCTCGATTACCACAAGTGATCTCCCTCATTTTCTCGCAACCTGAGCTAGGAACCATACAGCTCCAGAAAGACGATCTAATCAGCGAAAAACAGTCACAACATCGAGGAAATTCAATGCAGATTAGCTTACACAGAAAAAAAAAATCAAATTGAAGAACAGAAGCAACGCGTGATGATTAAAAGTGAAAAAATGTGCAGAAATTCAGAAGAAAAAAAAAACTCTTCGGCTTCACTGAAGATGATATTCTTCCGACTCCCCCAAACCAATGGCTTCCTTTCGTTACAGACTTCGATCTGTGCCACAAAGGCCTTCGATTTTCCCAATGCTCCGCCACCCCTTCGAAAGTTGAAGCTGATTGGACCGGGCCTGTATTGGAAGAGATTCTTGTCAGGGGTGTCAACGGGTCGGGTCGGGTCGGGTCGGGTCTTGATGTTATCCGACCCAACCCGAACAATAAGGGTCATGTCCTTTGACTTGACCCGACTCAACCTGAAAGGCATAAAACATAAAGCAAAAAAAGAGGTCGGGTCGGGTCAGGTCGGATTTTAGGTTTTTTATTAAAAATATTATAATTTTTTAGTGTGCTTCTCCTTTAACTCCTCTGAGGTGGATTTACGACATCTTATCTTTCGGCACCATTTTCAAAATATTAAAAAAACCACAATTAGGAAAACAAAAAAAAAGTTTAAGATATTGTAACAAATATCTGAAAAATACAAAAAGATGACTAGAAATAAAATAAAAAAGACGATGGCAGGGCCGCCACCGCCACCGCCCTCTGGACCGCCTCCACAATCCTTCATCTGCTATCTAATTTCTTTTATATAATTTTGAGATTATTTATGGGTTTTAAGTTTTGTTTTTCTAGCTCTGTTCTAATTTTCTGATGCGTTAGGACAGAAGTGCACAAAGCTGTTGACGAGGAGCACACGTACTGAAACGTTGGTCCCAAGCACGTTTGCGACCAACATGGAGTGACATACCAGACGGATGGTCTGGAGCATGATGTCCTGGGCACGCAACGAGCCAAAACAGTTGGGAGAAATCATTGGAGAAAACGGAACGGAGAATAAAGAGGCAACCATGACAGCAAAGCCAGAAGAGTCGTCCACGAGCTGAAAATTTAAGATTTTTTAAGAACAGAAGAGGTGTGTTTGTAATTGTACCACACCAAGTAATACTAACTTGAGCTTCTGTATGCTGGTTTAATCTAAATGCATACTTTGGATGCTTTTTGCTAGTAATCTGCTTGAACCCTTGACTGGTTATTCAGATACGTGTACAAAAAGTTCAGCCAACAATATAAGGCGACGATCGGAGCCTTAGACATTCCAAACTCATGATCTCAAAATGAACATAGAATAATCTGATTCAATGGGAAGAGTAAGAGTCCTAATTCATGTATTTATACATAGGCCGCTGCTCAAGCACCATGTTTTCAACACCTACTTGATGCCGACAATGAACTAAATTTTGATTAGACCATAGAATTCAACATACAAGAAGAGCGGATTGCACCAATTTTATTGTAGTGATTGGGCAGAGGAATGACCAAATGAGAAATAAAAAGAAGCAGGAGGTAGGTTGACCAAGCATAATCATCCAAGTAGTGACACAAGGAAACATGATTTTGCGCAAGGAAGTCTGATGTTAGTTTACCATTATTACTGAGGTCTTTTCAACTCTACATGAGAAACATAACTTTCTACTAGAAATTTGAAACCTGGAAAGTAAACATGGAAAGAGACTTTTGAAGGGGAAGGCATTCTTATACCAGAAGCATAACATTCTTTAATGAGGTACAAGAATACAATTGGCGAAATGTGGGATAAATCAAACAAGAGAGTGTAGAGTTAGGGTCCATGATTCATAAGTTTTCTCTTATGGCTGTATGACGATTTTATCGTCCCATCCCATGGAAGCAAAACTGTCCCACAAAGAATACAAACATTAGTTTAGAGATGACAAGCATCATACAAAGTCCTGTTTATCATATGTACAAAATGACAAAGTAGCCATAACCAAAAATGACACACTCCAAGTACTCTCATAACCATTCACCAAAAGAAGTTCCTATCAATTCTCCAAACAAAGAAACTTCATTTGAAGGCTCATTTCTATGCACCAAGACCAAAGAGCCAGAAATCAACCAAGTTAAAGAGACAAAAAAGCAAAGAACCCAATTTAGCAATTGGATTGGAGGTCCTCTGCGATTGAACCAAGGTGGGGGAAATTCAAGCAGGCTTTGAGGAACTTAGGCAAAATTAGGAGAAAAAGCCGTAAAAACTGTCCAAGCTCAGGGCATGCCGGGAGCTTGCAGCTCACACTACTTTAACTTGTTAAAAATGCGAAACTCATGAAACTTTCACATCACTCAAATGTTGACACGTAAATTCACATATAACTTTTTCATAATATTAAATTTAGGCAAGAAAGCTTTTATTTAAGTCCAAACAAACGTGTTGTCAAGAAGTATGATTGAAGTTGTCATAGTCATGCCATTATTTAAGTCCAAACAAACAGCACGTGTCACACGATTAGTTAAAACTGCAACTTTTTACTATTTTCCTCTACATAATATGTAAAATGAGACTCTAACAAGTGCTGGGCTGCCAGCTAAAGAATCATCCAAACACGCAAGCTAAACTCAATCACCATAAAATGCTCAATAACAAAAGTAAAAACATAGCCAAGGATAGGAACAAATTGTACTAGTGTGGGCCGTCATACTTAAGACAAGAGTTGAAATATCTTAACATATTTAAGATAGGAGTTACAGCTGCCATCAGAATATGAAGGACATACCTCCAAACAGAATCTCCCATACACATTTAGCAATTGCTCACAAGAATGTCAATAATCGAGAGAAGTCAATATCAAGTTTGTTATGGTCAATAAGCTCAATCATTATGTTTATGTGGCTTTGTGCTGTCCCGGTGGTGGTTTGTTCCCTCCTCAGTTACGAATGCGTCTTGAGGGAGAAATGGGAAGAGAGAGATACAGAGTCTTTGTTTGAATCTCAAGTGTCAGGGGCTTTCTCTTTTTATGGGCTGTGGTGGGCTTTTTAAATGATCTGGTGGGCTCGTGCTTGTGGTGAATTGGATTGAACCGCGCAAATGGATTGGCCGGGCTTGGGTAACTAGGATCAGGCCTCTTCCATTTTCACCAAATTGGAGCCCTTTCTTTCCTTTTTTTTTTTTTTTGTTCTTTTCTTTGTTCTTTTTATTTATTTACTTTTTTTACAAAAAAAATTTTATGCTTGATGTGTCGACAGAAATTCATATGTTAACATGCAGTAACATAAATACATTATCTCCAAAGAGACTAGATTTTCTATGGATGTGGGAAATTCTTTGATTGAAGTCCCTATTAAATAAAGTATTCACAAGCCTTTTATTTTAAATGGAATGTCAAGAATCTTTGCAATTTTAAGCCATCACTAAGATAGAGAAGTGGAAGATTCTTGGAATGGAACACATTGGGAAGATTGGTAATTGGCTACCTTTAAGTTGTTGAATATCCACAAGTAGATTGGAAAGACAATGATTTTGTGGTGTTCCAAAAATAATTCTCATATGTTGCGCGACTCTCTCAAAATAAGAAAATAGAACTTATACATGCAAATAGTTTATAAAAATATGGATTTTGTTGAACAATAAGAAATAGACTCATAAAGTAAACATAGTAGGTAATATAGATAAAGTATATAAAAAAATTAAGATAGTAATTATATAATACAAATGAAAGATCTTATTTCACTGTTGAATTTAAAATTTTGCATTTCTTCTTTCTTCTTCCTTTTTTTTTTTTTTTTTTTTTGATATTTTGTGATCTATATTAGCGAAAAGAAAAAACTGAGTAAAATCTCTAACTTTATTCACTTCAAATGGTACAGAACCAAGGTTAAAAATTAAGTTTGACAGTTAAAGAGATGCCAATATAAGAAATTTTTTTTTGTCAAAATGCCAATATAAGCATAAGATAGCTACAAAATAAGAAAAAAATGTGATAGCATATGATGGGGTTGACCAATCGGGCATTATTATTCTCATACATTAATAAACAAATTTTGCACTCTATGCTTTTGCCATTAGTGTGCCATATATATGTTCATCTACTTAAAGTCTGGGTTAAACCTCCATTAATCCTCCTTTTTTTTGTGAGTCCAAACCTCTTTACAAATTGCACACCCGAAAAGTGAAAATCTAAAGAGAAACGATCCATCATTAATGAGTCTCTTCATAGGCATTAGATGGGGGCAAAAGAAAAGCCTCACCATCACCACTTAAAAGATGAATAAACTAAAAGTATGTCTAAGAATTGAAGAACTAATCTTACCAGAATTTAGAATGCACTATTGTTTAATGGAATCAACCTGTGTTTTGCTCTCCGTCCATCTATGGAATTAGAATCCATTAAAATCCGCACTTAATTAGAAAACATATTTGTAAGCTAAAACTTGGCATATATAAATTAGTTGATCATTTGCTGAGAAATAAATTAAATAATGAGAGAACTTCTCGTATTTGCTTAGACTCACTTAAAGGAAGCCCAATTTGAACCTTTGCATTTGCTTACAATTTTGAGCTATCGCTAACCATCGCTTGGTTCGTAAAATTGTTTTCCTCCAATTGCAAAGATGTTAAAAAGGGAAAACGGGCTCATAGAATGCTCTAAGATCTAAAAACTTTAATTTAGAGTGAGTTTGCCTGATAGAAATTTTTTTCCCTGAATTCATTTCCCAGACTTTCATTTGCTGAAAATGATTAATTAAGGGAAAACACTTTCCAATCAAGAAAAATATTCATGTATAAAATTAAGAAAGTGAATTCCCTAATTTAAGAAGGTGAAAATACTTTTCGGAATTACTCTTCTTAAATTTCTTCACATTTATTTTTTTCTTTCTTTTCCTTTTTCCATCTTTCTCCACCTTTCCCCCTCCGCCGCCAAACCTTAGCTCCTCCTCCCCTCTCTCCTTCTCCTTCGCCCCTCCCCCCTTCGCCGCCGCCTCTAACCCTAGCTCCTCCCCCGCTCCCGTCGGCCCCGCTTCCTCCTCTTCCTCTACGTCGGCGTCCTCTGCTCCATCATTTTCCTACGGATCGGGCTCCACGCCGGCGACTTCGGCGCCGACGCTCTTCGTTACGCCATCGTCGATTGCGTCCAGAGGATCGTCCCCCTTCGGAATGGCTCAGCCTGTCGCGAGCTCTGGTCGGTCACCGTTCGCGTCGAGTTCCCCTTCGCCATCGTTTGCCTCGTCGAGGAGCTCTGCAGCTTCTCTGTTGGGTACGCATGCGCCTTCTTTCAGTGCAAGCACAGGTTCGTCCTTGTTTGGGACGCCTGGGCCTGCGCCTCAGGCGAGGTCGAGGCTCGCCGGCCCGCGCCTGTGCTTTGAGCTTGGTCGAGCTTCGGTAGACGGAGTTGGCGCAGAGGGGGCGAGGTCGTCGGAGATGGCAGCGGCGGTAGCGGACAGGAGAAAGCCATGGGTGAGGTGGAGAGGCAGGTGGGAGAGCAGGAAAAAAGAAAAGAAAGGAAAAAAGAAAGAAAATAAAAAAAAAATGTATATAAAAATTTGATTTTTTTTCTTAAGATAAAGTCCAAACATCATAATAGCTTTCCAATCATATAACATCAAATAAAGAAAAAATAATCATATTCTTAGAAAATGCTTTCTAATTTTCCATGAAACAAATACAAAATCCCATCTTTGTAAGCTGATCGATCAAATGCTCCCCTCCTTTTGGAATCATGATTGTTGGATAATTCCAAAAAATGGCCTCAAATGCCATCGATTTTTTAAAAAAAGGCTCGAAATGGCTATGATTGTTTCAAATAAGAGTCTGAAGTGGTTATGATTATTTTAAATAAGGGCCTAACCTCACCAGTCACTGGTCGGCTAAATTTTCTAACCGGATAAGAGCATTTTTGTCATTTGCCAATTTTTTTTTCTTTCCTTTTTTTTTTTTCTGGTTCATCTTCTTCGTTGCTGGTGGCCGGCCAGCCACCGATGAAGCCCATAGAGGGCTAAGTGAGGTGACCCTTGCCTTGGGGAGGCTAATCCTCGCCGACCACAAGCGAGGGATGGCCTTGCCTTGGGGGAGGCCAGTCCTTGCTAGCCATGGGCGAGGGTTATCCCGCCTCGCCGATCGTGGCCGAGGCCGACATTTGCTAGATATGGCAAGGTCGGCCTTGCCTACAATTGGTGGGGCCAACCTTGCATGTGGCCGGGAGGGGCGGCCTCGGCTAGGGTGGGGTCTCCTCACCTAGGCAAGGCCATCCCTCGCCTGTGGTTGAGCAAGGGCAATCCTCGCCCAACCCTCTATGGGCTTCGCTGGTGGCCGAAGAAGAAGAACTAGAAGAAAAAAAGGAAAAGGAAAAAAAGAAAAAAGTAAATTATGAAAATGCCCTTAATCACTGGAAAATTAGGCATTTATTTGAAACAAACATAGCCATTTCAAGTCTTTATTTGAAAAAGTGATGACACTTCATGCCTTTATTTGAAACAAGGTCTACTTCGGAGCCCTTATTTGAGAAAATGTGAGTACTTTGGGCCCTTTTTTTAGAATTTTCCCTTTAAGATATTGCAACTTGTAAATGGAAGATGGGAGAACAAATTCCTTGAAATTTGGAGTCCGATCGAAGATCGGCACATAAACCAGCGATGGGCATTTACTGAAGTTATTGGACTCCAATTGTTCAGGGTCCTGCGAGGACAATGAAACCAATAAGGATAGACATGTTGGCGAAAAGGAAAATCTGAGGCAAATATTCAATTCAAAATTGTCTCTGGTTCTTAACAAAAAAATTAGTGGTATGTGCAATTGCTGGGAACCTATATACAAAAATTTTCACCCATCATAACTCGAAAGCATTTTCAGAAAACTTGATGAACAAGGATCAACTTCTGTTTGTCCACAAGCAAATAGATTGTCCTTATAGTCTTTCTAAACAAATTACAGAAGGACGATTCTGCTATTCCCTAGTGCAAAAATTGGATCACTGTCACATGCCGGTAAAAGGTGAAAGACGTTTCTAATTATCAAATTATGTGACTAACAAAACTTTGAACGGAAGTAATGCATTGATAAGTTAACAAAAGCATTTGAGAAAGTATCTAGAGTAACTAGAAAGTTTTAAATTGACAACTAATTTAATAATTTACCAAAAATTTTAAGCAACTTACCTATAAGTTAAAGTTACGAATGTTTTATAGAAAACCAGTAAGATGCCTGTGTATTTGTATAGTTTTAAATGTTGGTACCGAAGTGAATTTTTGCAAGAGAAATATGATATATGCAAAAAAAAAAAAAAAAACAAAATAAATATCCACATTTATCAAATTCTGCACTGGAGATTACGTGAAACTTTCTAATGTAGATTTATTTTCTAATTAAAAGTAATCATAAGATATAAAATTGCCATGTTTGTTTAATAATGATATATATATATATATATGTGATATTTCGAGCACATAAAATAATATGAATAAAAAAAAATGAAAGCATCAGGTAATAATGTAAACCCCTCTCTCTTAATAACTTTCCTTGACATTGTTGGGGGTGGGTAAGTATACTAGGAGTGCCATAACTTTCGTATGGCGCTCACTTTGGTGCCAAAACTTTTTTTCGCTCACTTGAGTGCCAAATCGGAGTGAAATCGTTCACTTGAGTGCCACTCTGCTGGAAAAGCTGATGTGGCACTGGAAAACAATATTTCAATATTTTAATCAATTTTTTTATTTTTTTTAGGGTCGGCGAGGGCCACCGTTGACCCTCGTTAGCCACTGAACTCTCGCCCAGATTGGGCCAGGGCCCTTCGCCATTGGCCACGAAGGCCCTAGGTGAGACCGTCGACGGCCTCACCCGCGGCGGTGATGGCGAAAGCCAGGCGGTCCTTGCCCAAATTTGGCCTTGGGCAAGGCTACAATGGCCCTCGGTAGCCGTAGGGAGGCCGCGACGGCCTCACCCAAGGCCTTCGCGGCCGACGGTGAGGGTTCCGCGGTTGGCGAGAGTCAACGGTGGCTCGCCGGCCCTTAAAAAAAAAAAAAAGGCAAAAAAAAAAAAAAAAAAAATCAAAAAAATCAAAAAATCAAAAAATCAAAAAAAATTAAAAAAATTAATTAAAATATTAAAATATTATTTTCTAGCAGCCATGTCAGCTTTTCCGGTGAAGTGGCACTCAAGTGAATGTTTTTTAAAACTTGTGGCACTTAAGTGAAAAAAAAAATATTTGGCATCAAAATGAGTGCCATACGAATGTATTGGCACTCCTAGTGTCCTAACCCCGACATTGTTGAATTCTTTGCCTTTGTGCCATCGGTTTGTTGTGGAAAAGGCAAGCAAACTATTTTTGTGAAATTTTCGTGAGATGAAAGCTCAAGTATAGAGTAAGGTTCTTCTATGAAGTGAGAGATAGAATTGAATGTTGAATCTATTCCCCCAACTGTCCTACTGCTAGGCGAGAGGACGCCTCGACAAGGAGATGAGAAGAGTCACTTTCTACCAATAATTTCCTACTTCGGGATGAAATAGATTAAAGGCATTGACCGATGTCTCAATTGAAAGGAAACGAGGGGAACGAGTTACGTATTAGGAACTTGAAGCGGAGATTCCTTGGATGAAGTGTCCTAACTATATTTGAAATTGAACTTGTCATCCATTAAAATTCTTGCAATTTTGCTTCTTCTTCCTTCTAAATTTAAAGAAATACTTGTCAGAAATTGTTAGTAAGGTTAGTCCAACCAAAAAAGAGATGGGACGTTTTTGTCATTGTTTGAGAGTTGTCAAGCTCGGACCAATTTAAGTAAGACAAGCTTCCTATAGATATTCTTCACTACACACTTTCTACGTGCTATTTCATTTTCGGCCACATACTATTGGAAAGAACAATGGGTCGCTCAATCAAAAGCATTTAACGTAAACTCACTTAAATGATTAGGCAAATAAGCAAGAAAAATCTTTTGTCTCTTTCCACACACAATTTCCAAAAGATTCTAGTCAAACCATCTCTACTATACGATATAAAATCTTGAATAACATTTTCAAAGTCTATCATTTCAAAAAAATAAAAATTCAATCACCATTTATGTTTATTAAAAATGTTAGTACATTCATCATTCAATCATGAAATTATATCACTGATAAGTTTTTCCTCTGAATTTTGGCACTCAAGAGTTGCCGATGCTTTTAGTTCATTGTTCTTTTAAGTTTCAGTACTTGTAATACATTGAAAACAAGGTTGGACTTTTTTCTTGAATAGGTCTTGTTCGAATTGACATCAAAATTCACATGGGAAAGTGCTTAATATTGCCCTAAAATGGGAAGATTCAACTTACGTTGGTTCATGTAGTAGACCGACATCCTGTAATTAATGCTTTGATCAATTATAAAAAATTTAATAGATGCAGATGTTTCTTAAGCACACTAAAGAGTTAGTAATTGTTGCATTCTAAGTTCTCAATAATACACATGCATATTCATATTCATATGCATATAGATATGGATGCGTAGAAGATAAGGAAATAAAAGCTATTCATTTAAATGCGCACCTTCAATTGCTTACTCAGTGCATGGATGTTGCTTTCATGTAGATCAAGTTGAGTTGACTTCTCGGGATCGGAGGAAGATTTTGGGATGCAAGGACGACATTCAGGCCATTCAAACCATTTTAGTTTATCAGGAAGATTGATAGCATCTTGAAAAGAGTTATGCACATTCTTCATGATGAGTTTCTTCAAATTCCTCAAATATGTGAGATCATTAGCCCTTATGCATATTTTCTCTGGCTTGGGCAAGTTTAAAACTATCGATTGTAATGCATCTGATTCCTGTATTTATAGAATTTGCATTGCAATTAATATACAAAGTTAGATAATGAGAGAGCAAAATCAATATCAATACCAGCAAATCTTACCAAACGCCTTGATAGAACAAAACGAAAATCAACAATATCCCATAACCTACTACGTCCTCCAGGATTATTGGGACATTCTTTTCTAACAATATCCATGGCCATCGATTGAATCAAGTTACACATCTGTAGGGTCTCTCTCTCTTCAGTTATCAATGACTTCTCAACAAGAACTTTTACTCCAATAGTAGGGTCAAAGTCACAGGAGTCAAGAACTTTCATAATATACTCTCTAGAGTGCCCAATGAAGAAACAAGCAATATCAAGGCAGATTTTCTTTGCATAGTCATCTAGTCCATCGTAACTCCACTTAAGAGCATCGTTGATGATTTTGTTAGGAGAATTGGAGAGATTAAGCAATGAACTTTCCCACTCACGTTCACTTCTACGACACAAGAAATGACCCAATACCGTAAGTGCTAAAGGATATCCATTAGCAAAATGCAAAACCTTATCCACAAGATCCTTGCTTATACTGTTGTTACTCAAAAGAGCCTCTTTACTAAGAAGTTCCAAAGCATCAGAATTCCCTAGAGGTTTAACTTCATAGATGTAATCTTCATCTATCCCATGAGAAGTTAGCAAATGCTTATTTCTTGTAGTAAAGATAATCCTGCTTCCTTCACCAAACCACTTCGGCTCTCCGGCTAAAGAATCTAATTGTTCTACATCATTGACATCATCGAGAACAATGAGAACTTTCTTGTGGCAAAGTCTATCTTGCATTAAAGTAATATCTTCATGAACATTGGGCACCACTAATCCTTGTATCCGTAAAATCTCAGACAACAATTTTTCCTGCAAAGAAACTAAACCCTTGGGAGCTTCCGAGCGGACATCCGCCAGAAAGCATGAACCCTCGAATTGCCTAAAAATATCATTGTAAAGGGCTTTACTTAAAGTTGTCTTCCCTATGCCTCCTGGTCCCCATAATCCTATCATACGGACATCATCATTAGACGCAAGCTTTAACATTATAGTCAACTCTGCCACTCGAGGATGTATCCCAACTGGGTGCTTGGCAACATGTAAGGGTGTTCCTACAAGTTGCCTAGGGATCTCGTTCACAATTTTCTCTACAAGTTCCGCTTCAACTCTGTAAAAAACCGGAAAAAGTACTTGACATATTTATTCAACAATTCAAAGAAATGATTAAGTTTCATAAAAACAAAGTGAAGACGTGATTTAGCAAATAAAAAAACAAGGACAAAGTAGTGCATCGCATCAAATTAACACTTACTCATCATCAAAGTGCCAACCAGACAAGTTACCAACATCAAAAAGAGCCTTCTTCCATCTCTTCACTTTGTGCGAATCCTTCCCCAATTTGGACTCATGCTTAGCCATAGCGCTCCTGTAACTCCCTTTCCTCTTTCTCACCTCTTTTGGTTTCACTTTGTAAAACACTGGCAATACAATCAGGCCCTTTTGTGCCTTACACTCCATGATTTTCGTCACCTCTTCCAAACACCATGATGAGGAAGCATAATCCTTGGACAAAATGATGATCGCCACTTGCGATTCCTCAATCGCTTCCATAAGTGCTGGCTGTATTTGCTGTCCTTTCTTCAGTTCCTTGCTATCGATGTAAGTGAATATGCCAATATGGTGTAAGGCTGAATAGAGATGACTGAGGAAGTTCTTGCGAACATCTGTGCCCCTAAAACTTAAGAAGACATCATACCTCCTTCTACGTTTCAAAGAAGAAGAAGAAGAAGAAGAAGAGGAAGAAGAATCGTAGCTCCTTTTACGTTTCGAAGAAGAGGAAGAAGAATCGTAGCTCTTTTTACGTTTCGAAGAAGAGGAAGAAGAAGCCATTAGAATTTGGTAAAACAAGGGAGGTGCTGGTGTGTTTGGCTGGGATTTTGGAAAATGAAGGTCGGAGATCTTAAAAGGAAAGCTACTCAATTGGCTTCCCCCAATAAAATATTTGTGGTTTCCAGGAAATGGTCTTCACGACCGGCGAGATTTTGTTCTCCACTGGATCTTCTCGGTATCTTCTTCGTTCCCAAAGGCATGACTTCCTTTTTCGTGGGTCAATGAAGATTATTATATTAACTTTCAGCTTTGTCGGCAAAGCAAATGAGAGGATAAGGAATTCGATAGGAGGCAGTGGGGCCCGCCGGCCTCAACAAGCTCGGCTCGGGCTTCAGCGCCCTGAAAATAAGCGGATGCCGTCAGTCAACATGAGATAAATTTTTCTATCATACTTATATTGATTAATATTACAAAGAATCTTAAATTAATATAATTAAAAATAAATTCATTTTAAATTAATTTTTTGATCATTAAAAATTTCGAACTGATATATTTATAATAATCTATCATTCATTAGTCTATGTTGAATTAGATAATTACCATGAAAAATAAAAATTGATACAACTATGACAAATAAAGGATAAAATCCAAATTATTCATATGCCTTTCAACTTAATAATTTAATGGTAAAATTTTAATGTAAACTAACTAAGGATAAATTTTTCATATATATATTAATTAATATTTTTTATGATAAAAAAATTAATTTTTCATAAATATATTAATTTTGAGTTTTTCATTATATTAACGTAATGGTCCTGATTTGGGGCTTCTGAGAAGTGGCTTCCACCTCCTTAATTATTGTTTATCTTTTTCTTATACGAATAATAAAGTATACGACCTCTTTAGTCTTTTTTTTTTTTTTTTTTTCGAAGCGGCAAAGACCGTATGCACCAGTATCCTAGATTTGATGGTCAAAGATTTTCGGTATTGTGCGCAACAATCTTTCTTCGATCAAGAGCCACTTGTTTGTTCTCTTCCAGCCTTGAATGTCGAGCATCTTTCGGTGTGGTGCCGATTGAAAAGAGATGGGATTTTCAAATTCATTTTTTTTTAAATGATCCGTGTTCCACTAGTTAGCGTGAAAAAGTGAAATTGATTGGGCATGGCGTTTCTGCGGACGGGGTGCTGCTGGTGGGATGTGGGGATGCCCAAAATAATAGAGAAGACAATAAGGATTTCCTACGGTAGATGGTCGTATCATGCCCCGGGTTTTCAAACCGGCAAATGCCCATTGCCTTGATTTTTTTGGAAAGATTTTACGGCATTAGGACAACCCATTGTAAACATGATGAGAACGTAGTAAATCATCGGATTCATGATAAATTTATCTTTAATTATGACATAACATCATAAAACTTTGTTAATTTGTTGTTTCATAAACTTGTTGTGGATAGTTTCCATCTAACTGAAAGATGACATATGTATTGAATTTGGTATAGGATTGAACACAAAAATTCTGCTATAAGTTATCTCATATATTTACCTATATATGTCACGTGCAATAACATTAGCTCCATGGTTAATTAACATAAGTAGGTATGTGCCATAAATATGTGAAAATGGTTAACCTAGATAAGTCGGAATTGTTGTGTATAAACGGTCCAAACTAGTTATTGGAAAATCCTTATTTGTATTATTTCATTCATCTACAATGTGTACTTATGAACAACTTGCAGAAGTACATAAGGAGATCTATCTAGATACTCATAGGGGGTGAAATTGAGACAACTTGGCTAGTTGCTTGGGCTCGACTTCATGGCTACTCAAGATTGGTTTGCTTAGTTTTAAGTAAAGCTCGAGTGTGAGCTACTCTAAGTATTTGGTCAAGGCGAGCTCAAGCTTATCAATATTCAGCTTGATAGGCTCATAAGCCTAATTGAGCTTTCATTATCTTTTTAAAATATTTAATAATTTGAAAATTAGATAGAAAATACTAAAAATCACATAATATTTGAGCTTATAAAAACTGAGATCAAGTATTGTTTATATGTTAATTGTGATTGAGGTTAGTCGAGTTGAGTTTGAGCATGTCGATTTTCTACTCGAGTTAATCAGGTCGAGCTCAAGTATGAAATTTGATACTCAGTTGAGCTTGACTTGAGTTTCAAGCATCGAGAGATAGATTTTTCAAAGTACAAATCATTCATTTCTTTGTTAAATTAATGTAAAATCGTGACTTTAAGTGATAGATTTGTTAAATGTTACTCACGTTGGCATTTAAACACCTCTTAAAATGAAAGTTGGTAAAAAATGGGATCCAACATTTGCCCCTAAACATTATTTTAAATGATTCAATTAAAAGTAGTGTTAATATATTCACCCGTTTGTATTCATTTCAACATCCACTTCAATCTTGATTCATATCAACTTGGACCATGTAATATATGCTCAAGACTTCATGATATTGTACTTCACTCGCGTTAACTCAGTCCTCATGATATCTCTTTTTTTCTTTTTCTTTTTCTTTTTTTCTTAGTCAAAATTCCAATTGAAAATTGCTCATCAATTTCGCGCTAATGTCACAGGCCGAGAGATTTCTGGCACCGCGTGGCACCTGGTGAGATGGAATTCCAAACGAGCCTTCCCATGATAGTTCATCCAATTCGCTCCGTGACCCTAGATTCACTCCATGCCAGATCGCTCCACACAACTTCGCTCTGCACTTCTAATAAAACAAGGCAATCAGCTCCGGAAAGAAAAATGATCGGGGAGAATTTGATGGGCAAGTGGCCCCACTACACTGTTCCTACTTTTAGAACAAAACGCGTTCATATCCAGAGCAAATCCCAGGTGACACGCTCAACCATTCTCGTCGGTCGTCCATGCTATGACGCTGAGGAAGACCACAAAATATGTTGTCAGCGGGTCGGGGTACGACGAAACTGTGAGGTTATTGCGCTTTGAATCTACAGTAAATAAGAGTTGATTTTTCGCCACGTTTCATATTCTCTTCCACAAAATCAATGGATTTATTAGAGAATTATTGCACTTTGGTAATTGTAAATATTTACCTCCTTAAATCTAAAAAACCAAGGGAATATCTTGGTGGAAATGCACTTGAATATATGAAAATTTGGTGTTAACAAGTTATTCCATTAAATCTATAACGTATATATCAATGGGACAACATATTTAAATGAGTGGTTACGTAGTAACATTTTGGTAGCTAAAATTCGCATGATTATGCCTTTCATGCAAAAGGATGGTGTACTTCCATTTTTTTTTATGATTGTTTGCTAAATTAGTTTCTCATGATTCACTTACTAGAGATAAATCAATATATAATGGGAATGAAGAAATCCAAATTTGGAGTGGGGCCTATTGGGTAACTTGAGATGACAGCTTCGATATGTAAATCAATTGTAATATCCTACGTAAGATGTATTAGTTATGCAAATACATAGATACTCGTGCTAGGTTGAGAAAAGGGTTTTGATCTGTGTATGTCTTCACCAATACTCAATACTTCACATTTTCTATGCATTAGGCATTCTAGTTACAAATTGGACATGGATTACCTTTTCTTTTCATTGCTTGGGCAGGAAAATAGGTCAAGCTTTTTGTTCAATTGAACGTAATGAGATCGTTTCTAATGTATAAATTCAAAAAGCAAGGAATTTGCTAGAAGTGCACTATTAAATGATTAAATGCCAATAGCTTATTTTCTATTACTTTGGAGCGAAGGATCTTTCGCTCAAGTAGGACATTTTTCATTGGATGCTTTTTGGGAATAAGTTGCAGAGACTCTCCCCTTCAAGGATCCCCTTCCCTCGTGTGGAAATCTGTCTTTCTACACTGCTCCGCTCTTCTAGTTCAAGATTTGGAGATGTCAAATTGGATGTTTCAAAGAAGAAGGTGGTTGACATTGAGTGTTCATAAGAAAGACTTCGTCTAAGTGGGAAGTGACTCATTCTCAGACTATTTAGTCCAAAAGAAGATTTCCACATTTGGACTTTAATAAAGGATGGCGCATCAAAAGTCTAAAGTGTCCACTAAAGTTGAATATTGTAGGAATTGCGTGTAGAGTTTTAGTTTATTTTGTTGCTATCAAAATGGATGTCACATATAAACATCAATAACGTTAATCGAGTGCACTAATTACGCCTATCATTATGAATTCCATATGATTTGATGATTTTCCCTTTTTTTTTTTTCTCATTTGCTTAGTCAAAAGCCCAGGGGAACATTTGCTCATCACTTTCGTGCTAGCTTCCCTCCACGCGATTTTGGTCTAGAAAGAAAAATAATCAAGTTGATCCTGAGGGCAGGTGGCCCCCAACACCTTGTTCCTTATACATGCTTTTATCTAGAGCGAATCCAAGGCTTGACTCCAATGGCTTATTTCCATTGAATTTTTTTTTTTTGGTAAAGATTTCCATTGAATTTTTTATCCTTTCCTTTTTGATAAATGCCCGAGAAGTCCTAAAACTTGTTATAAAAGTACAATTAAATTCTAAAACTTTTAAAATGTGCAACCAAGTACTAAATTTTGTAAAATTGATCTAATCAAGTCATTTATTGGTTGCACTTTTGAAAATATTAAACTTGATTAAATTTCTATAACAAGTTTTAGGACTTACTAGCACTTTTTAAAAATTTTAGGACTTGATTATATCTTTAACTCCATTCGTTTCACGGAAAATAACTTTTAAGAAAACATTTTCTTGATTTTCCGGTATTCATTTCACGGAAATTGCATTGATTGGGGAAAATATTATCCATGAAGGAAAAACAAGTTTTCTAAATCTGGGGAAAATGTATTTCACTTTTCAAATTGGGAAAAATATTTTCCACACTTACTCTCTTTTATCTTATACCCCCTACTAGACCCCATTTCTTTCTTTCTAATATTTTAAATTCGAATTTTTTTTTTTTTTAAAAATTCATTTTTTATTATTTTTAATAAATACGATTTATTATTATCTTTTTCTTTTTTCTTTCTTTCTTTTTGCCCTTCTTCTTCTTCGGTCGGCTACAAGCAAGCCAAGGTCACCATCGAGCTTGAGGCTTGCTAGATCAATGACACCCGAGCGTCGCCAGACGGCGATGAGGCTTGGGCCTCGTAGATTGGTAATGCCCAAGTGTCACTCGAGCGTCGCCATTTGGTGAGGCTTGGGCCTCGTGGTCGTCTAGCGATGTTCGAGCCATCTGCCTTGCTCTAACCTTTCATGGCCGCAAAGGCCTACAAACCTTTGACCACTTCGCCATTTTATAAGAGGCCCAAGCCTCATGGCTCTTACGACACTCAAGCGTCACCGCAAAGCTTGAGCCTGCCGTCATCTAGCGATGCCCAAGCGACGCTTGCCCATCGTTGCTGTGGTGACGACCGGCTAAGGAAACGAAAAAAAAGAAAAAAAAAAAAAAAGAAAATAAAAGAATGAAAGAAAAGAAGAAAATAAAAATAATTAAAAATTCAAATTTTGAATAAAATAAAAGTACAAAAAAATTATCAAAAGAAATATATAAAGAAAAATCAAATAAGATACCGAACAACGGAAAATATTTTCCACTTCAATTTCATATTTCAAGTCAAATATCGGAAAATATTGTCATTTTCCTAGAAAATGGCTTTTTGAAATATATTTTCTAGAAACGTTACATTTTTGTGAAAAGAATAGAGTCTTCTTGACAAGTTTTAGAATTGGTTGCATTTTTTCAAAAGTTTAAGGACTTAATTATACTTTTTTGGTAAATTTTAGGACTTTTTATGCACTTATCCCTTTTTTTTTTTTATTAACAGAAATGGCTTGATGGTTATTGCCAGGGAAAATTATGAATAAGAACATAAAGTAAAGTCATTTTATCAAAAAATGGCCTAAAGTAAACATTCTTTCAAATAATAACCTAAAATGGCTAATTGGTCTCACATAAGAGCTTGAACTCGTTGGTCGGCTAAATGTTTGCTAGCCAGTAAGCATGTGATTTTTCTAACACACGAAATATGGGTGCTTTTATCCAAAAAGAATTTTCAAAAAGTAATTACAAACCCTAAAAACAAAAGAAAAAAACCCCAGACTCTTCCTCCTTCATTTCTTCACATCATCTTCCTTTCCTTTTGTTGTTCTTTCTTTCCTGAGAAGACAAAGCTCTAAACTCTCAATCCACGGCTAAGCCATTGTACATCTACATGGATGATTGACCGCACGATCCATTGGACCGGTCGACAATCCAACGGTGCTAGGGCAGTTTGGGAACGGCCTAGCCGGGGGGAGGGGGGTGTTTTCTCTTGCGACAGGTACAGTTTTGTTTTACCTGGTCAACACGTGTCTGTCCACGGGCTATCGCCAGTGGCAGCTAAATCAGCGCCAGTAGGAAGCCAAACGGGGAAAACAAACGAAAAAACAGGGGTAAAAAACTCCGCCATCACTGCCGCTGCCACCACCACCCCCGCCGTCACGTGCTCCCTGAGAACCCAACAAAAGCAGAGGATAAACAGAACAAAAATAAAATGCAATTTACGAAAATATAAAAAGAAGAATAATTCGGCTGAAATTCATAAAGGCAGACAAAGATGCATCGTTATTAACTTCGAATTCGATCAGCCTTTCTAGAGCGACCCCAAACCCCCCCCACACACACATAAAAACTCCGCGCTCGCCTCCCTGACATCAGCTACTCAAAACTCGATGGCAGAAGAGGCCGCTTTTTGCGATTTGAGGGTGCGGGAGCATCATCGATTGACTTATATTTGTGCGTGAATACTTGATATTACGGAGCACATTCTATATTAGGGCAAAAAATGGCTCATGTTTACTTGAATTTTTAGAGCTAAATATCATGGCATCATATGTTGATAAATTTAGAGAGTTTGTGATACATTTTCATCACAATACATAATTAAATATTAGTATGATCAACAAGTGTTAGAGGAGGAATATGATACATTTACATGCCAATTGCAAAGAGGCACATGCATCCCGTCACCCTTTTCCCCACATTTCATAAAGCAATAGTTGTCAGGCAATTTTCTAAGCTTTTGTAATGGAAAAGGATTACGCTTTCCTTTCATAGCATGAGCATGAAAATAGATCAAGCTTTGTGTTCAGTTGAAAATAATGCAGTTGGTTTTAATGTATAAATTCAAAAAAATGAGAAATTTCCAAGAAGAACACCTTTAAATGATTAATTGGTACGCCAATAGCATATTTTCAATTACTGTGGAGTGAATGATCTTGCACTTGGGTAGGGCCATTTTCTTTGGATGCCTTTTTGGAATTCACTTGCTTTGTGGTGTTGTTTCCAATCAAACCAAAGTGCAAGTCATTTTCAAAAGACTTGGATGTTTCATGTGAAAGTTCATAAAAAAGACTTTATTTCGGTGTGAAAGAATACATTCAGATCATTTAGTGCAAAAGAGGATTTTCGTGTATGGACTGTAAGCAAGACTGGCACTTCAAAAACTTAAAGCTTCCACTAACGTTGAATGTTCCATGTGTTTTGATGATGTCTCTCCTTTTTTTTTTTCTCTATCGTTTTTGCTTAGTCAAAAGCGCAATGGAGTATTTGCTCATCACTTTTGTGCTGGCTTCATTCCACGCAACTTCGCTTTGGAAAGAAAAATTACGAAAGTTGATTTTGACTAGCAGGTGGCCCCACCACCCGGTTTCTTCTTCACGCTTGCATCTAGAGCAAATCCAAAGCTTGAGTCCAGTGGCTCATTTCCATTTCATTTTCTATTCCCCTATTCTTTTTGCTATTAATAAAAATGGCTTGATGGTTATTATTTGGAAAAATTCTAGATAAGGACATGAAATAAGGCTATTTTATCAAAAATGAACCTAAAATGGATATTATTTTAAATAATCACTTAAAGTAGCTAAATTAGTTTCACATAGAAGCCTGAACTCACCTATCGGCTTAATGTCTACTAGCCAACATTGCATGTGATTTTTCCACCAGCCAAAATATGAGTACTTTTGTCCAAGAAAAATTGGAGTAATAATTAGAAGCCCCCTAAAAAGAAAACCAAACACTTCTTCCTTCGTTTCTTTACATATTCTTCCTCCTTTTCTAGTCTTTGTTTCTTTTGAGAGAAGAAAACAAAGTTCGGGCAAGACCCACCTCTCGTTAGTCAAATATTCACACATAACACAAGGGTCTTGATTCTTCATTATCTTTTCTGAAGTTTGTGATTTATTTTGATCTCCACTTACGTTTAACTAAGGACAATTTTATTCAAATTAGTGCAGCCGATCCTTCATTCATCCAAGAGAAAGCAATTGCATTTTCTTGAAGCAATATGTCGATAAGGTAGGGCATGTAGTAGAATATCACACCAATAGGAGCGACGACAATGGTAGGAGAAATTTTTTATTTTTTAGGTACTGTTTTTTCTTGTTTTGTTAGATTTGTTGATGCATTATGTCTCCTTTCGTCCAAATTAATGCATATCAGTTGCATCTTCTGCATATTTTTAAATTGGATCGGCTGCCGTCATGGTCCTACATGTTGGCAGCGGTCCCTATTTTGCAAATTAGTTAATGCTTGCATTCTGTTTTATTTTTTCTAGCGTATGTTTTGTCATTAATGACCAAAACTCGTGAGCATGGCATGGAATTTAAGTGTCTTTTTAATGGTTTTTGAGTTATAGCACGTTGACCATGCCAATGATAAGATCCCTCACCTTAGCAGCAGAAATTGTTGGTTTTTGATGATGTTCCCTCATAAACATAATGATTGAGCTTATTGACCATACCAAAGATAAGAGCCCTCAGTTACGAATGCGTCTATTTCATAAATAAAGAAGTAGAATAGCATAATTTGATTATTATGTCCAGAATTGTGATGTCCTGGCCACACTAACTCGAGCATCATTTAAAATGAAAAACAACCAATAAGAAGAGCTGGCAACTATATGGAGACTATGAGGATATTTTGCTTATAGGAAGTCTGGGCTGTCCAAGAAGAAATATGGAACTGCTGCTTTCTCACAGTCAATGATCCTCCACTTTCTTACTCAAGTTTCTTCCATCTCCCAAGTAACCACGTCATGACATTTCACTTCTGCTTCCTATATCCACATGTCTAAGGTCTATGTAGGCTATTTGCAGTTTTATTTTTTTTGAATAAGGTTCTCCAAGTGGTTTATGCTTGGTTGGTTGGTCATCCGGTACAACTTGTAAGTTCTCAAGAGTGCAGGTATGGCTCAGAGAAGGGTTGATGATTTCTTTTCTCTGCGAAGAAATCTAGGAGAGAGCAAAGTTCATTTTTAATAAGGGGATGGCATGCGTGAGTAATAACTAAGCAGTGTGAAAGAGATTCTAATTCTAACCTCCCTTTACCATATAGAAGCTACAAAGAGAGAATGCATATCAAAGTACAACACAGGACTGAACATGCCCTCTCTTCATAAGCTATAGACATCATTGATGTTAACATATATAAGTGATCAGAACAATTGAGCGCACACAAAGAACGTCCATGAGAGCTATTGAATACTAGACTAGTTGCCTCCGTTGGCTTGCTCATGCATCCTTTCCTAAGCTCAAAACTCATCCTTTCTCCTAAATTCCCTCCCTTCAGCAGCGATGGCTTCTTCTATTCCTAATATCCCTCACTCGGTAGCTCGTCCCCAGCCTTAAATCATGTTTTCTAGAAGGCGAAAAGGAGGTAATTACCTACTGCTTCAATTTCTCATATTTGCTCAGCAATTCTCGTCGCGCAACTTCAATGTTCCATTCTTCGAGTAAGTCATCTGCGGTTCTGACCAAATCTGGTGGCAACAGTGGTTGCTGTGCTCTGACAGCAATGACGGTGGTTGGGATTCGCCGACAACAATGGTTGCTGCACTCCGACGGCAATGACGGTGGCTGGGGCTCCGACGGTGATGACGGTGGTTGGGATTCGCTGGTGACAGTGGTTGCTGCGCTCCAACGGCAATAACGATGGCTGGGATTTGCCAGTGACAGTGGTGAGGGCCTCACCGTTGCTGATTGACAGAGAGGAGAGAGAATGGGGAGATCGGCAGTCGACACTTACGATAGAGAGGGGAAAAAAATGTTTTGATTTGGGTAATGTGTAATGGGTTGGGTTATTATCTGACCTGACCCAACCCTAATAATACCCAAACAAAAAAACCCCACCCAAACAAAACTGAGCCCAAACCCCAAAATATCCATAATTTCCAAGTTGGGTCGTGTTGGGTCGGTTCGGTTTGGGCTGGACTGGGCATTTTTGCCACCCCTACTTGTCAACACCCGAATTTTTGTCGACCTTTTAAATATTCACTTATTTGCAAAAATATAAAATATGAAAATGAATGAAATGATCAAAAAATAAAATGAAATCTTGTGGGCTGGCGCGTCCGGCTCGCTTATTAATTTTTGGCCCTTTAAATGATAGACCCAACTTCTCAATTCTTCCCTTTCTTTGGGCCCACTTTTCTTCCCTTTCTTTGGGCCGTCAAAACTAAAATTAAAATGAAAAGCCCGGCCCTTCCTTCCTAGGTTTTTTTTTCTTGCTCATGTTGCCCTCTAGAACTGCTAGCTGGCGTATGGAGAAAAAAAGGGGCTCTAGTCGGGAGTAAAACAGAGGGAGAGAGCGAGATGGATACTGGTGTTGAGAAAACTCCTAGTTTTGACGCTAATAAATCCTTTTACGCATGCAACACTTCAAATACAAACTAAGGAAGAAGAGTCATATGTTGACGTATTCTTCTGAGTCTACATGTTACAAAAGGAGAAGCAAAGAGATGTAGAATCTCATTCTGTCAAGGACCAGAACGAGGATAAGATAACCAACGGCTACGAATTTCACTTACCTTGTTCGTATTGATTTTGGTAAATCAAATTGATTAACAAGATCAATTTTCAAGACAATTTCCAAAGAATGATGAAACACTTATGGAAATCCAGATTCTGATTGTATGGGCAGACATAATCAAATGGGATTTAATCTGCCTTCAATGGTCAAGAAACCTTTCCTTATGAAGTCTGTCCAGGATAGGAAATGGAAGGAAAATCTCCCAAAGTGATAGCCAATGGTCAGTTTTGGCTAGGAGAGTATATAAGGAGAGGATGTGACCAGAAGGAGAAGTAGAGTGAATACAACATTCCAAAGTCTGATTCTGTTCTTCACTAATTGTCTGAGAAAGTGCAAAAACTAAGTGGTCCAAGTGTATTGCCAAGAAGAGTGACTTAGTGAGAGAAATCATCACCAAGTACTTACACTCAAGAAATGTGTAATCACTTTTGATCACATAGTGAAATTCAGCCAATTGGCTGATCGCATGGGAGAGTGGACATAGGCTTGACAAAAGCCAAACCACTATAACTATGTTTGCAATCTTCTCTTCCCTCACTCTTTTACTTCTGATTGCATACTACAAAGTCTACCTCATCCAGACTGTGTTCAAAACTGATATTTTGATTCTATTACTACCAAACTTTATATTGTTTGTTTTAAGTGTATAAATTTTATTTACACCTATTCACCCCCTCTAGGTGTTGGTACTAGCGTTATCAACTAGCCTTCTTCATTCTTCATTCTTCATTCTTCATTCTTCAAGGATAGATTGCGCGAGCTCTGCGGATACAGTCTCCTGCTCAGCATGCTCTCCCTCATTGTGATCTAGCACTACACTCTGGGCGCTTGCCTCGGGTGCGTCGTCTTCCTCTTCAACTTCTTACGAGTGCCATCTCTTCGAGGGAAAGTTCCATTTCAAAAGATGATACAACTCCCATTGTGGTGGTGGTTCCTGGATTTAGGGTTTAGGGTTTATGATATTTGATTGCCATGTCTTTGGAAGGATTGCTGTTTTATACATAATTTTTTCAAAGTTCGGTTCGTATAAACTGTTATGAATGCTTTATGTGTATTTTGAATGCTATTCTTAAAACAACATTTTGTTCAGATTTGATCTCGGAGTCTACCTTGGAGTGTCTCGCTAACCATTCTGTGAATAGAGCTAACCTAATGCATGTGGATGGAGCCATCTGTGTGTATAAATCGGCGTTCGTTGAGTCGAATGATTTGGATACGAGTGTTATAAATGAGATAGATAAAGAAAAATGTGGATAAGTCATCCTCTCAAAGACTTCTTAGTCAACAAGTCAATGCAGCAAATAAACGCCACGAAAAACATGCTAAAAAAATAAATAATTGCGGCTAGGTTCTATCTAATCTTCGTTATTGCTCCTTCGACCATTCAAACTGCGAAGGATAATATTCATAGGGATTTTCAATTTCGCATGAAAACTTTATTAAGAGATATATGTTAAATCATGCTAATAAAAAAATGTATAACTAACAAATGCCGTGAAAATCTATGTCAAATCATGCGAAGCGGACTTATTTAATTTGTCAAGATTGTGGTTGCAAATTTACGGTTCTCTTAGTATGTTGCACCCCAAACTAAATAACTAAATTATAAGCGACCGCAAAATCATGGAAAATGGAGGAAGGAAAGTGAAAGGTACGCACGGGCTGGCGTGATTCGATGGCAATAAAAGAACATCACTATGTTTTCTTTTGCCAATTGGAGATGCATTGTCAGAAGGATCTTAGAAGTCGAATAGATGCTTCGAATCACGTCTTTATGATCAGAGCTAATGTTAAGGAGGTGATGGGACAAATTTTATCATTAACCACGAGTTTAAGCTTGTAAATATTGATCAATATCTTAAGAAAATAAAATATAAGTTTTTTTGTAATATTCACGAATGCCTAATGCTGGTCATATTGAATATCTTTTAGTTTGGTTCCACTCTTCTTCAAACCATATTCCTTGCTGAAAAAAAAAAAGAAAAACAAACTAAAGGAGAAAATGCATAGATTAAGGAAATGAATCAAACACCGATTCTTGTGGTTCGGTCATGTGACATACATCCATAGGAAGAGCAGCACAAGATTTCACTATAAATTAAATAATATATTGGAGATTACAATCACATTTGAGTCACTTAAATTCTCTTGCTGTTTCATCGTTCTCAATGACACCCAATAACTTATACAATACAGTGTTTAGCCCTCATAATTCCTCTAGAATTAATCTCTTGATTTCCCAAAAGAATTATACAAATCTTAATTCAAGATTTAATCAGCTTCAACACAATAAGCACAATAATATTTGGTGAAATTTCACTAAGAAAACTCTCTGAATCAAACCTCACAAGAAAAACTCTATGAACCCCTTTCAATATGCTCCGTGCAACCTTCATAGCTCTATATGACGTTAAGACCTCTTCGCATTTAAAAATGAAATTCAGCAGAAGCAAATTAAGAAGAAGAAAGGAAATAATGATGGCGCAATATCAAAAATTGATTTTTCTGTTATTATTCCCATGACAAGTTTCTAAAAAAAATATACATGTTCAATAATGACATAATATTTATATTTTCAAAATAGAAATTCATTTGATAATGATATAAAAGAATTTCCTTTCGGGTGATGGTGATAGACGGTGAACGGTAGCCAGTAGCAGCGGGTAGGGACCGACGAACAAAGACCGGCAATCATGAACGACGACCTTCGACTAGAGGCGGTGGGCAGTGGGCAGCTGATTAGTAGCAAAGGTCAGTAATGAGAAAAGTTTTTATTTTTTTATTTCTATTTCATAAATAAAGAAGTAGAAAATTTTTAGTTTTCATTTCTGTTTCAAATTTATTTTTAAATTAAAATTTTATTATAAAGAAAAAAATAAAATTATATTATTAAACGGATTTTTCTTCTAAGTTTTCTCTTGGAGTAAAAAAACTTCTAATTAAAAATAAAATGATCATTTCGTATGTCGTGAGTGGCGAACATGAAATGACACATCCCCGTCCTTTTCCCCATTTGGCCCATATCTGCGGTAGCTATCACTATTCTCTTTTTCCCATTTTTCAGCTGAGTAAAGTCGTCTCTTGCGGTCATGGCAGAAATGCCTTCTCTTTTATTCATTCCGTGCAGGAAGCAACACCAGGTTGGAGTGGCGTCATGGTCATTAGCGGTCTGCATGACAATAATTCTATTTTCGAGAGCAGATTTTGATCAGAAATAATTTTTTTTATTCTGTTCCCAAGAACAAATTCTAAATATTTCAGGTGTTTGATAAACTGTTTAAAATTTTTATTTCGGGAACAAAAATGCATTTGGTAAAAATTCCAATCTTTTGATTCTTTTATTTTTCTTTTCTCTTTTTCTTTTTCTTTTTTCTCCCCTTTTTCCTCTTGGCTGCCATTGGCAAGTGGCCGGGCGAGCCTCGCCGATGTTGGCCGAGCGAGGCTCACCCAGCCCGACGAGGCTAGGCCTCGCCTGCGGCAACCGGGCAAGGCTTGCCCAACCCAACAAGGCCCGACCTCGTGTCGCCTGAGTGAGCTCGAGCCTCGCTAGTGGTGGCCGGGCGAGGCTTCGGCGAACCCGCTGGACCTCGCCCAACCATCGCTAGCGGCGGCCCAGGGGCGGCAATGGGGCAGCGATGGGTGGGAGGAGGAAGAGGAAGAAGAAGAAGAAGAAGAAAGGGAAGGAAAAAAAAAAGAGAAAAAAAAACTGATTATCAAAATTGTTCCCAGGAGCGAGAAGCAACTTTTTTTTTATTATAGATTCTACTCCAAACCTATTCCGAGGAACAAATTTGTTCCTAGAAACAAAAAATTTACTAAACACTTTTCTGTTCCCGAAAACAAAAAATCCGCTCTCGGGAACAAAAGAACAGAATCAGTTGTTCTCGGGAACGTTACCACGTAAGCCCTAATAGGCCATCATTGCATTCGCTCTCACCACCCTTGAACAGTGGCCAAGCGCCCATAATTCTCATCCATTCTGATTTCATCAAATTCGAGATATATCTAATATTTCTATAATTTAGTTTGATTTGATGTCCAAACCACATCTATTACACCATGCTTACATTCCAATAGTTATCAATAAGGAACTAAGTGTCGTGAAAGAATTGCACAATCATTTGCTTTTTAATATAAAGGCACATTTTGTGAGATTATATGACTTGTTAAAGGTGATTAATTATAATTAAAGGCTTTAGGAATATTTTGTTACTTTATATAGATAAATTGTGATTTTACAATATAGGATTGGGACATTAAATATGTCCAACTATAGTATAGCTATAGAATAATCATAAATGATTTAGATGTTTGAGAATCAAATATTTTTTAATCCAAAAGTTCAAAAGTACAGAGTGAAAAGCACATAAAAGAAACTCAAAAGCATTTGGGCATGTTAAAAGGTAAACCTCCATAATTGTTCTCCACCTAATTAATTGTAAACCCACCAACTTTATTGACTTTAAATTGGAAGCTACACTGAAGTTGTATGTATGCCTTGTTGGGGACGCGAGTATGCGAAAAATAAAAGTAGGGAAGAAAAAGAGAGCAAGCAAGAATTTTTACGTGGAAAACCTTTTTAAAATCAAGAAAAGAAAAACCACGGTGTTTTACTAGGCAATCTCTTCACTATCAGTATCAGCGTTACAAGCTCAGGGTTACAGAACTTCAGCATTACAACTATAAAAGAAATTGCCCTATTTATAACAAGAGTCTAGGGCATACATAATTAAATATGGAAACTACATGTATGTCATTAGCAGTAATATAAACTCTATTATCTACTTTAATATCTCAAGATGAGTGATCTATTAGGAAGTGCTTACTCACAATAATATTTTTTCTCTATTAGACTCCACAATTCCATCAATCTCTCACTTGGAGGCTGATCTTAAAAAAAAAGCAATAATCTTTTATAGTCTTTATCTTTTCAATCCAAATTGTCCTAGTGCAGCGGCCCCCCCTCATCACTTATCATGGAGGCCAACTAAGGCAATGCACAGCCTTAGTTTCTCAGTGGTAACAACCTTTGTTAATATATCTGTTGGATTTTCTGCACCAAGAATCTTCTTTAATGACAATGTCCTGTCATCTATCAATTGACGAATTTGATGATATTTTAATTCAATGTGTTTTTTCCTTGAGTAAAATAGTGGATTCTTCGCAAGACAAATAGCACTTTGACTATCACTAAAAAGAACATTGTTATCTTGTTCCTTGCCTATCTCTTTCAGAAAATTTTTCAACCAAATCATCTCCTTACCAGTTTTAGATATAGCCACATACTCTACATCAATGGTTGAGAGAGATACACAAGTCTGAAGTCTAGACATCCAGCTAATTGCAGTGCCACTTAAGGTAAAAACATAACCCGAGGTGCTCTTCTTATTATCCAAGTCACCACCAAGATCTGCATTAACAAAGCCTTGTAAAGTTGCACTATTTTTCATAAAACATAATGACATACCTAAAGTGCCTTTCAGGTATCTTACTAACCATTTTACAACTTTCCAATGTTTTATTCCTGGATTTGCCATGTATCTGCTCACAACTCCCACTGCATGAGCTATGTCTAGTCTAGTACACACCATTGCGTACATTAAACTACCAACAGCTAATGCATAGGGTACTTTAGCCATATACTCTCGCTCTTCATTCATCTTTGGTGACTACTCCTTTGAGAGCTTGAAGTGACTTCCTAAAGGAGTACTTCTGGGCTTTGCATTCTGAACTTTGAATCTGTCCAACACTTTTTCAATGTACTTTTCTTGAGATAACTTTAGAATTTCTTTAGATCTATCTTACGTAATCCTCATCCCAAGAATCTGATTCGCTACACCCAAGTCCTTCATCTCAAACTCTTTTGACAATTGCTGCTTTAGTATGTTGATCTCTTTCATGCTAGATCATGCAATGAGCATATCATCCACATACAACAGCAAAATAATATAGCAGTCATTAATTTTTTAAAAATAAAAACAGTGATCCATGTTATTTCTAGTGAACCCATTACCACACATAAATGTGTCAAATTTTTTATACCACTGTTGAGGAGCCTGTTTCAAGCCATATAGACTTTTTTTTCAATTTACAGACATAATTTTCATTTCCAGAATCTTGAAAACCTTGCGGTTGTACCGTATAAATATCCTTCTCCAAATTACTATGGAGGAATGCAGTCTTAACATCTAGCTGCTCTAGATGTAAATTCTTTGCAGCAACAATACTCAATACTGTTCTGACAATAGTCAATTTCATAACTGGAGAAAAAATCTTTGTATAGTCAATTCCTTCTTTTTACTGAAACCCTTTTACTACTAACCTTACTTTGTTCCTCTTACTGTCATCAGGTTCTTCTTTGACTCGATACACCCACTTGTTCAGCAATGCCTTCTTCCTATCTGGTAACTGAGTTAACACCTAAGTTTTGTTTTTCTCGAGTGAACCCAACTCATCCTACATTGTTAACTCCCAGTTAATAGAATCTTCAACCTACATTGCTTTCGAAAAATTTTCTGGTTTGCCAGCGTCAGTCAAAAGCAAGTAGTGCAATGACGAATAATATCTCTGTGCAGGTTTAAGTGTTCTACTAGATCTTCTCAAAGTGGGATCAAGTGTATGTGATTCTTGTTCAGCAGTAGTTTTAGGAATTTCAATCAGAACACTTTTAGAATTCTCTTCCAATTTAATCTTTGTATTCTCCACTAAATTTTCCTTCACACTAGATTCTACCATAGATTTGTCCTTGTACAACATGTTCTCATTGAACGTAACGCCAGCAGTTCTTATTATTTTTCTATTTTGTTCATTCCAGAACTGATAGCCAAAATAATCAGAACCATATCCGATGAAAAAACATTTTTTAGCTTTTGCATCAAGTTTATCTCTATTTTCAGAATCTGTGTGGACATAGAAAACACAACCAAAGACTTTCAGATGCAAGAAGCTTACCTTTTTTCCACTCCATTCTTCTTCTGGTAACTTAAAATCAAGTGGAACCGAAGGTCCCCTATTAATTAAATATGCTGCCGTATTAATTGCATCTGCCCAAAACATATTGGGTAATCCTACATGTAATCTCATACTTCTTGCACGCTCATTTAGAGTTTTGTTCATCTTCTTAGCAACTCCGTTTTGCTGCGGTCTATTGGGAATAGTTCTTGTCATTCTGATTCCATTCTCTGCACAAAATTGCTTGAATTCCTTGCTATCATATTCGCCGCCATTATCCGATCTTAGACATTTAATTCTCAGGCCAGTCTCATTCTCCACTTTAGCTTTCCATCTTTTAAAAATAGTAAATACGTAAGATTTATTTTTTAGAAAATAAACCCATACCTTTCTAGTGAAGTCATCAATAAATGTGACAGAATAGAGCGACCCTCCAAGGGAATGCACAGGAGTTGGGCCCTACACATCTGTATGCACCAACTCTAATTTTCCTTTCTTTGGTTCTTTTCCAATCTTCGAAAAACTAACATGTTTATGCTTACCCATAACACAATCTTCACATAGACCAATATCTATGAACTTCAAATTAGGCAATTTCCCCTTAGATGCTAATATCTTCATTCCTTTTTCGCTCATGTGTCCAAGCCTGCGGTGCCATAATTTAGAATTAGTTTCCGATTCAACAATTGCTGCAGTTTCTCTATTGATTTCAGTCACATAGAGCGTTCCTGACTTTGTTCCACTTGCTACAACTAGAGCACCTTTAACAATTTTCCAAAAGCCATCCCCAAAAATAGTCTTGTATCCTATGCTGTGTAGTTGATTTGTAGAGATCAGATTTCTCTTAAATCCTAGAACATATCTGACATCATGCAAATTCCATTGGTATTCGTTAGTAGATTTTATATAAATATCACCCTTTCCCATAATATTCAAAGGTTCATCATCAGCAAGATAAACCTTTCCAAATTTTCCAACAACAAAATTGTGCATTAATTCTTTGTATGAAGTAGAGTGAAATGACGCACCTGAGTCAAGAATCCATGACTCAATTGGACTGTCATTGCTCAAAATTAAGGCATCACTACTTTGTGTCTCTTCAAAAGTTACATTCACAAATTTTTCTTCCTCTTGATTTTGATCTCGATAATGAATTTTCTTCTTTGGAGCTCTACAATCTCGTTTCAGATGTCCATTCTTTTCGCAATTCCAGCAAATAATTTCTCCACGAGGTCTTGATTTGCTTTTCCCTCTGGACTTTAATCTACCATGGTACTGGTTTCGTTCCCATTGATTGCTTCTCCCTCTACCTTCAATATTTAAGGCAGCAACCGAAAATTCATCCAATTCTCTTCTACGAATATCATCGCTAAGAATCAAATCTCAGATTGCTTGAAGCTTCAACTTTTTCTTACGAGACGTATTGCTCATTGCAGTCACAGTTGCGCTCCAACTTTCAAGTAGAGAAGATAATAAAATTAAAGCCTTTACCTCGTCATCAAATTTGATATCCATCAAACTCAACTGAGTCGTGATCACGTTGAATTTGTTAATGTGATCTATCATAGAAGCACCCTCGTCCATCTTCAAAAAGACGACGAATCAAATATACCTTGTTTGATGCAGAAGGCTTCTCGTACATGTTAGACAATGCCGCCATCAAATCCACCGTTGTCGCCTCATTGGTAATGTTAAAAGCAACGTTCCGTGCCAATGTAAGACGAATCAAACCTAGAGCTTGTCGATCTAACAATTTCCACTCTGCTTGCTTCATAGATTATGATTTCTCTCCAAACAAAGGTTGATGCAAGTTCTTTGGATATAGCATATCCTCGATCTGCATCTTCCAGAAACCAAAATCCTTGCCATCGAACCAATCAATCTTCACCTTTCCTTTGTCCATATTCGCTCCCACTATTTCGCCAAAACCAGGCTCCGATACCAGTTGTTAGGGATGCGAATATGCTAAAAATAAAAGTAGGGAAGAAAAAGAGAGCAAGCAAGAATTTTTACGTGGAAACCCTTCTAAAATCAAGAAGGGAAAAACCACGGTGCCGCACTAGGAAATCCCTTCACTATCAGTATCAACGTTACAAGCTTAGGGTTATAGAGCTTTAGCGTTACAACTATAAAAGAAATTGCCCTATTTATAACAGGAGTCTAGAGTATACATAATTAAATATGGAAACTACATGTATGCCATTAGCAGTAATATAAACTTTATTATCTACTTTAATATCTTAGGATGGATGACCTACTGGGAAGTGCCTACCCACAATAATATTTTTTCTCTATTAGACTCCACAATTCCATCACACCTTTCAACTTAAATTAAAACCCGTGAGTCATGCCATACAAATGTCCCCATAGTAAACATCATTTTCTCCTTTTCTAATGTAACACACTGGTTCTCCTTTTGTAAATTTTTGAGGGAAGATGATCTAGTGGAGAAAGCTTTTCACCTTAAGAATGTAATAAAGGCTTTCACATTCGAGAACCGCAAGGCTTGTGTGAATTTGCCTAGAAGAAGTATTTAAACTAGAGAGAGAGAGAGAGAGAGAGAGAGAGAGAGAGAGAGAGAGAGAGAGAGAGAGAGAGAGAGGGAGGGAGGCTGACCTGCTAAGTGTGAAGTGAGTTTAGAGACAGTGATGAGTACTAGCAATACATCAGGAGACAAGTACCAGGTGTTCCTAAGTTTTAGAGGGCCTGATACTCATCGTGGATTCACCAATAGCCTCTATCATGCCTTGGATGAAGCTGGGATTCATGTTTTCAAGGACGATGAGCAGGTGAAAAAATTAGTGGCAACCTTAAGCAAGCGATTGATGATTCCAAGCTCTACATACCCATCTTTTCCAAAAACTACGCTTCAAGTCACTGGTGCCTCCGTGAGCTTGCAAAGATGGTGGAGAACACCTTTAAATCTAAAGATGGGAAAGAGAAGATCATATTGCCCATCCTCTATAACGTGAAAGCCGATGATGTGAAGCTAAAAACCCCCTTGTACAGTGAGGCCATATCAAATTTGGAGCAAAAGATGGAGGATAGGAAGAAGAAGTTCAGCTTCGAGGATGTAGAGATGTGGCGGAAGGCTCTCAAAGAAGTTGGTGGCATTAAGGGATGGAGTTGGAGAAATATCCAGGGTAACATTCTAACTATGATTGTGAAAATTATTTTGTACAATTGGGTGATGGTTCTTATAAAATTTTTTAATTATATTCCAACTCTAATTTCCCTAAATCTAAACAGAAATTTTGAAATTCTTCTTTTATTTTTTTTAAATCATGAGATTTCCAAAAAAATTTCTAACCCAATAGGGTTATTATTATTTCATTTATCACTTAATATTCATCGTATAAGAATTTGGCTTTGCTTCATTTTTTATACTAATTTGATCCATGTATGTATTAAGATTCCTATTGTATGCTGGAGAACTTTATTAAGGAACTATTGCCTTTGCAAAGTATTTTTCCACGTCAAAAGAAATAAGTAAATCTCATATTACAATAATTCATCAAACGTTTGTATTTTGATTCTTCTACCTTTCTTTACCAGAAATTTTGATTCTTCTATTTGATATAAAGATTGAACATTCCTTGTCCTCTATTACTTTTGTTTAAACTTGTAATGGATGTCTAAGTTTGTAATTCATGATGTTCCCAAAGCTTTGGGGGGTAACATTGAATTTTTATATATCCTAAACTTGAACACCTACCCGGCTGCTTAGTAGATGGTCAACATGCATATTTGTCATCTTTTCTCAATTGAAATTGTTTGACTTTATGGCAGCTACGGGGATCTTAGCAAGTTGGTTGTTAATGAGGTTGTGGTCAGGCTTAAGACAAGATAGCAACAATTGCCCAAAAATTTAGTTGGAATGGAGGATCAGATAGCAGGCATTAAAAGTTTATTAGACATTGACTCATGTGGTGTGCAGATGGTTGGAATCTATGGGATGGCTGGCACCGGTAAAACAATACTCGCCAAAATTATCTTCAACCAATTATGTCCTTACTTTGGGAGAAACTGTAGCTTTATTGATGACGTGAGGGAAAGGATGAAAACTAAGGGCTTAGTCAAGCTACAAAAACAATTATTGTCCGACATCTCTCATTCTATAGTGGCTCGAAACATTGGTAACATTGATAATGGAATCAATATGATTGGAGAACAAATTTGCAAAAAGAAGGTGCTAATTGTATTGGATGATGTCAATGAGGGCAAACAAATGCAAAAACTAATTGGAGTGAATTCTTTGTATCCTGGTACTAGGATACTTCTTACCACTAGGGACAAGAGCATTTTGAATATCAATATATTTAAGTATGAATTCAAGAAGTATGAAATGGAGAGGTTGAGCGATGAAGATGCACTTCAACTTTTTAGTAGGCATGCTTTCGATGATGACTCTCCTCTGGACAGATACTATGCTCTTTCAAAAGATATTGTATCCACTATAGATGGACTACCTTTAGCTCTTGAAGCAATAGGGTTATCGCTTGTTGGTCAGGAAAATAAAAAAATATGGGAATAGAAGCTAGTGAAGCTAAGGAATTCACCTCATAAGGATGTCCTTGGAAAGCTACAGATTAGCTATGATGACTTGGAGCCGAATCAACAGCAAGTATTTCTCGATTTGGCATGTTTTATCATCGATAAGAATAAGACTAACTTGATGTATGTGTGGGAAGATTGTGGGGTTGGTCCTGAGGATGCCATTGATATCCTTAGTAAGAGGTGCATGATAGAGGTTTTACATGATGAGAGATTTTGGATGCATGATCAATTTAGAGATTTTGGAGTGGTCATTGCTAAACAAGAATGTACCAGGTTGCAGGATAGAGACGACATCATTTGCCATTTAAGATCAACAGAGGTAATATATGGCCAAATTTGAATAGAAAATTGCTTATCCTCCTTAATTGAGGATTCACATTTTTGAATGAGCTACTCTTCTATTTCATTTTTTCTTCTCTTCTGCGAAAAAAAATTGTGGGATATTGACAAATTCCTTCTCATGCTCCTTCATGTCATTGGCAGAACAAGGGAAGCGTTCAAGCACTCTGTTTACCATGGGGGCATTCGCCTCAACCTCCTATAATTGTCACTTCGGAGGAAATTAAACGGTTCCCACAATTACGGTTTCTTTGGTTTTATGATGTTATCTTCCTAGGCGACTTTATGGGCTGTCTTCCCGAGTTGAAATGGATTAGTTTGCAAAACTCTCCTTGTCCAGATGCGTATCATCATCGGTTTTAGGCGACCAATTTGTTGCATCTAGAAAACGTGGTTGTGGTGTATCTTTCTTGGCTTGATGTCCCAGAAGATGTGCTTGAGAACCTAATCAAGGTATGCTAGTTACCCTCTTAGTCTAATTTTCTCATTCAATGTAGGACAAATTTTGATGGATTTATAATCTAATTTTCTCATTTAGTGAGAGGATCATATGCTATATGATACAAATTGCTAGCTTAGATCCATATTTATTTCTTATCTGTCTCAATAATTCATTGGCTTTTGTAGGTGGGAAGGAAATTGAAGGTTCTCACTCTTGAGCATAATAGATTGATATGTGTGACACCAACCTTTCCTGAGTACTCAGTTTTAGAGAAGTTGACTATTTCTAAATGTCCGTTTTTTATGGAAATTGACCGCTCTATTGAGAAACTGAGATGCCTAACTTACTTGACCATTGATTCATGTTCGGCACTTAAAAAATTGCCTAAACAAATTGGAGAGCTACAGAAGCTTCGCCTCTCTATTTGGAATTGTCCTAGCTTGAGTGAACTCCCTACTTAGTTTCGAAATTAGTACATATGTACCAGGTGTTCTTGAGTTTTAGAGGGGTTGATACTCATCATACATTCACTAGTAGCCTCTACCATGCCTTAAATGATGCCAAGATTCGTGTTTTCATCGATGATGAAGAGTTTTAACCAGGTGAAAGAATTTGTGGCAATCTTTTGCAAGCAATGGATGATTCCGAGCTCTACATACCCATCTTCTCCAAAAACTATGCTTCAAGTCACTGGTGCCTTCGCGCGCTTGTGAAGATGGTGGAGAACACCTCTAAATCTAAAGAAGATGGGAAAGAGAAGGCCATATTGCCCATCTTGTATGACGTGAAACATAATGATGTGAATCTAAAAACCGCCTTGTACAGTGAAGCCATATCAAATTTGGAGCAACAGATGGACAATCAAAAGAAAAAGTTCAGCTCCGAGGATATAGAGATATGGCGGCAAACTCTCAAAGAAGTTGGTGGCATTAAGGGATGGGAGCTCAAGAAATATCCAAGGTAACAATCTAACCATGATTGTGAAAATTCTTTTCTACAATCGGGCGATGGTTCTTGTAGAAATTTGTTAATTATATTCCAACTCTAATTTCACTAAATTTAAACAGAAATTTTGAAATTCTTTTTTTATTTTTTTTTACATCACAAGATTTCCAATTTTTTTTACCCAATAGGGTAATTACTATTTCATTTTTCACATAATTTCCATTGTATAAGAATTTGGCTTTGCTTCATCTTTTTTATACTAATTTGATCCTTGTATGTATTAAGATTCCTATTGTATGCTGGAGAACTTGATTGAGGAACTGTTGCCTTTGCAAAGTTCTTTTACACGTGGAAAGAAATAAATAAATCTAATATTATAGTAATTCATCAAACGTTTGTATTTTGATTCTTCTACTTTCTTTACCAGAATTTTTATTCTTCTATTTGATATAAAGATTGAACATTACTCTTCCTCTATAACTTTTACTTAAACTTGTAAACTTGTAATGGATGCCTAAGTTTGTAATTCATGATGTTCCTGAAGCTTTGGGGGTAACGTTGAATTTTTATATATTCTAACCTTGATCGCGTTCCCACCCGGTTACCTAGTAGAAGGTTGGTCAACAAGCAAATTTGTCACCTTTTCTCAATGTCCAACTTTGTGGCAGCTGTGAGGATCACATCGAGTCGATTGTTAATGAGGTTATGATTAGACTCAAGACAAGACAAAGACAAGTGACTAAAGATTTAGTTGGAATGGAGGATCATATAGCAGCCATAAACAATTTATTAGACATCAACTCTGGTGGTGTGAAGCTAATTGGAATCTATGGGATGGGCGGCATTGGTAAAACAACACTTGCCAAGATTATCTTCAACCAACTATGTTCTCGCTTTGGGAGATAATGCAACTTTCTTGACAACATGAGGGAAACGGCAAAAACCAAGGGTTTAGACAAGTTGCAAGAAAAATTATTGTCCGATATCTCTTATTTGAGGGGGGCTCATACAATTGATAACATTGGTAATGGGATCAATACGATTGTAGATACAACTTGCAGCAGGAAGATGCTAATTGTATTGGATCATGTTGATGAGAAAAAACAGATCCAAAAACTAATCGGAGAGAAAGATTTGTATCCAGGTACTAGAATACTTGTTAATACTAGGGACAAGAGCGTTCTGTGTATCAGGAGATTTAAGTATAAATTCGAGGAGTATGAAATGGAGCGATTGAGCGAGGAAAATGCACTTAAACTTTTTAGTAGGCATGCCTTCAATGATGACTTTCCTCCAAAAAATTACTTCACTCTCTCAAGAAGGATTGTCTCTACTGCAGATGGACTACCTTTAGCTCTTGAAGCAATAGGTTCGTCACTTTTTGGTGAGGAAGACAAATAAATATGGTTAGAGAGGCTAGAGAAGCTAAAGAAAGCACCTCATAAGGATGTCTTGGCAAAGCTAAGGACTAGCTATGATCCCTTAGACAAGAATGAACAACAGATATTCCTCGATATTGCATGCTATTTCGTTGGTGAGAATAAGACTAATCCAACGTACATGTGGAAAGATTGTGGGCTTCAGCTGGAGAGTGCCATCAAGGTCCTTACTAAGAGGTGCATGATAAAGTTTTTAGACAATGATAAATTTGGGATGCACGATCAATTTAGAGATCTTTGAAGGTATATTGCCAGAAATGAGAAAACCCGATTATGGAATAGAGAAGACATCATTTGCAAATTAGAATCAATAGAGGTAAAGTATGGCCACATTTGAATAGAAAATTGCTTATAACGTCTTCTTAATTGATGATTCATGTTTTTGATTTGGGAGCTACTCTTTTGTTTCGTTTTTTCTTCTCTTCTATGAAATAAAATAGTGGGGTATTGACAAATTCCTCCTCCTGCTCCACAATGTCATTGGCAGGAAAACAAAAAAGCTACTTCTTCTCTTCTATGAAATAAAATAGTGGGGCATTGACAAACTCCTCCTACTGCTCCACAATGTCATTGGCAGGAAAACAAAAAAGTTACATCATTTCGGGGTCCGGATATAACTGTCAATTCGGAGCAAATTAAGCGGTTCCCGCATATGCAGTTTCTTTGGTTGTGTAGCGTAATCTGCCGAGGTGACTTTACGGGCTGTCTTTCCAAGTTGAAATGGATCAATTTGCATTACCGTTATGATGTTTCTCCTAAACCTGCCGCCCATAGTCATCAACAGTTTGAGGCAACTAATTCATTGCATCTAGAGAACGTGGTTGTGGTGAATCTTTCTGGGGTCGATATCACAGAAAATGTGTTCGAGAGCCTAATCAAGGTACACCAGTTTCCCTCTTAGTCTAATTTTCTCATTCAATGATGGACACATCTCATGGATTTATGATCTAATTTTCTCATTGGTAGCCTAAATCCATATTTATTTGTTGTCTGTCCTAATGTTTCATTGGCTTTTGTAGGAGGCAAAGAAATTGAAGGTTCTCACTCTTTGTTATAATACGTCCACATATGGGACACCAACTTTTCACTCTTTGTTATAATACGTCTATACATGGGACACCAACTTTTCGCTCGAATTCAGGTTCAGAGAAGTTGACTATTTCTACATTTTTTTCCTTGAAGGAAATTGATTGTTCTATTGGGAAACTCACGAACCTGACTGACTTGAGTTTTGAGTTATGTGTCAAACTTGAAGAATTGCCTGAACAAATTGGAGAATTACACAAACTGCAGCACCTCTCTCTTAGGAGTTGCGATAGCTTGAGGAAACTCCCGACTCAGTTTTGAAATTAAAATCATTAACGAATGTGGATGTATTAGGCACGAGAATTACAAGATTACCAGATTCCATTGTCATCTGTCGATGTATCATTCACATCGATTGAAAAACTCCCCAGTACAATGAGCAAGCTTCTTCACCTCCAAACACTGCATTTGAATCATTGTAATCAGATACAAGACCTGCCGGAGCTCCCGAGAAGTTTGACCACTCTACAGCTGAAATCTACTTCGTTGGTGACTGTCCCTAACCTCTCATACCTTACTAATCTAGTTGAACTGGCCCTATCCGATGGCTCTAAATCTATGGCCAAATCAAATATAATTCAAACTTGCGACTTGCAGTGGATTAGGAGTTTATCCAGACTAAGCAAGCTGCTATTTTGCTTTTCAAATGTCTGCATTTCATCTATAGAGCTGGGTTCCCTTTCTCTACTGAAAGAACTTACTCTACATGGACTAGACGTGCCAGCTTTCAAGCAACTTCCATCAGAGTTGATAGTTCTAAAGCTCTACGACACTCGAGGGAAACAAATAAGGCCTCCTCCATTGGAAAAGGAGATTGCAATCGTTTCATCAAGTTCGATAGACTCGAGGGAAACAAATAAGGCCTCCTCCATTGTTTTTTTTTTTTGGTCAGAGTGGCAGTTGGTGTTTAGTAGAGTGCAATCATGTGATTTATCTTTGCGTAGTTAAGCATGAGCTCTAGCTCTAGCTCTGGCTCTGGCTTCATGTGGTAATAGTTGTATAAGGGTCTGCTTTCTTGCAATCGTTTGACTATTTGAATGCCTGGTCTAGTTTTGTTGCTATGCTTACGTGGACTGCTCGATTGAGTGTAATCAAGTGCACAGGATGTTGTGCATCTTCTCATGAAGAGTTTATCTGTAAGTATATCCTAAGGTTTGGATAATGGTAACTTTAATGAGTATCTACTCTATTTTTTACCTGTGAGAAGCTCTTGATGATTGAAATTGAAGCAAACGGTGCTTCTCTTCTTGGTTCATCATGCAGAATTAAAATGGGATATCCAGTTTTTTTTTTTTTTTTTTCATATTTTGGGCAGTTGTGATTTCCATTGATAATTTGAGGTCTGCTGTATATGGTCATGGATTCCAGTTCAAATTCACTACGTGACCGACTCGACAATTGGCTAGATAAAATACACACGGCTTTGTTATCTATTGAAGCAGAAACACGCTTCATGATTGCTCCCACGTTCCTGTTCTCCATTTTGCAAATATCTTCTTATTTGAATTGAAAGAAGAGAGAAAAATGAGCCACTTCGTAGCAAGGTGCTTGGTCAGGCTCTCGTGCATCTTAATTTACTTGCTTGGTGCTTCATTGTTTTATCCCTAATTCTCCTCCGGAATCAGCAATTTCTTCCAACTTTCTCATGTCTAAGATGAGTCCTATGGAATGTCTTAAAACTATGGTGACTTGGTTTTATCCTTAGGATGTGTTCATCGGAACATAATTAGGAGACCACCATGTATTTAAGCAAATACATGACTTACTTAAAACCAATCAGAAATTAGAAACCGGCGAAAGAGCTTCAGCAGAAGGTTATGACATACTTTGCCCTGCACGAGACTCTGCACCAGGATTGCAACCAACCCCGCCATCCAAAGTTTTGCAACTCACTATATATCTGACGGCCTGCTCCACATCTATCGAATCCAGCCATTTTAGTATGGCAAGACAGCATATAGCACAAGAAGAGAACCTTCGAAGGGAAAAAAGGGGTGAAAGGGATGTCAATTATTTAAGAAACATCCTCAAGAAGCACAAAATTATAATTGATCAAAGACGAGGACAAGACACCGAGTATCAACTTCTCCTCATATATCCCCAGAGAAAGATTCATCTTCGTTTTGCACTGCTCTGATGTTTGAATCATTGTTCGGGCATAACAATGTACAACATTTGATACTAGAGATTATCCAACAGTAGCAATTTCAATCTCCATCCCTCCTCATCAATGTCTGGCTAGCAATACACACTATAAAGTAACTGCAATCAAAATTCTATAACATGACATGATCTGACCTCTTACATGCAAAACAAAACCTAATGTAAGTTTATTGCTCTCATGATGTTGAAAACTTAATAACATAGAACAACACCAAGAAACTTGCATCCATGGCAAAAGTTTGCAAATATTAGACGCTCTATTCCAAAGGATACAATCTGTCAAAAAGGGCCAAAGCTTGCACGGCACTGAGTGTATACGGCAGATATGGAAAACATCTAATGTTTCCACCAAATCTGCCAGCACAAGCAGCCCTAAGTGTCATTCTTCATTTTGTTCTTTGTAGTCAAGTTTTAGAATATAAATAAATAAAGCAACACTAATCACTCCTAAGACATGGTCATCATTGTAATAGATGAAATTTGCTAATCCCAAGCTAAAGTCTTAGTCATACTGTCAAATAAGAAATGTTTGATTGAATGTGGAGTGGAGGTTCTGTTAGATGCATGTTTTCATAGGTAATCGCAAAAGAGGAAGCCAAGAGACAAACAAATACAAACTAGACTCATTCTGGCATTGCAGGATTCAAGAAACAACTTCCTTTGAATCCACAGTGCCGAGTTTTCCAAAAAGATCTAGAGTGGTCTATCCCCAATATGCTCCATTCAATCTTAAGTTTATCCAAATCAACGACTCATAAGTTTCCTCCCTCTGAGTGCAAGATCAACCCAAAACTCAAATCAGCAAACTCCAAAATGCCGAATAGCAGATCCAGATAAACCAAGTTATTTTCAATAGCTGGCAGGAAGTGGACAAGAGAACAAAAAGAGAATTGTTAAAATTTCATACCTATCTTTTCAATAGACAGTATGTACTTGGCATGTTTATTGCCTGCGAGCTCCCCCATCAGTCAATAAGAGACAACATATCTATGAACATGGAATCACATCTTGCACATGTCACATTAGATCTCAGCAACTCAAGCACAAAAGGTCATCAAGTATCGTAAAGATCC
Organism: Corymbia maculata; assembly: GCA_014182735.1. Classification (NCBI taxonomy): domain Eukaryota; kingdom Viridiplantae; phylum Streptophyta; class Magnoliopsida; order Myrtales; family Myrtaceae; genus Corymbia; species Corymbia maculata. The sequence continues at coordinate 15,795,981 of CM024688.1, read as the reverse complement.
TATAAATTTAACAACAGAACATGTTCAACTTTGTTTTACAATAACACGCGTATTAACATCGAAAAGAGGGAATGAAGCACATCTCTCTTTCCAGTCGGAGAAGATGGGTCCGTGCTCAAATTGCTCGCATTCCCAATTTCTGCCTCAAGCACAAAATAATCTCCAGTTTAAAGAAAGCATGCCATTTAGACAAACAAGCACGGACACCCATCAGCAATTATGGCTCGAACTTTTGAGAAATCTTCATCTCACCTTCTTACACTACTATCTATCTCGATCACAACAAGAGATCTCCATTATTTTGTAGCTATCCGAGCTAGAAACCATCCAGCCTCAGGTCAAAGACGATCTAACCAGCAAGAAACGGTCGCGACATCAATGAAAATTAGCTGAAAAACGCAAAATAGATATCAAATTGAAGAACAGAAGCAGCTGCGTAATGATTAGTGGTGAAAAACGCTTGCAGAAGCTCCCCCAAGACCTTACCAGTCGATCTCTCAAAGATGAATTAGAGCAAAAACGAAGGTTTGATCTCAATTCAGAACCAAAATTGCCGTTCCGTCGACTAAAAGATGAAACAATCTTTCGTTATTCCGAGGAACGAAGGTTTAATTAAGCCCAAGAGGCTTTTTGGGCCAATGAAAACTGGGCCCAATTTTCCATTTTCTTTGGCTGAATATTTTTTGTTATGCTCAGTTTGTTTTGCAAAAAATAAATGAGTTGAAAAATATTTTCCAAAAAGTATTACTTGTATCGCTTATAAAAATAAATAATAGAGAAATCTATTTATTGTTTACTAAAATATTTAGACATAAATTATTATTGATAATGAAAATATTATTTATTAACTAATTATTTAAAGTGATACAAGATATCATTTTTAAGCAAATTTTTTCAGGATCATTTATTTTTCATGAAAAAAACACAGCATAATTATTGTCAAATGCTTCACCTGAATTTGACCAGTTGCATTTGGTCGCCAGGATATAATATCTGACATAATATGATTAAATGAAATTTTATATTATTATTAGGCCCGCCGTTAGTGTGTAAATGAAAAACAAAGAGAACTCCGGATAAATTGCTTAATTGACAAGTCTCTCTATTGGGCAGTATTTCTAAAGAGCCTAGCATTTGGTTGTGTTAAACTTTAATCTAGTCCATTGATATTTACTATAATTTCCTCTAAGCTATGTACCAATATAGTCTAGGACAAACAGAACTCTAATTTAACCTAACATTATTGCTGTAAAAGTGCCTTTGATGTCAGTTTCAGTATGCTTCGAAATAATGCCCTATCAAAACAAAAAATTAGATAATAAAAGAGACAATACTGTAAACACACATGTTTTAGTGGCTTGAAACTTAGGCTTGTCTCCATTGATCTCAACTTCCATCATTTATGGTTTGCAAGCAAACTAACCAAGACATAGGGGAACTGATGTCTCCATATAAATGCTGTATTTTTGCCGTTTGAAAAGGGATATTAAACACCAGTACAAACTCATTATAACACGACCCTTAGTTATAACATGTGAAGGTGGTTTAGGCTTGAACAAGCTAGAAACAAGAAATCAAGCTTGCGTTCTCAGTAATCTGTAGAAGTTGTTGCTGGGAGCAGAGTCCATTTTGGTTGCCTGGGTTAATACTTACTTTAACAGATTTCTATATGGTCTATTACCGCTAAAAGTTAGGTCCATTCTTAGGCGACATGCGATTGGCGAAGGACAGGGCACTTCATCCTCAGTTGGTCTTGCCGCCAACAAGATCAGATCTATTCGTGCAAATACAAGACAGCTTTATGCGGGACTCTTTATACTTGTCATATTGCCAAAGAAAGAGTGATGATGTTCACTAGAGATGCATCTGGTTGCTTTATCCAAACTAATGCTTTATCCTTGTCATTGGATTCAAGATAAATTAGAAGAGAAACATTTCTACTTGAGAAAGTTCACATCAATGATAATGGATCCGATATGATGACTAAAACCTTATCAATGGTGAAACTTATTTCTTGTATAAATAAAGCAGGTATACGAAACTTCCCTTGTGAGGTGGCACCCCCCCCCCCCGGGGTGAGGTTTGTTGAGATAGGTCCACCTCTTGCGGGGCCCATCTCATCATCTTAACTGATAAAAAGAAAAAGATAGCCGCTGAATGTTCTTGATCTAGAAGAGAGAGAACAATTCGTTGTTAGATAGAAAAAGAAGCGGAGAGCTTTGCTTTGAAGAAGATAAGAGGCAGTCCAAATTTGATAGTGAAACTTTGTCAGAATTGGCGGAAATTTCAGTGTGTTGTTCGTGAGTCTAAGATCTACAAGTTGATCAGTTTTGTTTGTTAAAATCTTCTCTGAATTGTCTATTAATTTTCTCTAGCAGCGGTTAGATCTTTCTTGCTTCTTTGTGTCAATCCACCTTTGCGGTGATGATATTTTACTAATGTGAAGAGCCTCTAACTCTGCTAATCGAGATGAACTACTATGTATTCTACTATTCTTGGTGATTAGTGAAAATTTTCAAGTGGCCCTATGATTTTTCCTGTATTGAGTTTTTCACTTAAAATTTGTGGGTGTTGCCTTGCTTAAATACTCAGCACTATCTCCACTGCATCGAGGTTAATATTGCTAGAATATTGTGACTGGTTGCTATTGGGGTTAATTTAATATTAATTAGTAGAGTTTTGGGCAAGCAATAAATTGTTGCCATTTCTCCCCAACACAAAGTTTGTCTTCAAGCTATGTTACAGAATAGGAATACTTGCTTGTCTCACTGCAGGCAAAGAATGGCGTAGCAAAAGACACTATGATGTGAGTTCGCGAGTCCAGTTGCAAATGGGTAGCTTTTTTATTATCAACTTCAGGCCCGGTTGAAAGGTTCGAGCCGAAACAAGTCCTCTTGGATTGACATTAATTTAATTCCGGGCTAGGTTAGGCCCGAAATTTGACTGACTTAAAAATTAAGAGAAAAGGACGCGAAGAATTTCCAGTCATCTCTGATCTCCATAACGCTGTTGGAAATCAATGCAACACCATTGAGAAAGCCAAGGGCGGCCGAAGGTGAGCCTCCCAATTCCGAGCCATCACCACCTCACCCTAGATGCCACCACCTCCGCTTCAAAAGTCGGAGCCAATCGGGCGGGTTTTTATTGAAAAGTGTTCTGACCTTTGTCCTCACTCCACTGACCAAAATCAAACACTATTGACAAATTTTCCCCAATGAAGAAATTTTAATTTTGTTAATTCTTTATTCTTTCTAATGAGGAAATAGGAGCCACATTGTCAACTTGGCATTTAACGGTCACATAAGCATTTTTTTTTTTTGGCCTTTTAATGGAAGGTCCTAATGTGAACAAATAAATCATAGTTCAAGAATTTGATTTAAAAAAAAAAATATATATATATATATATATATATATCAAAGATGACATTGCATGATAAAGTTTAGGGATTTTCCGTAGCATTATGCCATATCAAGATGATAACTTGCAAAAGAAAAGTGGGAAGATTTTGGGATTTGTCATCTAAAATGTGGCATCGCTATGAAAACATTTCTCTTGATGCCTAAGCAATGGATTATATCTCACGTACATTGACGTCATTTTACTTCATGAAGGGCATAATCATTGGTTTGATTACGTCAATAATACAAAAGTTTAGGCAAAGCAATAATCAAAGACATGGTCAAACTTGAACACAACATTATGATTAAGCATTGCCTTCGTGAGAATAGAACTTGGAATTAACCTGAATACTGAATTAGTGGGGCAAACGAGAAAGTGGACTTTAGGACTTTTGAAGGAGAAACATGATGATCAACATTGATAAATTTTAAGCTACTAACAAAATGAAAACCATTTGGGCATAAGATGTCGCATCTCTTTTCTATAAGTTACGACAATATACTTCTTTTAATATATATATATATATATATATATATATGCGTGTATTTTATTCTCTTATTTAAATGGACTATAAGAGAAGGGAAAAGATTGGAATGGTTAATCATTGAAAAAATTACCCAATTAGTCCTAAATTTACTGTATGAATATCAATTCAGCCATAAACTTTTCAACACAAATGTTTAAAATTGAATTAGCAAAGTTGAAAAGTTATGCATGAACTAGTATCTATAACATAGGTTTAGATTGATTGAACAATTTTTCCATTAGTCCTTTTCTTTGTGCTTCCTATATGGCTCAACTACATTTTCATTATGCAATAAAAATAACAAAAATCATTCTCGACTTTTTATTATAATTTATTTCGTGTCCTCTCTTATGTCAAGCATGTGTTTTGCACCTTGATGTCGAACAAGGTCTAAATTTTACATCTTTGACTCTAATAGACTATGGAAATTAGATTTTGCGGAGTGTAGATTTTCTAAAGCCTCTGGTTGCAAAGTGTGGATAAATTATGGAATTAGCAGATATTAAGTTAGTAATTGAGGTGAAAATCCAAGATTAGTTTTTGTAATTTACATGAAAACGTTTACACTATTTATCGTAAGGGAGATTGAAACAATCACTCAAATGCATTGGATGATCTAATGAATAGGTAAAACATACATTATTCACTTCCATCGGCAAATATAATTCCCACAGAGGACATTTCTCTATAGATTAACTTCTCTCACTTATATACCCAATCGACAATATTGATGATTTGTATTATTTTGGGTAATAGTATGGGAGGTCCCTAAACTTTTCCCTATCATGCAATGTTGTGCTAGACATATTTTTCAATTCCATATTATTTGCACATTTTGAATTTGACTCAATATTGTCATTCCTTCAAGAAAACTAATCAAATTGTTGAAATGGTACTTAACACCATTAAGTAGACATTTAATATGTCCATGGGACATCTACAAGAACAATGTTAACTAGCTGTTCAATTTAAACTGGACATGAAGTCAGGTCATGCGACCTAAATATGAAGTTGAGCATCTTCATTATTGACATATGATTTTTTGTCAATGTATCGATAAATACAGAAAAAATCAAACTAGGGTTTCCGATTTGTCATTTTTTAATTATGTCTATTACCTTGACTTTAGAAGACATTGGCACAAAAACTTGAAAAGTCAAATGGTTGACTTTTGGTCAATCCTTTGACTAAAAGTTAATCCAAAGTCAAATTTTGCCTTCTTGGGCCAGAATGTTCCTTTCAAGTCTAATTTAACAAGTGAAAATTTTGGAAAAAAAAAATCAACAATTTGACCATAAAATCAAATACCTAGTAAAAAGTCAACTAGGGTTTGATTTTTGGTCAAACCTTTGACAAAAAAAAAAATCACAAAAATATAAAAATTCATAATATCAATTCATTTTAGTTTCAATTTGACTTTAACATCAAGAAATTTGAAAAAATCAATTAAAAACCTCATTTTCCGAAATTTTCAACTTTAGGTTCAAAATTGACCAAAAATAAAATTACTTTTGTTCCAACCATAATTAGGTTTAGCTCCTTTTGTGAGATTCAATCTAGAGAGAATTATCTATTCACTCGTTCAATTAATTTTGAGATCAGGCAAAGCGAATGAGAATTGACATCCATTCTACATGATTTGTGAATGAATATTTCCATTCTACTCAATTTTGTGAGTTAAGTCCAAATTCGGGGTTGATTTTAACAAATTCACTTGTCAACTCGTTGATTTGGGAAATTTAGCTTACTTAGCCTTAAGAAAATAGGGTTTTTGAACTCCATTCAAGAAATTCAAGTTGACCCAATTAAGGTTTAATTTCATGAATTGAGTTCAATTTTGACATTGGCCCTCAATTTAATTTTGGCGAAAATTTCGTATCATCAATTAAAGGTCATTTTTTTTTTTTGGTTGAAAGTACGAAAATTTCATTGATAAGTAGTCAAGTGCCTTACATCTGAACATAAAATATCCAAAAGGCTCGATAGGGGATATTGGACCCAATTGTTTGGTAATTGATTGTTGCGATGGGCCTTCACTACCCAGTCCGTTGCTGTATTTGCGTCTCTCCTGCAATGGGTGATTGTTATGGGCCGAAGATTGGCTAAGATGGCTTGGGCTTTGTGGATGACGGGGCGCACTTCCCAGCTTAAGTGATCTGCTGAGGAACTCTCCTAGCTGATGTGATCTCCAAGTCTGCTTATCACGTTCCCCAGCTCAACTTGATCAGTTTCTATTGTCCTGTTCTGTTCTTCTCTTTTTGCAAGGCTTCCTTCGGCTATTCTATTTAGGGCTTCGATGATGGTTGTTGCCTCAGCTTGGATGGCCGATTCCACCCTCACAAATCGAGCGAACCCAGCGAGCAACATCCCCTTGTGGTTTCTGCAGACTCCCGTAACAGCTACCTCCCCGTTTCACTTTTGAAAGAACCATCGACATTCCACTTGACTTGAGAGATCCGCGGCTCGGGGGCTTCCACTGGTCTAGGGAGTTTTTCTTTTCGAGATCTCCTCTGTTCTTTCGTAAAGCTGTCCATTTGTTGACGCTTTGGTGTTTGATCAATGCCGAATCGATGAGGAGCGTCGGGTTGGGTAGCTGGTGTTAGAAAATGCAATCGTTCCTACCCCCAAATCTACCATAAAATCTAGGTAAGTAGCTCGAAAGACACCGTTGAGTGTTTTAACTAGTCGATCCACTCCTCTATGCGTGTGATTTGGCGTTGATTAATGTAGATCTGAATTTTGGAGTGTTCCCACACATTTTGTCCAGGGGTAGAGAAGGAATAGGTGCTCGCTAGTTTCAAGGTGGCGCTAGCATATTTCGCACTGAGCATCAAGTATTATATTTCTTCGGCATAGGTTCGCTCTTGTGGGTAAAGCATTGTGACATAGCTGCCATAAGAAATGCTTGAACTTTGGTTGTGTTTTGGCCTGCTATATTCATTGCCAAAGTGTTTTGGGTATTTGGAAAGATGAGGAGGCCTCTCCCTGTTTAGTGAGATGCTGTGTGGTATGGTTGCTATGATATGCACTCTTAACTATATATATGCATGTTTTTGTTGGTGTCCATATGATGTGATCCTCCTGCCTTGTTCTGTTTAGGGGAATTGATAGAATTTCTTCTGCCGTTTCCTATTCGAACAAGTCTCTAATGTTATGTTCCTTCCATGTCATGTGTGCCCCATCCACCAGTTCCGACACCATTTTAAGATCATTTCTATTTTGTGGACCTCCAAGCACTCCCTTAGGTAGCCACTAGTCTTCATAAATGTTCACCTTTTTACCATTTCCAATGATCCATCGGATAGATGGTTTAAGAGTGTTCCACCCTATAAGTAGGCTTTGCCATCCCCAAGAGGGGTTACTATCTCTTGCTGCTTGTAATAGATGTACATGTGGATAGTAGAGACCTTTGAAGATTTTACTCCATAGAGTTTCAGGTTGTTGTGTTAATCGCCAGGCCCATTTGCCTAACATAGCTTCATTGAAGATGATTAAGTCTTTGAAACCCAGCCCACCCATTTCTTTCCTTTAACAATTCCCATCTTCTCTAGTGAACTCCTCTATGATGGTCATTGGTTTTCCACTATAAGTCAGCAATCTTTCGTTCTATTGTCCTACAAATAGATAGTGGAATTTTGAACACGGACATGGCATATTGTAGGATAGCTTGCACTACTACTTTAATCAGTACCTCTTTTCCTGCCTTAGACATAAGTTTTTCTTTCCAACCCTCTAGTTTGGCATTTACTCTAGATAATATCCAGGCAAACATCTCCTTCTTAGTTCTACCCCGGTCTAATGGAATGCCCAAATACTTCCCCTTTTTTTCTATTTTCGGCACTCTCATTTCATTCGCTAAACTCCGCTTTAGGGCTAATGGGCAATCTTTACTGAAGAAGGTACCCGATTTGTTTAGATTAATAGCTTGTCCGGACGCAAAACAATACGATTTAAAATAGCAGCAATATTTCCGGTTTTTCGTAATTTTTCCATCCATGAAAAGGATAAGATCATCCGCAAACATTAGATGGGTAAGGGTAGGGCACTCCCTATTCAGTTTGATACCTCTTATGCTACCATCTTCGACCGTTTTATGCAGCATGTGGGATAGAGCATTTGCTACTAATATGAATAGGTAAGGGGATAGAGGGTCACCTTGTCGGATTCCTAGAGATGGCTAGAAATATGGTAGAGGATGACCATTAAATTTGATACTATAGGAGACGTTGTTACACATTGCATGACCCAAGAAACCCAGACATTGCTAAAGCCCATTTTAAGCATGCACACCTCAAGAAAGTCCCACTCTACGTGATCGTAGGCTTTTTTCATGTCAAGTTTTAGAATTGCCTGAAATTTTCTCCGTCATCTTCGTGTTCTCAACTGGTGGATTACCTCTTGCACAAGTAGAATATTATCCTATATCAGTCTTCCATGTATGAAGGCACTCTGTTCCATGGTAATCAGTTGGGGTAGGAATCTCTTCATTTATTAGCCAGCACTTTCGATATGATTTTGTAGGCAAAATTACATAAACTAATCGGCCTGAATTGATCCAATTTTTCTAGGTGTTTGACCTTTGGAACAAGAGTAATAGTGGTTTTGTTGAGTTCTAGGTTGAGGCGACTAGATTCACAAAATTGTTTTATCTCTTTGTAAACGTCTAGGCTAATTTCTTTCTAATGGTGTTGGAAGAATTGTCCATTTAGTCCATCTAGTCTAGGGGCTTTTAAAGCTCCCAGTTGGAAAGTAGCATGTTTGATTTCCTCTAGTGTGACTTCCCCTGTTAATGCCTGATTTATCTCCTCTGTCACTGAACATGGTAGCTGGTCTAGGACTGGCTGAAAGTTGCGTGCCCCCATTGTAGTATAGAGCTCTTTATAAAAGTCTATGGACATCTATCTAAGCTGGCCCGGATTGCGAGTCCATTCTTCATTTGGGTTTTTCAGCATAGTGATTCTATTTCGTTGTCTTCGCTGCACCGTTGTTGCATGAAAGAACTTTGTGTTTCTGTCCCCCCATTTTAGCCATTGAATGCGGGATTGCATCCCCCAATAGAGTTCCTCTTGTCACCATAATCTTTCGATCTCACCAATTAGCCATTGAACTATATTCTTGTCATTATTCAGCCTTGGACAGTTGATTAACTGTTGCATCTCCCCTTTTAGAGTTTGGATGGCATTCCGGGCATTATAGAACTTTTTCTTACTCCATGTATGGAGCTTCATAGTGAGCCGTCTGATTTTACTACACAATCCTTCCCATTGGTCTGCTATCATCATCCATGAATCCAACATGACGTGCTCATATTCCTCATCTTCCAACCAGTAAGCTTCAAATTTAAATTCCTTCTTTCGTCTCTCTATCTGAGGAGATAGATCCAACAATAAAGGGTTGTGGTCTGAACCAACAACAGGTAAGGCAAAGACCTCCGCCAACGGGAACTCCACCCTCCATTCTGTTGTACAAAGTGCCTTATCTAGTCTTTCCTTCACAAACTCATCCCCTTCTTTGTTATTTGCCCAAGTAAAAGCACACCCCTTGCTCTCTATGTTCATAAGTTCGCATGTATCTAGGAAATTTTGAAAAGCTTGCATTCTGTAATTTTTAGCTTGTCTTTTCCCTACCATCTCCCATACATATAGCACTTCATTAAAATCTCCAAGACAAACCCAAGGATCATGATTGATAGTTCAGGTAGATGCTATTTCAACCTTTCTTGGAAGTCAATAGGTGCATGGACAAAAGAGACACTCATGGTATGGTTCGTCTCCCCATCAGTGCAATTTATATGAATGCAATGCATGGAGCCCGATTTAATAGTTACTAATGCCTGGTCATTCCAAAAAATAGCCAAACCCCCAGCAATACCTCTTGGATTGACTATAAAGCTTTGTTGAAATTGTAATATGTGTTGTAGTCTCTTACACATCTCCTCCTTGTTTTTTTGTTTCCATTAAAAATAAAACGGCGGGCCTCTCTTGAGCCACCAGGGCTCAAATGGCTTGGAATATCAAGGGAGTGCCCAACCCCCGACAATTCCAGCTTAATATCTTCATTTGTGACTTGGTGGCTTATTAGGGCTAGCCACCAAAGCCCAACTCCGCGTTTCTTCCTCCATAAGGATAGGGGTGTCTAGTAAGGTTGCTTCATCAAGTACTGGCTTACTCATCCCCTGTGGTTTATAGGGGGAATATCTTTTCATCTTTTTCAAAGCTGTATATTTTGGTCCCTTGACTTTCCTTTCTACAAAATTACTGACCATGACATTTTTGCTTTTGTCGTATGGCTCAGTTTATTATTCAGTATCGAGGATTACAAGTACTGTGCCTATCTGATTCCATTGCATGTCCTCTTGGACAACTTCCTTACACTTTCCAATTCCCATAGGAGTTACTTGAGCCAGTTTAACCCCCTGCTGATTTTCATAGTGGACCATCTCTCTCTGATGGATTGGAATTTCAGGGGTATCTATTTCCTCCATCAGCTCCTCCATCAATTTTCCATAATATACATCCCAAAATGGGTTGTATTCATTCACTTTTGCTTTCATCCAAGGGCCAAACAACATGTCAATTAAAGATCAATTTGGATGAAATAAATTCCCCTAGGCATGGACAATTAAGCTATTAGGTGTCTCGCAATCTTAATTGAGTTCAATTTTGATTAATTTGCGAATTAAGACCAACAATTAGATGAGATTACCTGATTCAAGGCTTTCAAAGTCCAATTTGGTGTACCCATAGTATAAATCCAATAATTTTCATGCCAATTAGGTAATTAGGTTAATAAAAAAAAATCACAAAATTGTTTGTGGTTTAATTGGCCTAAAGTGCTTGAAATTGGACCGTCTCTCTTCAAAATTGGATCGTTTTTCTCCAATTAAGCAAATTTTCTTTTCAATTTAATCCATTAGGGACTAAATCATATAAACCCAAAATAAAATGGAGGTGAACTGCCCAAAGACCGGTTAAATCGATCAAACCGGTCATCGGTGGAGGAGGCAATTTCTGACATCCTGAATTTCAACCCATTTCGTGATTTATGAAATGGTTATTTTATCAATGCGTTATTAGTTATATTTACTTTGAACTAGCCCCTCATGAGTTTTTTTTTTGGTTAGGTCCTTCATGAGTTAACTAACTATTTGAAAAGATAATTAAGAATCGATATGTGTATGACTAGTGAATTCAATAAGAGATAGGCCGCTTGACCATAAGGATCAAATAAGGATGATACCACACTATTGTAAACCAATTAGTGAATAAAAATAAATCAATTCACTAAAACTACGAGGTCGGATTACAGGTGATTCAGCATGACTTCAATACTAATTGCAAACGACATTAAACCAAATTTTCTTTTGGCTTTGTGCTCAAGGTGAGCAATCAATCCCTCATGATTATATGACAATCAATGATTGTCTTAATTTGAAGAGGCATGATTGTGGATTGAAAAGCTATCAACCATAAGTCAAATATGCAAGAATCCCTAAACGTTCCAATAGTTAGGTTGTACTGAAGTCGCGATTGATTGATTTTAACCATGAATTTCAACTTGATTTCGGGTATCGAACTTTCAAGGACATCAAGACTAAGATATTGGATGTCACTTCATTAATTCTCAAATTTATCGTAAGCTTGAAAATTATTAGAAAATGATTAATGGGCCAAGAATTTGAGCCAAAAAAGGAGTTGAGTCGACCAAGGCACAATGGGCCTCACGCCCAATGTGGCTCGGCCAAGTGGGCCCAACCAAACCCACCAAGCCCAAGTGGGCCCAAGTAAGCCCATGAAAGCCTAATAGCATTTTCAAGCCCATTTCTCATCCTTTTGAGTCCAAACCAATTTTATTCAAGCCCGTATAAAATTTTGGCCTGCATATGTGTATAGTACAATATACTATACTTTGTGAAATTACCATTTTACTCCTTCTAGAAACTTGCAATAAATGGGAGAGGACAAAAGAGAAGAAAAGTCAAGGAAATGATGAAATTTTGGGAAATGGATAAAGCTTCTTGGAGAAGGCTTTACGGCACCGAGAAGACTTGGGTTCGAGTCCCGAGCACAAGAGAAAAGATGAATAAATATGACATGCATGAGTAAGAAAGAAAAGCTAGAAGTACATAAGCTCATGGCATGCATCATGTTCACAAATCATAGCAAGAGATGCCATTTCATGTACAAAAAGCATGTTTACATCTTTGAAACTGGTTTGCCTTCGACATGGTTTGCATGAGATGCTTGACTGGAGTTGATGATTTTGTGATGTACTAGTCAAAGGTAAGGACTATGCTTACTGAGTATTCTAAGTACTCATTCCTATTTTCTTACGGGTACTTAGCGAGCATGGCAATTTACTTTGGGTGTCCTGTAAAAATTGATGCATCGTATACGGATATTATGGATGTAGAAACGGATATCACATATCGGAAAGTCACGTCAACGGTTTAGGTCGAGAAGGGATATAGTGAATTAATCCTAATGTTCTTTGAGGCCTGGTATAGGTGGTATGATGGAGCTTGGGTAGGACCGCTCCAAGGTTTTGATATTCTCGGCCATGACGAGGAGGACGACCCATCCAAGGACTTGGACTAAGCTTGTGTGCGTACCGACTAAGTAGCAGCGATAGGGTTCCCAAATTTTGGGCGAGTACCTCCATAGCGGAGATAGGATACCCTAGCTTTTGGTGTTGTAAAATGGCCCAAGTTTTGATGTAAAATATGAGGCCAAGAATAGCCGTGTATGCTTTACCATGTGTATAATATAGTAGAAGTTGTAGTGTGCATCTCATGTTCCCATATTGTTTGTGTGTTGGGGAAATCGTGATGTTATGCATTCCGCTTGCGCATTATCACGAGACAAACGAATTCAGGATGGCGACAAAACTTGGAATGTCGCAAAATAACCCGCAGCTCGATGCCCCGAGAAAAGGGGGTCGTGACATTTTTCTTTTTAAATGGCATGAAAAAGTAAAAAAATATGCATGATCACTTTAGGTAAAACACAATGATTGTTAGATACTGAAAGGGTGCTAATAGAAATGTTAGTGTAACCTAAGTCCCCTGAAACCATGATCTCTAGTTGCGTAAAATTCTAAAGACCTCTTGTCACGTCCTAAACCCTAGGCACGCAACAACCCCTTGCCATGGTCAATTGAACGTAATGTACTAGGACTTGTTGACGACTATTCATTTTTAGTCTTTCATTAAGCGCAAGCATAAGGCAATTCATCCCCAGTCTAACAGACAATAAAATAATCACACAGGGATAGAGGATGAACAACAAAATAACATAACTACTCATTTATACATTCTTATTAGATTAACCCACGGATGATCATTTTCCGATTTACAAGCTCGACTAATGGTGCCGATCCATCCACTAAGCTGACCAAAAAGAAACTAGGCTCGGCTAATCCAAGAACCCTCGAGTTCTAAACTACCATCACTTTGACCCGTCGGACTCAAGCTCAGTAGGGTCATAGTCCAGGTCGTCGTAGTTCAGGCCAATCACTGGAGGAGCAGGGGCGGGGTTCTCCACTGTACCGTCAGGAGGGTCCAACTCCATGGGATCCCAGTCATCATCTTCAGGGCCCCTACTATGCGGTCCATCAAAACCTCGCAGGGGACCAATCAGCAAATCGTCTTGCCAGATGTACTATGCCGGGAACCGATAGAGTATCCATTGCTCCGGTCCCTCATCCACCCAGATGGTGATGACGTACTTCTCATATAAATGTATCTGACCCGGGAATCGATGGTGCATCACAATAGTCTCCCAATCTTGGGGGACCCCAAACTGCACTAGCGGAGGTGCCATCCTAAAGGAAAGGTTAACTACGACGGGTTGAGATAAAATCTCAGCGAGTTCTTCCCCTAAGCCCCGTTTAGCACACCAACTAGACCCGGGGTATCTCTCTAGAACCACCTCTCACACAACTCAACCGCAACAACCAGCAGTCAGCAATAAAATAACAAGCAGGGTTAACCAACAACCAAAAGCTGGTTCACATATAACCTTACCTGATATGCCATACTATGTATGTTATAAATTAGCACAATACACACAATGCACATGGCCATTAGATAATGTAGTTCACCAATCACATGCGAGTCGCATCACAAGTGATCTCACCTGGCCATTACCACACCCTGCACATTATTAGTTCATGTGTGCGTGCTATAAATAATGATGTGATCACCTCATGTATAATCGAAACCGATGATGCAATGTTTCTTGTACACTCTAGTATCCACACATGTTCCATTGGGCCGAGGCGCTACGGCATTACGACGCCCTTCCTCCGTAGAGGCATAATCATGCCCTTTCGTACCCTCGGACAATTCATCTTTTTCCCATTTTTATGAAAATCACACGATTCATACGGATACTCATGCAATTACACATTCAATTCACTTCATAAAATCAATACATATGAATTTACACATTTTAATTTTCAAATGAACAATGCATGAATAGTGAAATTTCAGAATTTAATAATTAAATAATTAAATTCCGAAAACAAAATAATTAAATAATTAAATACTTAAATACTGAAATTAGGTAATTAATTAATTAAAAAAATTAATCACATTAATCAAGCAATTAAGGCAAAACATGCTTAATTAATACATAACACTCAATTAAGCCTAATTAAGTACATGCTAAGACTTTATCTCACTAGTTATTGTATAACCACTTTCAGGCCCTTAGAATGGTGCACTCATAGTGAAGAATCCTACCCCCACTCCACCAGTGATTGACCCAACGAAACTTGAGTCCGATGGGTCCGAGTGATGATGGTATTGAACCCGAGGGTTCATTTTGTAAAGTTGGATTAGCCTAGCCTAGTTTCTTTTTGGTTTGGCTTAGAGGATGGATCGGCCCCTTTTGTCGGGCTTGTAAATCAGAAAACGATCCTCCATTGGTTAATCCAATGAAAATGTATAAATGAGTAGTTGCAATTATTCTTGTTGTTCATTCTTGTATCCTTGATTGATTGCCTGATTGTTTGTTGGATTGGGGATGGTTCATCTTCTGCTTGCGCATAATGAAATATTAAAATGAATGGTCATCGACGGGTTCTGGGATGTCACTTTCTATAGACCATGGTAAGAGGTTGTCGCGTGCTCAAGGTTCGAGATGTGATAGGTTTGGTTTGATTAGAAGCTCCAGATTATAATTCAGCAACAGGATATTATGCGGATGGACAAATGAGTTCAATTGCTGTTTGAATCTTAGAATCTCTTACTGACAAAAGAAGAGCTTGTTGGAATCCTGTGGTCAATCTAGAATGCCCGAAATGCCTATGTTTTTGGGTCAAGATAGCCGCAAGCTACCATGGTGGTAAATGAGGCTTTTTCAACGCAGAAAAGCTACTTTAGGTGGAACCCAGAGGCAAAATCGAAAATTGAGAGAGGCAGAAATCAACCTACGAAGTGGATCCCACCAGCAGCTGGAGTGTTGAAATTTAACTCGGATGGCTCGTGGAAGGGATGATTGACAGAGTTGTTGCTGGAGTGTACCAAGATTCGAATGGTGTTGTAGTGGACAATTTTGTCAAATCAATTCGAGCTTTGTCAATAATTGAAGTTCAAACTCTGGCCTACAACAAGCGCTTGAAAGGGTAAAGATTCTTTAATCTGCATGGAGAAACTGATTTGCAGGTTGTTATGGACAGTGATAACGTATCATTTGTGCGCTATGTGATGGGAACTGAGTAGAGACCATGGGCCATCCAATCTTGGATTGAAGATTGCAAATATCAGCTAGGCCAACTTAGAGGTGTCCAGCTAGCCCATTGTCTTAGAGACACAAATCAAGTCAGGGACTGGATCGTGAAGGCTCATCGCAAGAAGATTCTTCCTTGTAGTTGGCTTGCAAACCCTCCGCAAGCTCTTTTAGATTTATTATTCTCAGATGTTGCACAAACTTTGATTTAGTATCTAATGAAATGTGCATCTTTTTCAACCAAAAAAAAAAATCATCCCTTTAGTGCTATTCATAAGTTTTCATGATTACATTATTATCTAGATTTTGGAACATCTTTTCATTTCAATCATTTTCCTAAATCAACAGCAAATATGATATCTTTTTATTACATTTTCTTTTTTATCTTTATGACTATTACGATAGTTCAATATAAGTAAAAGTAGAACCTCATTTTGAGTTGAATCAAATGGATAATAAAATAGTAAAAGTTCCTTGAAATATGTCAATCTTGTTGGGGTTTCATGAATTTTGTATAGGCAAATTAATATAAACACAGCAGAAACAAAATGAAATATTTCTATATATGTATCTCCAAAGGCATTGTTCGTGCTTTTTAATCAAAAATCTAAATATAAAAGGGAGTTAAATGAATTACCTCTTGAAGCGCGCTTTAAACGAATTGATCCAAATGTTCTTCAGTTCAAGCCCCACCAACGTTGGACCTCTAGTTCAGACACACCACCAATGGACGTTGAACGAAGAGAGAACTTGCGAGTAATCACCACTACGATTGTGCTAGTAACTTCATGGAGATAATCCTTCGTATTCTTGATATTTTAGCCACAGCCCAAAATGAGAGAATCTTTTTTTTCTCTTTTTCGTTTTTGTACATGCGCGCACAAAAAATGCACACTCACCCTTTTTTATAAGAACCGTTCTACGAGCAAGAAACTACACACGATCAGCAACCATTACCGATCGTGGGACGACTAGAAACCGTTGCTGATCGTGTTATTCATGCCCATGATCAGCAGCGGTTGCTAAGCGTGTCTTTTTGTTGTTGTTGATCGTGTCTTGCATGCTGATTTTTATTTTTATTTTATTAAAAAGGAAACCACGCACATGATGTGCGTCGCACACGGTCAGCAATTGTTGCTGACCGTGTGCATAATATAATTAATTAATTAATTAATCAATTCCCAAAAATAAAAAAAGAACATAATTTATTGAGTGCGCATATAGGGTACATTAACATGTATCCACTTTGGACATGCGTGTGCATCATATACACGTAGACTCATGACTATAATATAAATTAAATTAAATCACATTTAATTTAATTTCATGTCAACTCAATGCAACTGTAATAATTGCAAACATATTTGCAAAATTATTTCTCTCTTGTTCCATGTTATCCTAATTGGTTATAGTGTGTGACATCCCTAAGTTCATCACTAAACTGGTAGTAATACTTGTACTAACACATTAGTACTCCCAAAAGAATTAATTGTCCCAATTAATATTTGGGTCTTACAAGCCATGATTGACATCTAGCAATAGGTCATGGCTACCCAGATAGTGTAAATACTTTAAGAACATAATGAACCTGTCAGTTTTGGCTACAGTGTAATTCAATTCCTGTCTTACTATGCCCTGATCAAACAAAGACCATGGAATATTTGTCAAGTCACCAATTCGATCATATGCATAAATCTAATTGACGTGTGTTTTATTTGAGACATAAACAATTTATTCTCAGTTACAACCCCGGCCGAGGATTTCAATGCATTGTCGTAATTAGATTACATAGGACATCATTATTATACCTTGCATCTAACAAGGAGACAGATTCCACATTGCGCACATGTGCAACTTCGTATATCAACAAACTATGACCATCAGGTATAAAGACGGATCAACGACCCGACATTATGTGCACCCGTAAACCATAGTTGTTCGACACACAAGTTAACATTGTGCCTCAAGTCTAAGGATTATTTACACAAGACCAAAGCAGGAACAACTAGAGATTGACCATGCTAAAAGCTTCCATGTTGCTAATCGTTCCATATACATCACATTCAGTGAATTTGTCTAATACAAACACTTGTGTTCTAACTCAGGTATCATAATACCTAATGAATTGGGACTCATTATTCCCTTAAGTATCCAATACTTAATGGTGAAGTTAAGAACACATCGGTTTCAACAGGATTACAAATATCCACTCAATAATCCATTGACCAGGAACAGTTTAAAGATTCAGTCTAACTATGAACCCGTCACATATATTCTTGACGTCTCAAGAATATGTCTAGTTGCAACTGATCTTATGGAATCATTAATAAAATAATTGGACAAATGAATGAATACGTCATTGCCATTAATTAAATAATAATAATGATAGTACAACTGAAATCCCTAATATGTAACTATTACATAGTAGCTTTAGGGCATACATCCAACAATCTCCCACTTGCACTCAAGCCAACTTATCTGGTACCTCAAACCCATTTTGTCAATATGCCTTTAAAGAGAAGATTGAGGTAAGGCCTTAGTGAAGGGATCTGCCACGTTTTCCATTGAGACAATTTTTTGCAAGGCGATATCACCTCTCCCAACAATTTCTTTGATGAGATGGAAGCGTCTCTCAATGTGCTTGGACTTCTGGTGAGACCTTGGTTCCTTAGCTTGAACTATCGCCCCATTGTTGTCACAAAACAATGTAATCGGTTGCTCAATTGAAGGAACGACTCCAAGTTCAAAAATAAACTTCTTCATCCAAGCGGCTTCCTTTGCTGCTTTAGAAGCAGCTACATACTCTGCCTCAGTGGTGGAATCAGCAGTGATGCTTTGTTTGGAACTTTTCCAACTAACTGCGCCACCATTGAATGTAAAGGCAAACCGAGACGTAGACTTATAATCATTAGGATTTGATTGAAAATCGGAATCCGTATAAGTTATATCTTTAAATTCTCCTTCTCCATATATCAAGAATAAATCCTTAATTTTTCGCAAGTACTTAAGAATATTTTTGACTGCTATCCAGTGCTCTTGTCTTGGATCAGACTGATATATGTTAGTGATACTTACAACATGCGCAATATCAAGTCTATTACATAGCATAGCATACATTATGCTTCCAATAGCAGATGCATATGGTATCTTTGCCATCCACTCTCTTTCTTCAGAAGTGTTAGGACACATCTCCTTGGAAAGACAGATCCCTTGCCTAAACGGCAATAATCCTCTCTTGGAACATTGCATGTTAAAACGTGTTAACACATTGTCTATGTACGTAGACTATAAGAGGCCAATCAATCGTCTCGATCTATCTCTATAGATCTTAATACCTAAAATGGAAGTTGCCTCTCCTAAATCTTTCATGGAGAATTTTTGTGACAAGAATAGTTTTATCGATGATGTCATCAGTATATCATTCCCAATCAAGTATATCATCAACATACAAAACTAGAAACACAATTGCATTCCCACTGATCTTCTTGTATACACAAGGTTCATATGGATTTTTGATGAAATCAAACGATTTGACTATCTCATCAAAACGGACATTCCAACTTCTGGAGGCTTGTTTAAGTCCATAAATGGATCTTTTAAGCCTACACACCTTCTAATTTTCACTATTGGATTCAAAACCCCGTGGTTGTTCCATATAGATGTCCTCCTAGAGAAAACCATTTAGAAAAGCTGTTTTAACATCCATTTAGAATATCTCATAATCAAGGTGTGCAGCTATAGCCAACAGAATCCGAATGGATTTTAGCATGGCCACAGGTGAGAAAGTTTCATCATAATCGATTCCTTCTTTCTGACGATATTCTTTCGCCACTAGCCGTGCTTTGTAAGTTCCAATTTGACCTTCAACATTCATCTTCCTCTTAAAAATCCATTTACAACCAATTGGTACAATACTATCAGGCAGGTCAACTAAGGTCCAAACATCATTAGAATACATTGAATCCATTTTAGATTTCGTGGCTTCTAGCCATTTACCAGAATTGATGTCTGACATCACCTCCTCATAGCTTTTAGGATCACCGGGTTAATCACTATCATTCACAATGAATAATGGTTCAATAAAATCAACCGAATGTCTATAACGAGCAGGTGGGCAAGACGTTCTCGCACTTCTCCTAAGAGGTTGTATATTAGAAGCTCCCACTGAATCAGAGATTGGTATATGAACTCGATTGTTTAGTACTTCATTATTTTCTTCTTATAAGACTATTTTCCACCCAGCACCACCTTCTTGGACGAACTGATTCTCTAGAAAAGAAGCGTGCCTACTCACCAAAATTCTTTGGCCTAAATGAAAATAGAAATAATATCCAAGAGTTTTCTTTGGATATCCAATGAAGTGACCTTGTTCAAATCTCGCCTCCAATTTGTCCATTTTTAGCTTTTTAACAAAAGCTGGACAACCCCAAATCTTAATATGATTAATACTTGGTTTCCTATTATGCCATATCTCATAGGACGTAATTGGTATAGATTTGGACGACACTCTATTCAGTATATATGCAGCTGTCTCAAGGGCATATTCCCAAAGGGATATAAGTAAATCGATGTAACTCATCATAGATCGAACCATATCTAATAAAGTACAATTTCTTCATTCATATACATTATTATGTTCTAGAGTTCCAGACAGTGTCCATTGTGATAAAATGCCATTCTCTTTAAGATAGTTCAAAATTTCAATACTAAGGTATTCACCTCCTCGATCCGATCGAAGAGCCTTAATACACTTTTCTGCTTGTTTATCAACTTCAACCTTGAATTCCTTGAACTTTTCAAAGGATTCAGATTTATGCTTCATTAGGTATAAATAATCATACCGTGACTGATCATCGGTGAAGGTAATGAAGTAAGAATAACCATCTCTAGCAGTTTCATTAATTGGTCCACATACATCTGTATGTATTAATCCCAATATGTCAGCAGCCCATGCACTATGTCCCACAAAGGGCGCTTAGGTCATTTTTCCCAAAAGACATGCCTCACAAGTCGAGTATGACTCAAACATTGATAGATCAATGTACCCATCATTACTCAACTTGTTAATTCTATCTTCTCCAATATTACCTAATTGGAGATGCTAAACATACTTTTTATTTGGACTGTCTCTAGGGCGTTTATTAGTTATGGCATTTATATCAATTATATTTTGCTTATTGACATTGGTAATCGCATTACTGGACATTGTAATGGTATAAATATTATTGATTAATAAGCCAGAACCAACACATCTTCTATTATAATAAATAAAACATACATCATCAACAAAAGAAAATTCATAATTCTCTTTACCTAAATGAGTTATAGAGATGATGTTCTTAATAACATTCTTATAATGCAAACAGTTCTTTAAAACCAATACATGTCCAGAAGGCAAACATAAACGAAAAGTCCCTATAGTTAATGTAGCAACTCTTGTTCCATTGGCAAATGTCAAGACAATCTCATTTCTCCCTAGTATCCTGCTTGTTTCCAGATTCTATAAAGACATACAAATATATAAAGTTGTGGTAGAATCTAGAATCCATGAGCTAGATTCAGCACTAACCATAAGATTAGTTTCAATAAGCATAGACACCATACCTTCATAAGATTGGTCTTTGGGTTTAACCTTTAAGCTCGCAAGGTATTTCTTACAGTTTCTCCTCCAGTGCCCCTTGACACCACAGTAATGACATTTCCTTTTTTCAATCTTGGGTTTTGGTTGCACAACATGTTTGATAGGCTTTTTCCAGTTCTTTTTCTTCAAAATAGTCTTACTCTTTGAAGAAGAAGCCTTAGCCATAGCTACTACATTTGGCCTCGTGTTATGCATTTCCTTCTCATAAACTACCAGCATGCTATGTAACTTAGCAAGAGTCTTATCCATCTTATGCATGTGAAAGTTTTGGACAAAACCAGAGAAGGAATCGGGCAAAGATTAGAGGATCAAATCCACTGCTAACTCGTTGTCCGTAACGAGATTCAGCCTAGCCAATTCTTCAATGTGCCACATCATTTTCAAAGCATGATCATTAACTGATGATCCTTCAGCCATCCTCATACGGTACAATGCCTTAAATATCTTATATCTAGAGGTTTGACTATTCTCATCAAAGTATTCCTTTAAGTGCAAAATGATCGACCTAGCATCTTCCATAGATTCATACTTCTTCTGTAATTTGTTATTCATCGAAGCAAGCATATATGACCTAACTTTTAAGTCATCGTCACGCCACTTATCATAAGTGACACGCTCCTCTTGAGTCCCACCCTTAGGAAAGGAGTTTGGCATCTTTTTATCAAGCACATACCCAATTTTTTCTAAATTGAGAACAATTCTCAAATTCCTTACCAGTCAGTGAAATTGGGTCCAGTCAAACAATTCTTGTCAAGTATAGAAACGAGTGGGTTTGTAGTCACCATTTTCAAAGTAATAATATATCTATTGCAGAAAATAAATTGTTAGCCGTTATACCTTTCAAAATAACTATTTCATTTTGGCCTTTAAATGAAATAGATCCTCCCACTAAATTTATATTCAAATCCCATACTCCTTAAGATGGGAAGCAGTAATCTTTGTTGGGTAAATATTACTAGTGGGGATTGGAGTCCCACCAGCCCAAAGCCCACCTCACCTAATAGTAATTGGTGTCTTATGAACTTAGTGAGTGAACTAACTTGTTCAACGCATCATATGCAAGTTCCAATCATAACTTTGGCCTCTAGACCATGAAAGCCTCACCTAACAGTTATTGGCATTATGATCATAGTTAAGTCTAACCCATCGTCTCATGCAAGTATTGAAAGCACAAACGATTCCCTCACCTAACATTTATTAGAAATCATTTGGCTCCAACCTCACAACATCACATGCATAATAGAGTGGTCTAATATTATGAAATTATGAATGGTAATTAACCCCTATGTATCCATAGCCGATCAATTAACCACCATAATATTGGATCAAACAACGACGATGGAAGGCCACGAGTTCAAAACCCGTTTCGACTTAATATTATTAATAAGGAGATTTGGGTCGTTATTAATGTTCTCATTTTGCACATTAACCAGTTTAATATGCACGATAACATAAACACAAAATAAATAGATATCATATAAACATCTATCCTACGTGGTGATCATGGAATTATGGTTCAATGTGTCTCGAGCCAATGAGACCCATTTAGCCATTTTAATGTTTTATTAATAGGCACCTGCTCTTCACTTCTCTTTCAATCTTTGAACTCTTCAAAGACTGAGCCCATAGAGCTCTTCGGCTTAATGGCTCCTCTCAAACTCATAGCATTTACATCAACAATTGATAAAACAAACTATGCTAAAATTACATTTTATAAAAAATTAAAATAAAATAAAAGAAAGGATGCAGCCTCCATTTAATAATTATAACCCAAAAATAAATACCTATAATCATCATACATTCATCCATACAACAATCATAATGATTAGAGATTTTTCCATGATCACCACCCTTCCTTGCGAGCAATAAATTCAAAATTTAAAGCTCCACAAGGCATAAATAAAATTATGCATTTAATCAAATCTAAAGTTGAACAACGCAAATTACGTTAGGAAGTCAAATCAATGAAACAAAGTTCACGAGTGTGATTCCAAATGGAAGTTGCATCGTCATCTTTAAATTCACAATTGTGAATCATATGCAAAATATAAACGCAAAGTATAACAAGTTACGGATTTTTTATTCAAAATTGATTTAGTTCCAATTTTGCATAGTTGATTAAATTTATCACATAAATTAATCAACGTCTATGCAAAAATCTATGAACTATAAATCAATTAAACGCACGAAAAATGCCTAAGGTTGGCTCTGATACTACTGTTGGGGTTTCATGAATCATGTATAAGCAAATTAATATAAACACAGTAGAAACAAAATGAAATATTTCTATACATGTATCTCCAAAGGCGTTGTTCGTGCGTTTTAATAAAAAATCTGAATATAAAAGGAAGTTAAACGAATTACCTCTCGAAGTGCGCTTTAAACGAATTGGTCCAAATGTTCTTCAGTTCAAGCCCCACAAACGTCGGACCTCTAGTTCAAACACATCACCAATGGACGTTGAATGAAGAGAGAACTTGCGAGTAATCACCACTACAATTGTGTTAGTAACTTCGTGGAGATAATCTTTCGTATTCTTGATATTTTAGCCACAGCCCAAAATGAGAGAATCCTTCTTTTCTCTTTTTTGTTTCTATATGTGCACTCACAAAAAATGCACACTCACCCTTTTTTATAAGAACCGTTCTACAAGTGGGAAACTACCCACGATTAGCAACCGTTACCAATTGTGGGACGACCAGCAACCGTTGCTGATCATGTTATTCATGCCCATGATCAGCAACCGTTGTTGATTGTGTCTTTTATGCCCACGATCAGCAGCCGTTGTTGCTAATTGTGTCTTGCATGCATGATGGTTAGCAACGGTTGCTGACCATCATGCCATGCATATTTTTTTTTTTATTATTAGAAAGGAAACCACGCACATGATGTGCGTCGCACATGGTCAGCAATTGTTGCTGACTGTGTGCATAATATAATTAATTAATTAATCAATTCCAAAAAAAAAAGAACATAATTTATTGAGTGCGCATATAGGGTACATTAACATGTATCCACTTTGGGCATGCGCGTGCATCATATGCACGTAGGCTCATGACTATAATATAATACAACTTAAATTAAATCTCATTTAATTTAATTTCATGTCGACTCAATGTGACTGTAATAATTGCAAAATTATTTCTCTCTTGTTCCACGTTATCCTAATTGGTTATGGTGTGTGACATCCCTAGGTTCATCACTAAATTGGTAGTAAGACTTGTACTAACACATTAATACTCCCAAAAGAATTAATACTCCCAATTAATCTTTGGGTCCTACTAGTCATAATTGACATCTAGCAATATGTCAAGGCTACCCAGATAGTGTAAATGTTTTAAGAACATAATGAACCTGTCAGTTTTGGCTACAGTGTAATTCAATCCCTATCTTACTATGCCCTGATCAAACAAAGACCATTGAATATTTGTTAAGTCACCAATTCGATCATATGCACAAATCTAATTGACGTGCATTTTATTCGAGAAATAAACAATTTATTCTCAGTTACAACCCCGGCTGAGGATTTTAATGCATTGTCATAATTAGATTGCATAGGACATCATTATTATACCTTGCATCTAACAAGGAGACAAATTCCATATTGCGTACATGTGCAACTTTGTATATCAACAAACTATGACCATCAAGTATAAAGACGGATCAATGACCCGGCATTATGTGCACCTGTGAACCATAATTGTTCGACACACAAGTTAACACTGTGCCTCAGGTTTAAGGATTATTTACACAAGACCAAAGCATGAACAATTAGACATTGATCATGCTAAAAGCTTCCATGATGCTAATCGTTCCATATGCATCACGTTCAGTGAATTTGTCTAATATAAACACTTGTGTTCTAACTTAGGTATTATAATACCTAATGACTTGTGACTCATCATTCCCTTAAGTATCCAATACTTAATGGTGAAGTTAAAAACACACTAGTCTCAACAAGATTATAAATATTCATTCAATAATCCATTGACCAGGAATGGTTTAAAGATTCAGTCTAACTATGAACCCATCACATATATTCTTGACGTCTCAAGAATAGGTTTAGTTGCAACTGATCTTATGGAATCATTCATAAAATAACTGGACAAATGAATGAATACGTCATTGCCATTAATTAAATAATAATAATGATAATACAACTGAAATCCCTAATATGTAACTATTACATAGTAGCTTTAGGGCATACATCCAACAAATCTATGTTTTCTATCACAAGTAAGATTCAGTAGCCCAGAGAATGTCATATTTGGGGCTTTGAGTACGTAACCGTTTAGCATCCAAATTTTGATATAGATACTGGTTGTTGAATGGACTGTGGCAATCTGATTGCAAAGCATGTCGAACTTATTGATATGGGGATGTCGCAAATGTTTATTTTGCAATGCTTGTTGATATTTTTTGGTAAGCTCCCCTCTGACTTGGATTTTGCAGCCTCTCTCTCTAACGAACTAAGAGATTTACTGTCAGTGGTAAGAAGGAAAAGGAGCCAAATAAGCTAGTATACTTCCATTCGACGTCCCTATTTTGAGGAATCTAGATTTAGATGAGCATCGTGAGACGTGTTAAAAGGATACTGGCACGGCAAGCCATGCTTTCTGCAATATCGAATGTTGGTGTTTGAACTAACTCTACATTCAAGCTTCCTGATTGTAAAGATAGCTTCGACTGAACAATGGCTTGAAAGGCCATGGTCTAAAGATGGTAATCAACCGTATTCCATATGGTTTCTTTTGTTGCTGAATGCAACAGACAATGGACAAGATCTTGTCCATTCAAGCGATTAAGAATCTCACCTTGAACATTAAGGCAGATGGCTACAGAGGTTACACAGCATCCTGAGAAATTGCTGGGACTCCTCACAGTGATCCGTATGGCAGACAACAACCAAGAAGTTTAAGCAACTTATTTTGTTCTTATAGGGGTACCGTCATTTTAACTTATTTTACAGTAGTCTGAGAGTTCAAAGAGTGATATACCAAATTGATTTGCAAATTAATCTGACAAACTAAAGCCGCATATTTAACAAATGAGCAATATTTATGTCACGCCCCGACTCTCGAGCTTGCGACAACCCCTTCTCTTGGTCAATTGAAAGCGACGTCCCAGGACCCATCGACGACCATTCATTTTATCTTTCGTTAAGTGCAAGCGGAAGATGAACCATCCCCAGACAAACAAACAATCAAACAGGGATAGAGGGGTGAACAACAATGACAACATCAACTACTCATTTATACATCTTCATTGGATTAACCAACGGAGGATCGTTTCCGAATTACAAGCCCGACAAAAAGGGCTGATCCATCCTCTAAGCGAAACCAAAAGAACTAGGCTAATCCAACAGTACACAAAGAACCCTCGGGTTCAACACCACGGTCACTCGGACCCATCGGACTCAAGCTCCGTCGGGTCGATCACTGGAGAAGCGGGGGCAGGATTCTCCACTGCGGGTACGCCATTCTAAGGACCTGAAAATGTTTAACCACGACGGGTTGAGATAAAATCTTAGTGAGTTCTTCTCCCTAAGCCCCGGTTAGTACGCCAACTCAACCCGGGGTATCTCTCCAGAACCACCCCTCACTCAACCCACAATCAATATTCGGTTCGCATGCAACCTTACCCGGTATGCCATACCCTGCGCGTCCAATCTCATACAATTCAAGCAAGGCACACGGCCGTTAGATGAAACAGTTCATCAATCACATGCGAATCGCGTCACAAGCGATCTCACCTGACCATTGCCACACCCTGCACGACTATCAACTCATGCGTGCGTACCATAATTAATGCGATCATCGCGACATTAAGAGCATGCGAATAATCAGAGCATCTCACACAACTTTCTCATGTCTCACACTCACACATGCTCCGATTATTAACGCCCCCTCCTGGGCCAACGGCACAACCTCATAGTTGGCGGTTCCTGGCTAAAACAGCTTCGTCCTCTTTACCTTGAGGCACGGCGACGTCAGGGGTCATCCATTCCCTCTGACGGCATTCCCAAAGGAGCACAGGACCCGCCCACTACCGCAGTCCCCAGCGGGGGAACATAGGACCCGCCCACTACCACAGTCCCGTCATATGTCCCCCGTCAGGCATCCGACCGAAGTCAGGCGACCAAACGGCCACGGCACAACCCCATAAGGATTGGCGGTCTTCCGGCAACACCGGGTTCCCTCTCTTAATGTGATCATGCAACACATTATCAAACAATCCATTTATATCTTTGCTTTGTCGTGAATGAAACATCACCCATGCTCATGCGATATGCCATTTCAGATAACCCACGCAATATGTCATGCGATCTCACTCGACAATTCCAAAATCCAAATCCAACCACCACTCGATCACTCATTTCATCATCAATCATGAGTATAATTAACAATCGGCACTTCAATTAATCATAACAATCAATAGCACATCAAATTAAGACAAAAATTAGTTTCCGGATGAATAGTGCCGTGAACAGTAATTGTGAACAGTGCTCGTGAACAGTGATTTTTCCGAAATTCAATTAATTAAAACATTTAATCCAAAAATTAAAAAAAACATTAATTAAAACAATTAATCAATTAAATTAAAGCAAATCATGCTTAATTAAACACATAAGCATAATTAATCCCAAATTAAGCACAATTAAGCTAAATAAGCAAAATTAAACTAATATAATCTTAATAATCTATCTAACCACCTATCTTAGGGCTAATACAACTTAATTAAACCCCTTAAACCAAGATTAACACTAACTAACCAACCCTAAGCAAGTTTAGGCACTAAATAGGGATTAGGAGCTAAACTCACCCGTTAAGCGGGCCGGCGACACGGACGCGGCGGCGGCGACGAACCCGACACCCGGGGACCTCTACCACAGCGATCCAAGGTGATCCCGGGCTCAACACAGCAGCAACAGCCTCGAAATCCCTTTGCAACTCGAAAACCGCACCGCACGGGAGGAAAGTGGGCGATCGGAGTTGAACGGGCTGCCCGAGCTTCGGCGAGCGGCGGAGCCGGTGACCAACGGCACTGGGGGTCGAGGGGGAACCACTTGAGGCTGGGATGGGTGGTGGTTTGGCCGGAAAGGGAGGAAAATGGCCGAAACAGCAAAACAGAATAGCAGCAGGCGGTCAGAAAACGGTCCGGCAACAGCCGGCTTTCGGCCGGAATACGGGACGACCGGCAGCTCTTTCCGGCAATCGGCTGACGCTATCTGAACGGAAATTATCTTCTGAACACAACGGCGGGTGGCATGAGACGAGATTCCAACGAGAAGGCAATGAACAACTCAGATTTCGGTGAAAGGTCAAACTGAAAAACAGAAGGAATGAAGGAAAACCATGGGAGAGAGGTGTGCGGTTTTTGGAGAAGATGAAGAGGAGAGAGAGAGTGAAGTGAAGGCTGAAGGATAAGCCTTATCAAGGCCATCAATGCTTGCCCTACTTGCCAAACAATGACCTCATCTTCTCTCTCTTCCTTTTGACTTTTCTTCAAAATATCCAAGGGCATTTTGGTCATTTCCACCTTGCACATTTCCCAATTTGTCCTTGGGCTGAAAATGGAGAACGGGCCTAGGAAAAAGGCTGGAAAATAAATAGGAATGGGCTCGGGAATTTATTGGGCTTGAATCGGCTCGGTTTTAGACAATGGGCTCGGAAGGGTAAAGGGTCGGTTTAGCCCAACAGGCTCACTTACTTGCCTCGGGCCTTCCATGGTGGCTGTCCCACCTTGGGCGTGAGGCCCACACTGTTCTTGCCCGGCCCACGTCCTCGTAGGCTCGTTTTCTTGGTCCGAAAATCCCTTTTCCAAATACTCGGCTCAACCCAAGAAGCGGTGTCATTGTCTAAGAAGTATCGTCCAAAAGTCCTTCTCGAACATTCCCGAAAATTCGAAGTCCAATATTGGATTCTCATGCCATGTCAATTTCGCCCGAATGCCATTTTGGTACTACTCAGATTGACAGGGGGCTTCGAGGATTCACGCGTAACCGACTCGTGCCAATTCACGTTCAAGACTTCTCGACACATGGACGTCCTTAACTACATGAAATTGCGAAGAATCGATTCTTATTTCAAAGTACACGATTATCAAGGATCGACATAGGGCCATTCGCGGGTTCGATAATAGTAGATGGAATCACCCGTCGTTCCATTATTTTTGTTCGCGAATCGACTTCTAGTCGTCTCTGAAATCGGCCTGCATATCTATAGGATCGTCCTTACGCAAGTTTCACGGTCGAGTCGTTTTCCCAGGTCAGGTTCTTTAGTCGCACGAGTTCTGTCCTCATTAGCCTTTCCCCTCAAGGTCAGTATCTCGGAGTGATCGGCCCGAGTGAGATCAACCAACAATGCATTGGCGAAATTAATGTTCATTCATCCCTTAAAGGGCTCGAATTTCAGGATGTTACAATTTAACTACTCGACTAGGGTCACATTACTTTGAGTCAGTTCTATATTCTCAGCATTGGTCATTTCTCATATAGCCACACAAGGCTTGTATGGTTTTAAGCGATGGGCACATTGAAGTTATCTTTCAATGCATCAGTCAGACAACGACCAAGAAGTTTGAGCGACTTATTTTGTTCTTATAGGGGTACCGCCCATTCAACTTATTTTACAGTAGTCTGAGAGTGCAAAGAGTGATGTACCAAATTGATTTGCAAAATAATCTGACAAACTAAAGCCGCATATTTAACAAATGAACAATATTTAACTACTCGACTAGGGTCACGTTACTTTGAGTTGGTTCTATATTCTCAGCATTGGTCATTTCTCATATAGCCACACAAGGCTTGTATGGTTTTAAGCGATGGGCAAATTGAAGTTATCTTTCAATGCATCATTAGTACATAGGGAAGCAACCCCTACAAATCAGCTTCGAAGAGGGTGTGCATTCATTTAAAGATATTCATTCCGAAAGTCGTAAAAGCTACAAAAATTCTCCTACAGCATTCGTCAATCCACATGGTGGTGGATCAAAATGTACACAATTGAGCAAAGAAAGCAGTACATGTTCCTAGGACCACATTCAAGGATAAAACCAAGTCTTTAGTCATTTCTCAGGACTCATCTTAGACGTGAGAAAGTAGGAATGTATCAAAAAGTGGATACCATTAAAGCCAGTCGCCACAGTTTAGGCACATTCTGTGCAACCAACCACAAACTTCTAGTCCTTTCAATCATATGCAGCAGACCTCAAATTACCAATGGAAAATACAACTGCCCAAAATATGAAAGAATAAAAAAAGAGCTGGATATGCCATTTAATTAGGTACGATGAACCAAGAAGAGAAGCATTGTTTGCTTCATTTTCAATCATTGAGAGCTCCTCACAGGTAATAAACAGACAGTGGATACTCATTAAAGCGACTATTATTCAGACCTTAGAATATACTTGCAGAGAAACTCTTCATGAGAAGATGCTCAACATCCTGTGTAGAAAGTTTTGCGTGCTCTGCAACAACATTCACATCACTGTTCTCCATCAAATCCGTTTCCCGAATTTCGAAGCTTTCTAATCTTAAGTCAGCTCACCAAATGCATGAAATTCTTGTAATACCCCAACTAACAATCGAGCAGTCCACAAAAGCATGGCAACATAACTAGACTAGGCATTCAAATAATCAAACAACTGCAAGAAAGCAGACCCTTGTACGACTATTACCATTTGAAGCTAGAGCTAGAGCTAGAGCTCATGTTTAACTATGCAAAGATAAATGACACGATTACATTCAACTAAACACCACTGCCACACCACTCTTACCTGTTCTTCAGTGATTAGTTAGTGATCCAGAGCTTGAGTCCATGACCATGACTCCTGCCACTGATGGAGTTAATGAATGCACCAAATTCCTCCAACTGAGCGGCAGTGAAGAAGAAAATGTGCCCTAGAGTGAAAAGTGGCACCAGAGAAGGACTTGAAGCTCACGGACATGGAAATTGAAGCTTGCGAAGAAGGATTTGCAGCTTGCTGATGACGAACTTGAAGCTGAAGGATGATGGAACCTGGGAAAGAAGAGATGATGGCGACTGACACAGCGAATGATGGACTGAAGCTTGCGAGGAGCAATGAGTAGCTTCATGGATTGGGCGACAGTGATTTGCTTGAGCAGCGGGAGAGAGGGAGAAGGAAACATGGAAAAGAACCCTCATCCCATTCCCAGTTCAATCCATCGTTCAAAAATAAAAATCGAAGGCTTCCTGCTGAAGGAAACGATAAGGTGAGTTATGGTGAGCCTAAAATTTTTCCTAAATGGTGAGGATGAAAATCCCTAACCTTGCCACCGAAGTGGACACACACAGCATATGGAGATTCCCAGTAAGATGGGGAATTTTAATAAGATTGTCCTTAGTTGCACGTTTTATAATCAGTTGATTGTCTCTCTTCACTAGAATAAAGCAGAAAAGGAAAGCAAGTAAAGCAGAAGAAACAGCAATGATCTATGAATAGAAAGAAAGCGCACCCCTTCCTCTGTTTCTGTTTCTGTTTCTGTTTCTGTTTCTGTTTCAGAGTCCGTTGTTTCAATTTCAATGTCCGAGGCTTGTCTTGTTCCATTCATAATGTTCTCTCTGGAAAACTCCCCAACAATTATTTCTATGCTGCACTCCTTTGGTATTTTTGAGCGTGATGAATCAAATATCCTCTTCATTGATCTGCACTCATAAATTTTCAACTTATGCAAAAACTCCAATTTGTAAATGCCCTCAACAACCTGCAAGTTCTCGCACCATTCAATATGTAACTGCTTCAAGTTCTTCACTTTTGACAAACCGCCTATCCTTTTTAATGAAATGCACCGACTAACAGAAAATTCTTCCAAAGATTCCAATGTAGAAACAAATTGAATATCCCGTACCTCTGAACACTTCGACAGATGGAATTCTCGAAGCATCTTTAGGGAGCTTGGGATGAGGAACACTCCTCTCCAACCATAAGTCAACTCGGGAGATTGTAGCTCATTGCGCCTTGGCTCCTCTGACAGACAAACCAACCCCGGAAGATTTGCAGTCCTCAATACGTGGCCTCTTCATTGATTTAAAGGCACCAATGGTTTGATCTTCAAATTGCTCGTAGCAATCATCCCCCTTGGCTTCTTTCCGTTTTGTCAAAATTGATGGAATGGCTAATGTCTTGAAATCATTCCGTTTGCCAGTCACTTTTTCTGAAAGAGTTTGATGGAAGTTGTTCAAAAGTTTGCAAGTCTAGTCCATATAGAGTAAGTTTTTCAGCATAGAAAGGGAACCCAACTCAGTAGCTGGTGCGCAGCCATTTGAAAAACAAAGGTGCAGCTTGCTCAGTTTGGATAACCTCCCAATCCACTGCAAATCGCAAGTTTGAATTACATTTGATGTGCGCGTGGCTTCAGTCTCATCAGATAGGAGCAACTCAACTAAATTAGTAAGGTATGAGAGGTTAGGGACATTAAGAAACGAAGTAGATTTAAGCCGGAGAGTGGTCAAACTTGTGGGGAGCATTGGCAACTCTTGTATCCCATGACAAGGATACATGTCCAGTCTTTGGAGGTGAAGAAACTTGCTCATTGTACTGGGCATTTCTGCAATTGGTGTAAATGATACATCTAAAGATGATAGCCTTGGTAGTGTACCTATGGAATCCGGTAATCTTGTAATTTTTGTACATGATACATCCAACTTTGTTAATGACACTAACTTTGAAATTGAGTCGGGGAGTTCAGTCAAGTTAAAACAACTCATAAGAGAGAGCTGCTGCAGATTTTGTAGCTCCCCAATTTGTTCAGGCAAATTTCTAAGAGCCGTACATGACTCAACACTCAAGTCAATCAACCGCCACAAGTTCCCAATAGAGCAGTCAATTTCCATCAAAGACTGACATCCAGAAATAGTCAACTTCTCTAAAACCGAGTTTCTGGGAAAGGTTGGTGTCCTATGTATCGACTCATTATACTTAAGAGTGAAAACCTTCAATTTCCTTGCCCCTACAAAAGCCAATGAAACATCAGGACAGACAAGAAATAAATATGGATTTAGGTGACCAATTTGGATCATATGTCATATGATCCTCTCACTAAATGTGAAAATTAGATTATAAATCCATCAAATTTTGTGCTTCTTTAGATGAAAAAAATTAGACAACGAGGGAAACTGGCATACCTTGATTAGGCTGTCGAATGCATCTATTGCAAAATCAAGCCAATAAAGATTCGCCACAACCACTTTATGTAGATGCAAGAAACCGGTTGCTTCAGGCCACTGCCAAGGAGGGTAATGCAAATCGATCCATTTCAACTCAGAAAGACAGCCCGTAAAGTCGCCTTGGCAGATTACATCATCTAACCAAAGAAACCACAAATGTGGGAACAGTTTAATTTGCTCTGAAGTGATAGTTATAGAATCCCTTGATGGCAAATGGAGTGCTTGAACGCTTCCCTTGATCTGCCAATGACATTGAGGAGAAGAAGTAGAAATTTGTTAATATACCACAATTTCATTTCATAGAAGAAAAGAAAAAATGAAGTAGAAGAGTAGCTCCCAAATCAAAACGTGAATCCTTAATTAAGAAGAGGGTAAGCAATTTTCTGTTCAAATTTGGCCATACTTTACCTTTGTTGATAGTAATTCGTCAATGATGTCATCTTTATCCCACAATCTGGTATGCTCTTCTTTTGCAATTGCCCTTCCAAGATCTCTAAACTGATCATGCATTCTAAATCTATCATCATCTAAAACCTTTATCATGCACCTCTTAATAAGGATTGCAATGGCATGCTCTGGGCAAAACTCACAATCTTTCCACATGTACATTGGATTAGTCTTATTCTCACCAATGAAAAAACATGCAATATCAAGAAATATCTGTTTTTCACCCAAATTTAAGGCATCATAACTAATCCTTAGCTTTCCCAAGACATCCTCATGAGGCATTTTTCTTAGCTTATCTAGTGTCTCTTCCCATATTGGTTTCTCTTCAAAATTAAAAAGCATTGAACCTATTGCTTCAAGAGCTAAAGGCAGTCCATCTGTCATAGAGACAATGCTTTTTGAAAGAGTGTAGTAATTAGTTGGAGGAAAGCTGTCATTGAAGGCATGCCTACAAAAAAGTTCAAGTGCATCTTCATTGCTCAACCCCACCATTTCATAATCCTCGAATTTATATTTAAATCCCCTAATTTTCAGAACGGTTTGATCCCTAGTAGTAACAAGTATTCTAGTACCAGGATACAAAGATTTCTCTCCAATTAGATTTTGGATCTGGCTGGCCTTATCAACATCATCCAATACAATCAGTGTCTTCTTGTTGCAAATCATTTCTTCAATCTTCTTGATCCCACGTTCAATGTTAGTAATGTAAGGTTCCACTCTAGAATAAGAGATACCAGACAATAATCTTTTTTGTAGCTCAACTAAGCCCTTGCTTTTTTCCGTTTCCCTCACGTCGTCAAGAAAGCTACAGTTTCTCCCAAAGCGAGGACTTAGTTGGTTGAAGATAATCTTGGCGAGTGTTGATTTACCAATGCCACCCATCCTGTAGATTCCAATGAGCCACACACCACCAGAATCAGTGTCTAATAAATTATTTATGGCTACTATTCTGTCCTCCATTGCAACTAACTCTTTGGTTACTTGTCTTTCTCTTGTCTCGAGCCTGAGCACAACCTCGTGAACAACTGCCTGGATAAGTTTCGCATGGCTGCCATAAAGTTGAATTGTTTCAATTGAGAAAAGATGACAAATTTGCATGTTGACCAACCATCTACTAAGCAACTATGTGGGAACGCGATCATGTTTAGGATATATCAAAATTCAACGTTACCCCCAAAACTTTGGGAAGACAATGGATTACAAACTTGAACATCCATTACAAGTTTAAGTTAAAGGGAATAGTGGAAGTGAAATGTTTGATCTTT